>CM054179.1:73237662-73827443 GCA_028829895.1 Sinotaia quadrata
AAGTAAAGTTCACAATTACAAACTCCGCTAGCCCAAGAGAAAGTTCATCGGACTATAAAGACACTTAGGGTTTCAGACTGACCGAATCAAACAATTAGTGGTGCACTTATTCGAATTGTCAGTCACAATTTAGCAGCAAATATTTACACCAACTTTGCTGCAAAAAATTTAGTGAAGCTGAACATATATAGATATTTCTATTTATAATACTTAGGTAAGAGATCAGTGATTTTGTGTGAAATGCACTGGACACATATTAGTTCTTAGAACCTTTCTTTTGTAGTTGTACTAAAATGCTCGTGACTGAACATCAGCGCAGTCTAGCGGCAACTATTTGCATGACAGTGACTCCGATTCATGAGGTAACTCTAAGGCTGACTAATGATGCTTTTCTGATTTGTATATTGGATAATAAAGATATCAATCTTCACTGTTCAACTAGTAGAAATAAAATATGAATAATAAAATTTTAGAGCCTCCTACATACTGATCTGCTATCATGTGACGTTGCAGGTATGAAGGTTTATGCTCTGTTTTAAATAGTAACATCATTTCCGTTTCTTAACAGAGTACTGAAAATTAACGTGTCATTTTACTGTGTTAGGGGATAGAGCTGAAGTAGGTTAAATGTACCATCATGGGTCATCTCAAAGAATAATTTTAGCTTAAATATTTGCAATTGCTTACACTTTATACAGTGGGTCATCTCAAGGGATAATTTTAGTTTAAATATTTGCAATTGCTTACACTTTATACAAAGAGAAATTTAATAGTATGTGTTCATTTATTTGTTTGTTTGTTTGTGGAGGTGTGTGTACTCAAACATTCAGAAAATTAATTCATTTGAGTATAAAATGCACATTCCTTTCGTTATGAAAATTCCACATTACATGCACTAATGTTTTCGCAAACCATGAGTCTTCATTAAAACTGCATGACGTCGTCGATTTTTAAACATTGGTCTGTGCAAGCGTAAAGTTTATACTACCATGACGACAACGATAGTCTTTGAATCTTTTAAACATTGGTCTGTGCAAGCGTAAAGTTTATACTACCATGACGACAACGATAGTCTTTGAATCTCCGACTATCAACAGGACCACTAAAGTGGCCATTTTTCTATTGAATTGAGTTACATAATGCCAATTATGAGTCATTTAAAAAACACAGTGTAGGTACTTTTCCTTTAAAGCCTGCACATAAATTAAAATTTACTGGTTTTAAAACAAAAAAATAATGAGTAAACAAATACAATGTACCTTTTTAAAAATTATGCACAAAATTCTGTCAGTTACACTAGTGTTTGTATTTGTATGTTTGAGTTGCGTATATGAATGTTTGTATACGTGTATATATTGATATATGTGAAACAATAACTGTACTCACCGATTTTTTGTTTTTCTTTACAATATCTATTGCTTGGTTGATGAGGGGGGCAAAGTTTGTAGGTCCACCTAGCCGAACCTTGGGTGTCTGATCGTTGTAAACTTTCAGCACATCCTGGAAACCTACACACGGACCCTTGGTGGGGAAAAATAAGATTGTAATCAGTTAAACATAATAAAAACATACTTTAATATGTAGCATATTTCTTGCCTGATTAGTGAAGCTTTTTTTTCTTCAACACACTCAAATAAGCTAATGCTGAAGTAGGCGACGAATATGTTCTTGAAGTATAATAATGCACTCTAGGAAATGCAGATATATCTCCAGTACTGAAACATTTTTAAAATGTTTATTACCTTATATTAAGATTTTATTATGATGATGATGATGACAGTGGTGACGGGGATGATGATAATGGTAAAAAGGAGGGTGGTATTGAAATGATAAAGGTGGTGGTGGTGGTGGTGACGATGATAATGGTGACTAGTGTATGCAAACCAGAAAACTAAGGACACTATAACCAATACTACTTCTGATAATAAAAAAAATTGAAGTAGCCCTAAAGAAAATTAAGTAAGCATATAATCATGAATCTCCCACTGCAGATAAAATACTCATTTCATAAAATAAATAATGTGATGCAAATAAAACGTACTTCTAATAATCCACAAATTCAAACACCCCTCCAAGAAATGACTAGAATAGAACAACTGACAAATTGGTCTCTCTTGCTAAAATAGTATCATTCAGTCTAAAAATGTTGCTAACAAATAAAATCACAATAAAAAAAAACAAATCTAGACAAACTATAGACACTTACAAATCTAAACGTCTTAATAAACTGGGAATAGAACTTTATATTACTGAATTAATTGAGTGAATTAAGGTCGGGGAGAGGGAGGGGCGAGAAATACAGAAAGTATCTACATCTATTTCTCAAAAAGCATTACTATAAATAGAAACTGATAAAATAAAAAGCAATTTTTCTTTCGCAAGAAGTCTCCCGAGAGAAAGAAATATATTTTTTAAGCCGATATATACATCCTTAGTTACCATGGGGTTGAGAGAAAACACAGAGTGGTCCCTGGTATATGTGTCGCCAAATCCATATGCCGGAATAAGGCCATCGTCATCGAACGACTCCAGTGTTTCTCCCAGGATACAGATCACCTGTGAATCAAATTAAATTGCTTGAAAGTAGTATCAGTTTGCTGGAACTGCAAGTGTCTTGTTCAGAAGATAGGTCAAATCCATGTTTGTTGTTCAGATAAGTCAAATCCAAGTTTGATATTCAGATAAGTTAAATACAAGCTTGCTGTTCAGATAAGTCAAATCAAAGTTTGTTTTTCAGATACGTCAAATACAAGCTTGCTGTTCAGATAAATCAATACAAATTTGCTGTTCACACAAGTCAAATATAAGCTTGCTGTTCAGATAAGTCAAATACATGCTTGCTGTTCAGATAAGTCAAATACAAGTTTGTTGTTCAGATAAGTCAAATGAAAGTTTGTTGTTCAGATACGTCAAATACAAGCTTGCTGATCAGAAAATAAGTCGAACAATGTTGCAAAACAGTGTACTTGTAACAAGAATATTTTATTTAAATACCTATGCACGTTTTAATTTGCAAGTCATAAGCGACTATGCAAATTGCAGGTAAATAGCCTACATCACTAAGTCACCCCGACTCATGACGCACTAATTTAGACAGGCACATAATGAATTCTCCAGCAACTCCTCCAGTCAAATTTAATGACAATGTTATGTGGATGTGTTTTTAACAAAAGTCTCATGAGAAAAGCTGTAAAAAAAAATATGAGCAAAATCTACAATATTAATGTATAAAAGTACTAAAAAAGCGATAAAGAAAAAAAGAATAGATAAATAAAAATAGAATACTAACTGTCACATAAGAGACTAGTAAGATAATTTTAATTAAATGCACTTGGAGTAAACAGCTAGAGTAACAGTAACAGACAAATGTAATTAAAAGAACAAGTGTGTGTGTGTGTGTGTGTGTGTGTGTGTGTGTGTGTGTGTGTGTGTGTGTGTGTGTGTGTGTGTGTGCGTGCGTGCGTGCGTGCGTGCGTGTGAGTGTCTAGTGTCTGTTTATGTGTACGTGCGTGCGTGCATGATGAAAGGACGTGTGAAGCAGGATCTATGCCAAACTGTCGTACTTTTTGATAAGGATTGAGGTCTTCTGGGCCAATATAGTGAAGACATTTGCCCCCGAATGTCTTCTTACCCTGCATATAGTTGCTGCCTGTGTAGTCAATACCTAAACACGAACAAAAGAAAGCCATGTATTATTCATATGCCATATTCCACTACTTAATTAAATAGCCTTCTAGAAAAGGTAATAATTATTCATTTATTTTACTTTTGAAATAGCTTTGAAATCTAATTAATTATTTCGTATAAGTGTATTTCTGATATTAGGAATTAGTGTTGTGAACCCCTGACATCGAGACAACATTTCGTGTCTGCAGACTTAATAGGTTTTTGTTGATAACTGACGTTTGTATGAACAATAACATATAAAAATGAAGTAGACATGTTTATTTGAAGAGTATTCCTGCATGATAATGTTATAAACGCAGTATCATGAGCGTTAACAATTGAGTTGCGAAACATAACGAGACGGTCTTGGTATTTAGGCGGAATCGTCAGGAAAAAAATACGTTTCTGTAATTACTAACCGACACTCTACTGAGTAAACGTATGTTCCAAAGATAATGCACTTTTAGCAAGGTCTCAGTACTTACCAAATATGAGGCTGCACGACTCCAAACCCGCGCGCCGAATAGCATCACTGACGTCATTTAAGCGACTGAACTTGTCCACGATAGCATCTACATCATTTTCCCTGAAGAGCTGTATGGATTCACAAAATTAGTTTATCGTTATCATCGTCATACAGGTTACCGTCTGTAAATTTCATGTGATTTATCTAAATGTTACTGCGAACCACAGACATCACATGAAGATTTGCAAACACATGCTGGTATTTATTAAGATCATTAGCAAGATATTTTCAGCTAGTTCCATTTATTTTTTAATAAATTAATTAGATGATATTTAATGTTAATAAGTTCGTAAGCTTTTTTCATTATGTAATCAGCTTTTAAACTATTTTTACTTTAGAAGTTATTTTTTCCTCATTTATTCATATTAGTTTTCATCTGGGAAAATGAAAAAAATGACAGAGACGGGGGAGGGAGGAGAAATAAATGAATGAAAAGAAGGGAATGGAAGAAGTGATAGATTAATAATAAGGGAAAAGAGAGAATGTGATAATTGAAGAAGAGTAAGAGAGAAAACATGATCAAGAAAAAAGAGATAAAAGAAGAGAGAGATTTTTTGGAAAAATGTGGTTTGATCTTTTTCGTTAAGGCATTGCAAACATAAGAGCTAAAATCACACAGCATAATACAACTCACCAAAATCCAAAATACAATGTTTACTACAGCATAAAATCGAATACTCAGATCCTGAAACCTAATATCCAGAATGAGAAACGCAATTTGAGTGAAACACGAATTGTTTGCTATGAACAGAGGTTAAGGAGGTCAAAGCGATATCTCAATCAAGGCCTGAGCAAGAGTACTTTTTCTTTTAATGAAAAATGTTCGTACTTTTAGGGCTACTGGCGAGCTCCCTTATAACATAGCAGAGGCGTAGCTTGGGGGGGGGGGCAGGGGGTGTATAATTATGTCCCCGGGCGCCAAGGTACAGGGGCGCCCAAATGAGGCTTACCACGTTACATTATAATAAGTGAACAAGGGTAATAAACGGGGAGCGCGAAAGCCGGAAGCGCCCCCTACACTCAATCAAAAATCAATCAATAAACAGGGAGGGGGGGCGCCAATTTTATAGTTCGTCCCCGGGCGCAAAATATCCTAGCTACTACGCCTCTGTGGCATAGCGTACAGTTAGCCTGTCTTGATTGTAGGGCACTGAGGTATACAACAGAAAAAGTTCTAACCCCAAAGCAATTTTATTATATATATATATAAAAATTGGTTTTTTAAAAATTTATATTATATTTAAATATAAATTAATGGGTTTTTTTAAAATTTACTAAATAGTCATTTTCTATTAATGACTTTGCTATTTAGATGGACAGTTAGTTAATAAAATAGTTTTTATAGTTTAGTTATACATATTTAAGGCACTGAGTTTATTAGTGAATTAGCTTTCATCTTTAACAGAGGAATCAAAGTTCAATGCCAATATACAAGCGCACGCATGCATTTCTTAAAAGTGACGTCGCTAGTAATTAAACTAACCTGGCAGATACTTTTCCCTTGGAAATCAGCTCCAGTTGTGGAGGCGACGGACGAAGAGGAAAACTCTTCTTTAACTTCGCGTTGTACAACTGGCGGTGTGCCAACAGCTTTACTCCTCCGCCGGCGATAGCACACCAGTAGCAACACCAGAAGGAGCAAAACAAAGATGAAGATACTCTCCGGTTCCATGCTGAGCAGTGTTTACGGTTCTGAGCAAATCTAAAATTGTATCCATATTTTTTTTTTAGTTTATTGAAAACCACCAGAGCCCCAAACTACCGCGAGCGATAGAGCTTAATGACCAATTTAAAAATAATTGGACAAATTCAAGAACGTAATTGTTACTTCCAAGAAAATCGATTTCAGTGCCCTGCATAATTCACTGGGGAGCGAAAATTTAAATATGCCAAATTCACAATGACAATCGATTGGGCAAATATCGATGGACATCATAATGGTTTGTACAATTAATTTGTTAGATTTCTATGATATCAAATTATCACTTGTTAAATCTATTGGACAAATCTGATGACGTCTTATGATTCCAGAGAAGGCCCAACCCTACGAATTATTCAATTCATCGGCAAATTCAGATATAAAGCTCACCTCATAGGTACACTGGCTCCTAGGCACTACCTCCCAGTTCACTTTAGCGTATGTGTGTGTATTTGTAATGTACTTAATAGAAACATACCAGCATGAGAATGAGACGGACCATAAGGAATATGAGAAACTGCGCAAGTAGGTGTCCGATTACATTTCTTTTGACAAGTAATGTTTCGAATTCAAAGCATTTCTAAAACATTTGTCACGAGTAACAGCTGTCCATAACATTTACATCAGTACTGATTTCCAGCTTGCAAGTTCACTCACTCGGAGTTCATGGTCACGAACAAATCTGCCTTATATGTACAATAAACAGTAGTACACACACACACACACACACACACACACACACACACACACACACACACACACACACACACATTTTAGTAATCTTTTATTACTAGATTATCGTCCCTTGATTGACTTAGTGCATACCATGTTCTTCCTCTCGAAATAAATGGATTAGTCACAAGTTACGGACATAAAAATACTAATATGGTGTTTAGTAGAACCTCTTCCCCTATTTCTGGAGTCAGATGAGTGCTTTTAACATCTCATTTGATTCATTCTATCTGAAATAGAATTCACTAGATCACACAAGCGCACGAATACACCCAGTTTTCAGATGAAGTGGTGGGTTTGAATCACATTTCATTCATTCTATGTGATAGAGTTGTGACACCAACGCCACCTAATTAATGGTTATTATTATTATTAATTAATTAATCATCCATAACTAATTACAAGTGATGAGAATCTTAATTTATGTTATTAATAATTCTCCAGCAGACACCACTCGTCTCTCTCACTTGGCGGAGTGTTACTGTTATTAAATCCTCACCTTTTCAAACTAAAGAGGTGAGATTAATTCAGTCTGCCCCATGTACTGTTTACTATCCTCAATTCTTGAGCTGAAGGAATGATTCAGAACTAAATCTGACTGAGCCTGATCTGTATAGTTGTATTTTGTTTCATCAGAATCCCCCTTCTACTTCCTGAGCAAGAGCGGTGGATTGGAACCACACCTCATTCAGTTTGATTTGATTTAGTGCTCGTGCGATTCATCCCTAGGTAATCATGTGATGATTCGCTTAACCAATAGTGATACAAATATGACACGCTCTATATTTATTTACTCATCGATGATACTAAAGCACTCTTTTTAATATTTAATTTATTAATTCATCAGTGCTACTAAAACTGTACTATATATATTTATTTATTCATCAGCCATCTAAATCAGTGCTCTCAGTATTTAATTGATTAATTCATCAGTGAAACACAAAAGCAGTACAAATCACATTTAATTTATTTTTTCATGAGTGATACTAAAGCAGTACACTCTATATTTAATTTATTTATTCATCATTTATACTAAAGTATTACACTCTATATTTAATTTATTTACTTATCGGTGATAATAAGGTGGAACTCTCTATTATTTAATTTATTGCTTCATGGCATATACTGAAACAGTACGCTCTATATTTTATTTATATATTCATCAGTGAGTTATACTAAAGTGTTACAATTTATTTAATTTATTTTCTCACTGGTGATAAAAAGGTTGAACTCAAATTTATTGTACTTATTAATGATAGGTTACAAGCGCGGGCATTTATGACGATTATGAGTGCGACAAAGAGCGCGCATGTATGGCGCATATTTCGGTATTATATATATGTATTGTGTGTGTGTGTGTGTGTGTGTGTGTGTGTGTGTGTGTGTGTGACGTGCGCGCGCATATATGTTTACGTGTGCTATTTTTCATGTACAACGAAGTTTACATTCATTGATCCACGAAGGCTATTCACCGACATCCATAAAACAGCACATCAAACAAATGGGAGTTGTCGCTACTTCAAGTGACTAAAAGGCATTTGAACCTTAACTTGACGACTTGTCTCAAAGACATAATCCACTAGTGTAGATGGCTACCTCCAGGTGACAATTATATTAATAATTCTACTCTTAACTTTACGAATCGTCATCAGTACTCAAATTTAACCCTCATAAAAACAAACTGTTTTTAAGATTAGTCAATATAATGCCTTCCCATATATAGGTAGAAAAAATTAATAAAAGGCAAGCAAAATGTGCAAACTGAAACGAAAAACCAGTCAGAGCTTGTTATGCGTAATTTTAAAATAAATTTGTCTGGAAATGTCGAGACGTAAGAAATGCTCCTAAAGCCATTCCAGTAACTGCAATGTTAAAAGTGTTTAAACATAAAACCTGAAACCCCGAGGGAAGGTCTCCACCTGGTGTCCTCTCTTGATATTTTTCATTTTGTGCTGACAATGCGTTCAGCCGTGTCAACCACTTGCCAGTCGCGCTTTGATCAGAAATGCAGAGCCATTGCATATTGTATGTATGTCAAGTACATGAATACGCGCAAGCTCCCCTCCCTCCTCTCCCTCTCTCTCTCTCTCTCTTACATGACGTCTACATTCTTCAAGTAACCTACTTTGCAGGAAGACATTAATTAGTTGGTTGTAACGTACAGCTGGCAGTATGAAATGATTCCGGAAAGTTGAACAAGCATGATGGCAAATACCTGTTATGTACTAAGCAAACTCCTCAACACAGGGAAAAGAGGGTGGAGGTAGTTGGCTGAATCCTCTGCATTACCTCGCCATATGACATGACAATGTTTGGTAGCTATATACGCAATGGGGAGCGAATATGTCCTATCATATGACATGACAATGTTTAGTAGCTATATACGCAATGGGGAGCAAATATGTCCTGTCTTATGACATGACAACGTTTAGTAGCTATATACGCAGTGGGGAGCGAATAATATTATGTCCTGTCATATGACATGACAACGTTTAGTAGCTATATACGCAGTGGGGGAGCGAATATGTCCTGTCATATGACATGACAACGTTTAGTAACTATATAAGCAGTGGGGAGCGAATATATCCTGTTTTCAACCAAACCCCGCCCACACAAGCTTCCCACCATTCTCTTCGACCGGTTAAAACTATACCCACACTTTTACTTTAAAAACTGTAATAGATGGTGACCTCTCTCTCTCCCTTCCTCCCTCTTCATTTTATTATTTCGCAGGAACGCAAGTACAATGAATGGGATAATATTTTTCTAGACAGGCGACAGGTGTTCAAAAATAGTGGTTTATTGTTCCGCTTATCGTAGTAATAGTAGCAGCAGCAGCAGCAGTAACAGTAGTAGAAAAATAGCTGTAGCAGCATCTGTGTATTACTACTACTGCTATGCTACATTCTACTTAATGTGTGGGGTTTTGTTTCTTTTATAGGGGGAGGTGAGGTGGTGAGGCTTTAAGTAGTTATCTCAGCATGATTTCTTTTTCCTCAATTATTTTTAATTTATATTTAATTTGCAATAATATTTTTTAAACTGTAGGCCTTAATTATCTTTTATTATTAATAATGCAATCATAAGTTTCACACATAATCACAGTGTTTGAAAATCTTCAATAAAAAAATGCAATAATAAAAACATTTTCACATGCAAATGCATAAACTGTACAAATGTACTATGTTTTACAATCGAAAATGTGCTTGTTCCATAAAACATTTAATTCTTTCCAATACGGCTCAAATGAAACCATACAGCGAGACAGCAAACCACGAGTTAAGAACGAAGCCAAATAACTTGCGTCATCATACATCTATGCGAGACCCTTTCCCCATTCCTTGACACCACCACTTCATACACACACACTTCCTAAGTACAAGGTATCCGCTGACACAAGCACCTGGCACGCGCCAATGCGACCTTCCTGTCATCCACTGCCAGAAAAGTAAACAACAACCTGTGTACAGTCAGCGAAGGTGGCCGGGAGAAACATATGTAGATTTATAAAACTGGTATTTCTATACTATATGGCGGCATGTGCCTCACTACTGTTAACATTTGATTTTACAGTACCCGGTTTCAAATTGATGTAATTATATAACTATTAATATATAATTTTTAAAAAATATTTCCTTGTGACAAACTATATAGCATGTATTTATAGCAACAACCAGTATTCGGTCAAGGATGTTCATTCCTAGTTCCCGTATGTATAGCTAGGCGAGGATGTGTCCAACCTGCCTTTATTTTTTAATTTATTTTTTAAATTACAAAATACGGTGTGTGGATGACAGCAAAGCGCTGCTTGCCAGGTACAGCACTGGCTCTGCCACTTTCAGCTCTGTTTCAATAAACTTATGAGCAAAGTATTATGCATTTAAAGGATGTGTATGCTTCTGTAAATTTCATGGCCTAAGAATATACATGTACGTTTCTTTAAATCTTAACTTGAAACGAATATAAGTCAAGAAAATGCTTCAAGTAAATGCCTACCTTGTCAACCAGTTGTGTCGTCTGCTCATGCACCGGGACAACGCCAACCTACCTAGTATATGAGCGCGTTCAAAATTAATCAGGCCGCAAGAAATGAGTGCGGTATCATTGCGAGATCTGCAATATCCTTACCGTAAGAGAGATTCGCGAGACCTCGTTACGTGCCATGAACTGAACGAATCCTATCGGCGCATGCGCCGGCCTGAAGGACGACGTGGAAACTCATGGATAGATGCTGCGATATCATTTTACGGCACCCGGAGTCGATCGTTCAGTACATATGTGCTGTGTTCATAGTATAAATGCGCAGTACACGAGACACTTGATTCTTCTCCAACGGAAATTTAAGTATGGTATATTTATGTTGACATGCAGTTCTAGGGCTTACGTTACTGTTCACAATCGCTTGTAATCGAGACAGACGACAGTAAAAAGGGAAAATACCAGGGAAATTTTTAAAAAAATCTGTGTACATTAAAGTTTAGTTAATAATTTTATTATCAGTTAATTACATCTGATTAGCCAATCAACTGTTATTTAAAAAAATCTAATTAAAGCAGTATATGAAGTTTTACAAAATGCGTCAAAATATAATTTAATGTAGGTGGTTATTTAGCCCAGCTATTTTCTTTACAGTTGGTGTTTTCGTGAATATAAGAATACATTCAATTGTAATCAGTTGTTTAAAAACTATCTCTGCCCACTTATTGTCTGATTCTGTCTCTACCTGGCTGCCTGTTTTTCTCTACTCGCTTGTAACTGACTGTATTTTTTTCTCTCACCCCTTCTCTCTCTCATATTCTTTCTCAGACTTTCTCTCCGTTTGTGTGTGTCAGAGTCTATTTGACTGAATTTCTTCCCCTTCATTTGTCTCTGGTTACCCCTTTTTTTTTTCTCTTTCTACCTATTAGAAACTGTGTCTGTCTCAGTTTCTTTGTCACAATTTCTACATTTTCTTCAAATGTCTGTATGTGTGTTTGAATCTCTCTTTTTTCTGCATGTTAGAATCTCTGTTTGCCTCACTTTTTTTGTCACAATTTCTTTCTTTCCATCTATCTGTCTTTTTCAGGTCCTATTTTTTCTGTCTGAACTTTAGAGCCCCAGTCTCAGTATTTTGGTCACAGTTTCTTTCTCTTTATTTGTCTGTCTGAATTTCTCCTTTTTCTCCATCTGCAAAGTAGAACCTCTGTTTGTCTTTCTTTCTCTTTTTGTCCATCTGTCTACTTGAATTTCTCCCTTTTTTTTCTTTGTCTGCACCTTAGAACCTCTTTCTGTCTCAGTTTCTTTGTCACAATTTCTCTTTATCTGTCTGTCTGAATCTCCCTCTTTTTTCTTTCTATTTTTGGTCTAATGAATCTATATATTTCTCTGTTTATATAACAATACATTAGCAGCAATAACGTTGAAATGAGTAAATTATTCTAGCTCTGTGGGTTTCCAATTCAATGACTTTCCTATAAGCAAAACTGGTTAATTTATAAGAAATATTTTATGCACCGTGTACAACAAAGTAAATATTACGGAACGATTATTTGCGAATTAATTTCCATCTTTCTAGCCAAACGGATTTGTCACATTTTTTAAATTTATTCAACCCTACTAATTAACGCTTTTTATTTTATAATTACATCACTGTAAAATAATTATATAAAAGCGGTTACACAAGTTCAAAAGTAGACGACAATGACACATCTAATATATCCTACACATTTAAACGTAAACAAACTTTTGAAGGCCTGAATCAACGGCTTCCATAATGTTAATTTAACGCTTTAAATTATGCAAGTCGCATGCACTCTACTGTTTTATCGTATGTCAGAAACACTACACTAAGCACGCACACACCCACACATGCATGCGGTGTATGTGTGTGTCTTTTGTGTTTGTCAATAACTTCTAATATAAAATCAAACATATCAAAATATTTTTAATGCCTGCAAGTCGTCTCGAGATGAAGCATTTTTTTTTGTTTGTATAATTAAATTCCGAATTCTATCTTGCAGATCAAGTGCAGAATGGGTCGACTGTCCAAAGAAGTTAAAACAATAGAGGTATATGCGCTGATTTATATACAACTATGTCAAAAACGGGAGAGGTGGTGGTATGAACAAAGAAATGAACAGTGGGAAACGTCGCTGTAGCGTGCCGCTATCGTCTACGTCACGTCTCCACTTGTCACAACTTTATTCGGTCCCTCAGTGATTTGCCAACACTACGTACAGACCTGTTGGTTCGTCACAATGTCCGACACGCATACACCATGGACGTTTGACTCTTTTATTATGCGTGCAAGGGTTACGTATGCTGACGTGTTTGTATGCGATATATAGGTGAAATGGAGAATGTAAACAATACAGTACAATATAATGTGAACACCACACTCACCCTTTCAAAACAATAGTAGGCAGTGTACTTTGTTTTCGATGATTTTCATTTAACTTCAATAAATTCAATGGGTTCTCATTCGTACGGTAAATAAAAGAAAACTTAATCCCTCGTTTCACAAAATCCATTCAGTGGATAAAGGGTTAATGTTCTAAAATTATTGGAAGATGAAATAGTAAGAAAAGAAGTAAATAAAAAGCAATAAATTATCAAATGCATGCTTGCGGAAGAACACAAAGTTATTTAAAATGTCAAAGAAAATAGAGTCCTGAAGATATTTATCCCCTCCACAACTTAATAAAAATAGATAAAGGTTTGAATCTTAACTGTATGTGCACTGAGGTCTATTTAATAAATTTAGATTACTTAGAGTTTAGAGTACCCCTCAAAAATTAAGATTGTAAGGGGGGGGTCGATTGCAGTTTTACGTCACCACTGGAGTTTGCATTGATTATTTCGTCATCAGACCTTATCTGATCTGGTGTACCCCAGTGGGACCCCACCCTTGTGTTCGAGGTGGAGGGTAGGAGGCTGGTGGAAGGGAGTGAAAAAAGGCCGCATCAGTTTGGCGCACACCCTCAACTGCCCTCTGTCCGGTAGGTGTTAATAAAAAAGGGGAGGAGGGTCGACAGCAGTTTTACGTCACCACTGGAGCTGACTTTGATCATTTCTTCAATAGACATTCTCTGATCTGGACTGCCCTAGTGGGGACCTCACAGCCTCACATTTGTGTTCGAGGTGAAGGGCGGGAGGGCTGGCGGAAGGGGATGAAAAAGGTCACACCAGTTTGATGCACACCCTCAACTGCCCTCCGTCGGTAGGTGTTAAGATTAAAAATAGTTTCAAATAAATGTACAGAAACAAATAAAATAAATTTCATTAATAGAGTACACGAAAATTTAAATAGACTTATTAATAAAAACAACTTAACCTTCAAACCAGCAATAAATACAAAGTAATATAATAGGCGTAACAATTCAGTTTCAATTACGATGTACCTGGAGCTAATGTGTAAAATACACGATTGCCTCCCTTGACCGTGTTTATCAAAACAGGAGAAAAGCGGCGCACGACAAAAATATTTTTTTTTAAAAAGTACTGTCGAAGACGAAGCCAGATTTTTGTGACAACTAAATTTCCAAGTCATAGTCCGAAGAGGCATTGTATTGAAAACGATTTGAAAGAGCCTGCTACTGCACAATTTTCGACGTCACAGATATATATATATATACAAACGAGATTGACGAAGTCACAGCGGGTCACGTAACCACTCTTTTATACTGATGACATGATTACTGCTGTTTCATGTTTCTACGTATATCAACCGCACAAATAACAAAGTTTCGGCACAATTACCACTCAGTGATGTTGTGCAGTAATTTCGCCAATCAAAGTTTTCTTTTTATTTTAATAATGATGTTTACAAAAGTTGTTGGTTATTTAAGCTAGGCTAATGTGTTTACATAAAAATGCGTTTTTATAAGTAAATATGCACGATACAGGTTCCTATTCAATTAGCCTTTACTTAAATTAATTTTAAATAGAAACAGACAAAGAAAAATCTGTTAACTGAAACACTTTCATCAAATTCAGAATAAACTAAGCCATAATAAAAGTTCGTTGATACCAAAAAGATGTCAGAGAAGATATTTACTATTGTAATTTGAGCTAAGTAGAAAAGTGCACAAAACATGTCAGAGAATTTATTTATTATCGTAAGTAAGTCAGTAAGACAGGTAAACAAAACTCACGTATACTTTACACACATACACATCAACTATTTAACTGTTCATATACGTTTTTATTTCATTTTTAATTTTTAAATGCAAACATATAGAATGTTAAGTTAACATTTTTCTTTTGTTATAGCAAAAGAGATTGCAATATGTATGAAAATATATTTCTTTCCCACGCTCTCTCTTCTCCTCAAAAATAATCCTCATACTGTCTCAAATCCTCTCTCTCGCCCTCCTTTCTCGCACAACCAAGAGAAGTGCCATATGTAAAAATATCTCTCAGATGGCGGATGTGACGCAATGAGTACATAAATACTCGTGTAATATGCAAGAAAAGCTTTATGGGGCAAGCATGGAGCACTTACAGCGTCTGCTAATTTCGCAAACATTGCAGAACAGAAGAAGGGACGGGGTGGGTGGACTATTTTCTTTGATGAGCCACTTTGGTCGAAAATCTCGAGATATTTCTGCTACACGTCTAATCTAATTATCTCCCGTGCAACACTACTGCTATCAGTAACAATATAGAACACAACTTTTAAAATGTTTACGAGTCTCTGATGTAAAATGAATAGATCTCAAAACTAGAAATTTAAGAGTCCCAATTGGCGTATGGCCTTGAACTGATCTGGTATCTCCATGAGTGCGTGTAGAGCAAACGACGCCTGTGGGTTCTTTGCTCCTGACGTTGCGGCGTTGAAGTTAACAAACTGGAAATTGTCAAATCTGCGCCGAGGCAGTCTGTCGTCAAATTCTATCATGGTTTCCCAAGGGCCATCACCTACACCCACCATAATGATGGACAATGGATAATTGGAGGCTTCCTCGATAGCGCTGATGGTAGCTCGTTCGGCAGTAACCTGTCCATCCGCCACAATGATCAGAATGTGATACTGGACACACAGGCATAAAAATATTTGAAACTTACAATACAATAATATATTGAATGCATGAGTGGATTAAATATTAGAAATTAATATTATAACAATAAACGACTGTGAACGTATCAAAAGATTCTTGTTGCACAGCCATAAAAATATATATTTTTTAAATATACAATAAGTCACT
Organism: Sinotaia quadrata; assembly: GCA_028829895.1. Taxonomy (NCBI): domain Eukaryota; kingdom Metazoa; phylum Mollusca; class Gastropoda; order Architaenioglossa; family Viviparidae; genus Sinotaia; species Sinotaia quadrata. Next base: position 73,253,471 of record CM054179.1, read on the forward strand.
GTAAATATGTGAATAAAATATTACAAATCAGTAAAAGTTAATATTCAAACAATAAATGATTATGCGCATATCAATATATTTGTAATATATAAGAAATCCTATTTTTCAAGTGTATCTCGTTAACAACCAAACTCTATTCACTACACGGGCCATGTTTTTCAGAACTCTTTGAACTAAACTAAATAGTGTTGTCTTTGCTTCGAATTAGTACTTGGTGAACTCCAACTTGGTGTCGTGAGCAAATCTTGATTAAAAATTTGACGTCACAGTTTATAGCGGGCATGATAAATAGTTTTACAGCGAGTTATAAAGATGGATATTTTTCGCCTGAAATAAATTTTCTATCATAACTTTCAGACCCTTTCATGGAAAGTCTGCACTCACCGACTTTGAACTCTTGACGATTTCGATGGCTTGCTTGATTAAAGGTGCAAAATTTGTAGGTCCGCTCATGTGAACTCTAGGCGTGACCTCCTTATAGATATGCAGCACGTCTTGAAACCCCCGACAGGGCCCCTGATGTGAGTAATACGTCAGAAGGAAGCATAGCAACACGTTAGAATGAAACAATAATGCACAGCAAAACACCAGAAGGAAACAGCAAATAAATAGGATGAACATAATTCAGTAAAGGGTTAATAATGAAACAGAATAGGGAGGAGGGTCAGAATGGAACAAAAAAACAAATATGCATATAATCCCCAAACAGTGGATGTTTTAACAAAATATGTCATTAACAAAAGAAATATAAATTTATTAAAAATATAAACGTATATACACACACTGCACAACATAATTATAACATTCAATCAAATATATGAATGTGTACAGCACATACACACAAACGCACACACACACACACACACACACACACACACACACACACACACACACACATATATATATAAACAAAATGAAAGGTTCAGCGAAGTAAGAAATGAGAGTAACTAATCTTGTGCGGCTACTGATGATATGTTGCTCCTTAGAGTGAAAAAAAAACTAACTGAAAATAAGAACACTCTAGTATAATAATACCATGGGGTTAAGCGAGAATACAGAATAATCACGGGTAGAAATGTCGCCAAAACCAAAAGTCGGAATAAGGCCGTCGTCATCGAATGGCTCGAGTGTCTCTCCCAGGATACAAATCACCTGTAGACCACAAGAAGTGTATTTCTAAATTAATTAAATGTACTGCTAGTATTATGTATATCTAAACTAATTAAACGTTCTGCTAGTGTTATGTATTTCTAAATTAATTAAATGTACTGCTAGTATTATGTATTTCTAAATTAATTAAATGTACTGCTAGTATTATGTATTTCTAAGTTAATTAAACATACTGGTAGTATTCTGTATTTCTAAACTAATTAAATATACTGCTAGTATTATGTATTTTTAAACCAATTAAACGTTCTGCTAGATTATGTATTTCTAAATTAATTACACGTAATGTTAGTATTATGTATTTATAAAGTAACAAAATATATTGACAGTATTAGGTATTTCTAAATGAATTAAATATATATTAAGCTGGTATTATTTCAGAGACAAATATTGTGGTTATCTGTTGTCTAGTATTGAAATGTACCACTAATAATATGACTGTCATGGTATTTTGTTTGTTCGAATACTTCTACATTACTCTGATACAGTACAATTATTGTCTAAATATTTCCAATAAAGGCGCATGTTTGACTACTGAAATATATACTAATATGACTGTCACGAATAATGTTGTCTGAATACTGAAAGATACTACAACTATAACATACATGATACGGTGTTTGAACACTGAAATATGCTACTAATAGGCTTTGTCTGTATACTGAAATATCCTACTTATGTGACTGCCATGATAATGTGTTTGTCTGAATACTAAAATATACTATAACAGGATTTGTCTAAATACTCATTCTGTCTAAATATAATTTAAAATACAATTGTCACGATGCGATGTCTGTCTGAATATTGAAATATACTATAACTATGACAAGTTCATGATCCATCATTTATCTGAAAACTGGAATCTACTGGATGAATTTATAAATACTAAGACATACTGCTATGATTGTCGACTGCCACAATGCCGTATTTATCTGAACACTGAAATATTCTATAAATATAATTGCCGTAAAATAATGTTGGTGTGAATAATGAAAAATTTTACAAATGTGACAGATATAATATTGTTTTCGTCTGAATACTGAAATATACAACTAATATAAAATCTTTTAAAGAATGTTGTCTAAATATTAAAAATTTCTACTAATATGATATTCTGAATATTCAGATATACTCCTAATAAGACTGACCGCGATAGACTAGATAAATTTATACTGAAATATTAATAATACGATTTTCAGTGAAAAGCATATACTAGTATAGTGAAATTAATTATAATTAATTAATCAACCATGAAAAGATGTAATTCTGAATGCAAATAATGTATTACTAATATAAATTCGTTTATAATAATGATACATATAAATAATAATATTAATATGAATGACTATGATGGGATGTATGTGCGAAAGGTTATTTTAAACGACTAGAGGGTCTCTGAGAATATCATCATCTCTATACGCCTATGATAATACACTCCTCTCAATTTGCGGGCAATGGACTGAAAGAGTAACCTCCCCATACCCTTTCCAAAGCAATCCCCAGTATTGTAAATAAACACTACACAATAATTCTGATCAGGCAAACGTCCAACAGAGTAGTGGATACCCGCTAAAAAGGTCTTATTAATTATTATTCCCCCCACTACTACACCTAGGAGGAGCTAAAACACGAAATAGAATTTATTAACAATATAATTAACTACACACTACCCAGCAATTCAACACTGATCAAATACAAATAATGACATAAACAATGAAGACATACAGAAATGCACAAAGAAATAGAGAAAAATAAGCAGTTGAAAATCTGTACGAGAAGACAGATGCTAGATCTGTTTAAGGAAAAGAGTAATTAATAAATATTTTTAATTGTTTTAATGTTTTCAAATTTTCTCATGCCTTATAAAGGTTAAACTCACAAACAATCAATGAAATGTACACCTTGTGAGGAGCCACAAATAGCATCTTTTAATATGGGTCCAATCTGTAGGGGCTCATTATTACATAAAGCTTTAATATAACTGTGAGAAGCCTTGAATTGTAAGGTTTTCATTCATAGAATCAGTAACATACAGACACCCTGAGACCTTTAAATGTGAGAAAACTTAAGATGATAAGGATTCCTTTCACAGGGTCAGCAATCTGAGACCATGAGACCTTTAAATGTGAGAAAACTTGAAGACGATATGAATTCCCTTCACAGTGTCAGCAATGCACAGACCTTTAAATGTGAGAAACCTTGAACTTTTTAACTCTTGAGAAGAATTCATTCAACAGAAATCAATATTATATACGCAGCTTTAGGATATCTGTAATACTGAGAAGCCATGAAATCTCCACCTCTCGATAAGGGTTTTATTCATAGAGGTCAACATCATGTAAACTTTCAGGTGTAAATGTGAGAGGTTTGTTAGATCTCTACTTGTAAAGGTTTACATCACAAATGTGCAAGTACTTCCCTCTCTCTCTAAAATTCCGAAGAACCAGCCCTTCGATGTGGGATCAATTCACATGAGTCTTAAGGACTTATCCAACTCTCAGAAGTCCGAAAGCCCTGTCCTTTGTTGAGGTTCCACTTCATATGGTCAAACTTTAATAAGTCTACGTCTATCTGTTAAAAGCCCTGAAAATCTTACCTTCTGATAAGGATTCATTTCATACGGTTCGATGTTATGCAAACTTTTACCACCAAATGTTCTCTGTCCCTGCATAGTATTGCTGCTTGTGTAGTCAATACCTGTACAAACACACATTCCTGATGGATTATCAAAGAGGATCTTAGTTAGTCTTACTATTGAATCTATAAGTGGTACCAAGTCTCGACCGTGTGAAGCACTCATTTTCCTAGTATTCTGTGCGTTGCATTTCGTCCTGAACAAAGAGCTTACCCTGTAGGGTATTTATTCACATATCTAAAGCACTTTTATCTTCTTTTTATCGAAAAAATAGTTCTCTTAGTGCTTAGCTTACACAATGCCACACGTTAATCTCCCTTTTCTCCACCTTTCAGTATCCACGACTTTTCTTAACATTATAGGTCAGATAGCATACGCGATGCCATGACTGTTATAAAAATATACTTTGATGGTTAATTTCCGGTTTTCATTGCTCACGTTATACTCTCTTATTGTTCTTTTTTAAAGCAATAAACCATGAATAGAAACACTTGTGTAGTGTGTGGATGTGCATACGTCGTGAAAAAATTAAAAGAGGCATTAAATCAATCTTGTTTTATCTTGGTTACGAAAGAAAGACAGTTAAAACCTTCAAAGTCGAGTGCTGATGAGGACAGTGACGTCTGCTGCAAATGCATGTACAAGTATACCACTGGGTGGGAAAAGTTATCTGTTGATGGAAGCAATTCTAACCCACCAGATCGTCTCTTTAATATATCTTTTTGGTGATCCTATCTTACTTTCAAAGTATTTATGTTTGCTTTTGAGATTCTAAAAATGACTAACTTCTGACGAACGGCTCAAAGCGAATATGCTTTCTCAGTAACAAATTCAGAAAACCGGAAGCTGACCACACAAACTTTGAGGATTTACAAATATCACCGACCATGACGTACATTTTAAGTAAGGTAGGTAAAGTTGTGGTATATATGGACATCTTAACAGTATCTTACCGAAAATGAGGTTGCACGATTCCAGGCCAGCCTGACGTATTGCATTTCGGACATCATCCAGATTGTTAAACTTGTCAACAACCCGGTTCACGTGGGTCTCACCAAACAACTACAATAACGAAAACAGGCTGGTGAAATGCATTGCTCCTAAATTGATCAACTTTTGACTGCTATTTTCTATATTTTAGGAACGGATTTCAATTTTTTTTCTTCAAAAGTATGATGATATATATATATATGTAAAGAAACATAATTCGCCTATATACTCATATGCACAACGTACACACCTGAACACACACACACACACACACACACAGATTTACATAAATATACACAATTCATTTATGAATAGGTCGAACGAGTACATGTTATTCATAACATTACTTACAAAATAACAAGCGCACATACACACAGTAAAAAATATTTCTTTTAAAAAAAAATACCACAAACCTGCTAACGAGATATGGATAATCCTAGCAAATTACATTAAAATTTTTACAATGATAAAATAATAATGGTCATCATTATTATCATAACAACCTGTATCATTTAAAATCTTTTATCATATTTTGTGCATTTTCGATAATGCAATGACATCCCGAAACTAACATTTACTCACTTTATGTTAATTAACGCTTTTGATCTACGTATGCCGTGTATGGACCATTTCGGAGAATTATGCATGCGCGTGACTTTCGGGTCAAGGAGGTTTGGTTACTTCCGGTTCATTTGTTGAAGACCACATGTAATGTTACACTGACAATGTCCCGCCTTACAACAAGTAATTGTCATCGCACATGCTGTGTTTCTGGATTGTGCTGTTGTAAGCTTCAGAGTCCAACTTTATATCAGTTCATACATTACCCAAGGATGAACATATGAGAAAACAATGGATTATAAAAATCGTCAGAGACAAAGACGCTCTCTTCAAGGTAAGCAACATATTTTACAGTTCATCGTAATGTCAGTTGTAAACTAAATTAATAAATTATATCATTTTGGCTGATTTTTTGTGTGCAGTTTTAAAGAGTAATTTGTTCCTTAAATATTATACATTTTTCAAAGACTTTAAAATCTAATTTAGAAAACTAGAAAGTAAGCTCTCCTCCATTTTATTCACTATTTAACTGTATGTTTGTAAATAAATACTTGTGGTTCATCATCCATTTTCCTTAATTCTTATATATATTACACTATTATTAATGATACTAGTTATTTTCAAAATAATTATTGATTAATGAATTAGTAGGAACATATTTTCGCTGCAGTTACTAATAGTGATTTTCATTACATACCACACACACACACACCAGGTCATCTCTCTTTAAAAAAGTATATCTAGAAGTACCTAAATAAATTATTCCTACTCAGAATTAAGTTTCAAAGTTAATTTCATCTTAATATTTATAAAATATATAAAATGACAAAATAGCATTATCAAGACATTTAGCAATGATAGGAAAGATAGATTTGTATTATTTTACCAAAGATTCATTAGGATTTGGGTAATTAGAAGTTCGATCTCTTTTGCATGTTTGATGCTACATTTGATAATTACATTATCTTTTGTATTATACATTGTGAAACATCTGAACACTAACACTTTAAAAGAACATTATATGCCCCACAGCGGAGGATAAATATCCTAATAGTAATAGCATAATTATACAAAAATTTACAAAATCTACTTGCAGTTAGTGAACTGTTTCTATATTTTAGGTAGACTATTCTTTTGAAATGTCTTAGATTTGGTTAAACGAGATACCTTCATGTGTTTATATGTATGCTCTGTAATATAAATTATAATCTAATTAATATTGGCACTTACTATGTTAAGTGCAGAATACTGTGTGCAAACTCAATAATTAGCATCGAATGCTGAAGCTTAGATATTTTCCACTACCTTATTATAATAACCTGAACAACGCCTGCAGCTCTTTCTGAAAACTGTTATGCCAGTGTTAATATAATATGATGTAAAGTAGTGTCATATTGATCTAATACTGAATTTTTATCATCAGTAATTAATTTTATATTTCACAAAGCACAAGAGTTTGTGGCAGACACTTTCGACCAGAGGACTTTATATATACCACTACCTAAAGACGGTATTGCAAGAAAGAAGCTCAAGCCTGATGCAGTCCCCTTGCTAAGTGCGTGAACTACTTAGCAGTGTCCAAAAGAGAGAAAGAAAGCTACCGTCAGATTAGACCTTTAAAAAACAACACACACACACACACACACACACACACACAATTTGGTAAATAATTAGTCTTTATGGCACAGAACCATCCGACAGTAGAGATCACGTGATCCTTTGGTCAGTGGTTGACAGGGTCAATGCTTTTGCACCTCTGATCACCATTGGGTGCTGAGTGACGAAAGCCCGAACGTCAGCAAGAAGTTGTGTATATTTTAAGTCTTTAAGAGAGAAAAGTTGCTGCTTAATTAAAATGATATATATATATATATATATATAGCAAATTAGCTGTCAAGCCGAACTTAACCAACTGCGACCGGCTTCAGATCAAAAACTCATTTATTTTTTCCATACTTTCCTTCGCTTTCTCCATCAATGAAGATAATTGTGAACACATACAATTGCATGCAAGCAGGTATTACTTCGGCACCGCATGTTATGAACAAACCTGAAGGATGCTGTTCCGTTGAGATGAGGTACCGACCACTTTCTTCCCTCGACAACAACACATCAGGAAAAGTACAACGATGATGATAGTGAAGATGAATATACTTTCTGGCTCCATCCATAAGTGATTTAGTCAATCAATGAGTCGAAAAAGTTCTGAAATATTTTTTTAAAACCTTGCTCAGATTATTACATTGCTCAAATGGACAATCATACAATATGAACACAGACATATATATATACACACGTAGATGTGTGTGTGCGTAAGAGAGAGAGGAGGGTAACGAATGCGAAGGATATGTAATGGACAAAAGAATACAATCAAAGAGTAACACAAAATAATTCAGAATAAAATAATGGAATAAAATTAATTGGAACAATTCGCCGGGGTGTTGGGGGGAAGAGAGAGAGAGAGCTTAGTGCCTGTGCAAGGTAAAGCGAAATTTGACAAACAGAACATAAATTGGCGTTGAAATGTCCGCAGTAAACTCGGAAGTAGGTCAGGGGCTCTATTTAGGACATAAATAAATAACTTTCTTCTGCTGTACCGTCAAAGTGCCTTACAACGTCCGTTGGAAACACTCTAATGACCGCCGTGATCAGGGCTGGAGTTTGAACCCCTGACCCCTCGTACGCAATTACTGAATTACTGAATACATAACAAATAAATTAAAAATTGGATGTAAAAGTGGCTTCGGCAACGACATTAATTCACTTACAGGCCGCCGATTTTGTTCCTCGGTGGGGTGCTTCTTGTTGCATTTCACTGCAATCATGTACCCTTCTTGGTATTTTTTTTCCTTGTACAGAAAGCGGAATTTAAATGTAATGCATCAAACAAATGAAATTTCTCTTGTTACTAAAATAGGATACGACGTATACTTAATTAATATTTTTGTTTCGTGTTACAGGTCTCTGCTTTCGGATGATGTTTTAATCTAAATCCCAATTATCGTATAGAAACCTACCAACAAGCTGTCACATTCGAAATACGGTAAACTGTTCCTGCGATCGCATTTTCCCGACTGACGAGCAATATGAAGAAGAAAAAAATTATACAGCCATTTAATTTATCGTGGTTCATCAAATTTGTATAGTATTCTCGCCTAGTAATTAAATTATTGATTCATTTATACGTCTGCGTGTGGCAGGATGTAAGTGACTGCACTAGACTAGTAAGTTAACGAAAAGGATTATTATTTCTGATGCATCGTTGCTTCGCTCAGTTTACGAACACATACACACACATACACATACACATAAATCTACTGGTCACGTGGTACAGACTGAACCGTGTTATTTCAAATCCACTCTGTCGTCTGAGTGGATTTCATTTACTTTTCTGTGCGAACTTCTTTTCTGTATTTCATATGCTGTGACAAGGGATATTACCCGCCTAAATGCAGAAAATTGATAGTCTTATAAATTCGAACTGTTGTCTACTATTCTGTTTGACAATTAGGTCAAGTGCCAAGTCAGTAGCTATTCGTGTGGCAGCCATGCAACCAGTGCGGGAATGTCAGCTGGCGCATGAATAACGATCGCGGACAACTCAAGATGTGTTTATTATGTACACGTAGCACACACAAAGCAAGCGCAGGCAACCTGTTACCTCAGCCAGCCAGCCAGCCTTTTCCACTGAACAATTGGAGCGTCAATGCAATGCCTAACGCAAACAGTTGAGCAATAGACTGGCAAGCCCATAGCAAAAATTTCAATCGCTCAATCGAACAAGCGAAGTGAATCTCAGCGGAAATGGGTTAAAATATAACGAGTGATGATTTCCTTAATACGCGAATAAAATATTTTAATACTGAGACACCGCTGTACGACATGAATGAAACAACGATTTTACGTACCTTCGAGAAAAGAACAAAAAACACGTCGCTAAAGTGTTTTCAGACTGGACGGATAATCATTCGCGCTGAATCATACCTTATCATGTTCCTTTGTTTTCCGGTTTGTATTTTGTTATTACTCTCTGATCCTTGGATATTTATACACACACAACACTGAGAAGTTAATTAAATAATAATTTATAACGCTGAAGTGTGTACCCTTTAGTTGAAACTCCCAAATCAATACGACGGCAAGGAAAGACAGGACTGAGTTTATGATAACACTTTCATCAAATCACTTGGAAGTTATCAATATGCAGTTGTATCGTCGCTAATATCATGGCTAATGAAAAAGGAGTATGATTAAAACAGCTTTCCAGTGTCAAGACTGTTATCTGTGTGTAAACACACCGTCGAACTGTTGATCAATCAAAACCTGGGCCGAAGGAATCTATTAGACTTGACAGGCAGAGTGTTTCGTTTCAAACAACATGGCGGAAATGAGTGATTTGTCTCCTGTGTACGTGGCAGAACAGAAATATTGAACATACATTGCTGCTGTTCCATCTGAAATGTCCGATGGTTTTTTTTTTTTTTTTGGTTTTTTTTGTTTTGTTTTGTTGCTTCAGATTAAAATGTAGTTCTTGGAGTTTAGATAGACGGACAGTACAAGCGAGGGCAATTATGGGTTCATTTATATTGTCAATATTTGTTCTAGTCAATTCCGTATTCTAGTCAATAGGCCTAACTAGGAACGTTTTCGAGTTAAAATCGAGGATTTGCTGTCATATTTTTGTGCAATATCTTTTAGATCTTTCTTCTAGACTCTAGAGCATCCTTCAACGACTTTGTCACTCCGTGATTTTTCAGTTAGTGTCAAGAAAGAAAGATACACATCTCTTTATCGCATATGGGAAGGCGGGGAGCATTAAGTTTCCTGCGTATTGCTCGTTGTGTAGTACCTACCGAGTTTCCATTCGAAAATATATTATAATACATATTACATACGTAACAAGAACGAATCTTGACACACAAGTCAGTTCGTTTGACATACTCTGGTGAACTAAGCTAGAAAACACCCACTAGTCTGCTGTTGCTGAATGTGTGAAAATTAATGCGAATTAGTATTAACAAACAGTCTTTTAAATTATTATTTTATGTTTTTATTTGTTTATCTGTTAATTTGGGGCTTTCTTAGTAAATAAAACTGATTAAGACATTTAGTCATTCAAGCATTCTATCGTTAGATACGAACCAACATGTAAATAGTTCAGAGTATCATAAGTTTTATTAGCATTACATTTACATGTGTGTGTTTGAGAGAGAGACAGAGACAGATAGAGAGATCAAGTCCTTTCATTTCTTGAATAATAATCAAGGTACATTGTAATCCTTGAAATGCAACACCATTTTCGCAAATATGCTTAGACATTCTCAAACTCTCCAAGATTACTCCGTAAGTGTATGATTAAAAGGGTGACGTGGTGGCAAGTGAAAAAGTTAAATACTTCTCATCCGGGAACAAGACTATGGTTGTGTGTAAGCTGATCGTCATAGCAATGCCAGTATGTATGCGTATTCGCTATTTTTCTTCTTTCCGTTTCTCTCGCTCTCTCCCCAACTCTCTCTGTTGGTGGAGATTACTTCCACACAATGACGTCACGGATGTTCTTCGCCTCCCAGAACTTCCTGTTGGATATCCCGGTCTCAGGGCAGGAGTTGCACCAGGGTAACCGCTGTTTTGGATATCATCAGGGAAAAAGCCCAATGTACCACCAACTGCAAGATTCAGTTGAAAGACCATCTTCGAGCACGCACGCACGCACACACACACACAAACACACACATATCAAAAGAAACTTAGTTTCACATGGAAAAGTGTGGAACAGTCTCGAACATTTGTAGATTTAAATCTAAATATACTCAGTAATGAAAGTGCTGTAATTTCAACACAGTCAAGAGTACATTTAATTTACATCAGATAAATTACATCAGTCACGTATAGGCTTTAATTTCACATGGTTAGTTGCACACTGGTCACGAATTAACTGATTTTACATAGAAAGGTTATTCAGAAAAGTTGTTCTGCAGTCAACCCTAGACTTGAAAAACTGGAAAAGTTGTCCTGGAAGCAACCCTAGATTTGATACACATGGAAAAGTTGTCCTGGAGTCAACCCTAGACTTGAATTTACATGGAAAAATTATGTACATCGGTTACAAATATACTTTGATTTCACAAGGAAAATCAAGTTGTAGTAATCACGAATATTATGAAAAGGTTTAATCGGTCACAAATAGACATTTATTTCCCATCCGTCCCAGATGTTCTGTCATCTTATGGGAAGTTATACGTACAAAAAAACAAAACAAAAAAACCCACCAGGTTATATAAAGTCACGAACAGACTTTGCGGTTCATTTGTATAATAGTCAAAAATAAACTATATGTACACGAGTACTTTGTCTTTACTAATCATTATAGCAAGCATAGCATGCCACTATGTTAATAGATACATACCTTTAAGCAAACTTGGTAGGACACTTAGTTAATAGATACACACCTTTAAGCAAGCTTGGTAGGACACTTTGGCATCAGAAGTTAATATCTTTGACGGTATGCATCAGTAACCAACGGATCCAATGTAAGATTGATTTAGATTGGAATGGGATGAGAATCAGTTTATAACGATCACTATGAAATCGATTACCTTCTGGATGTGATCCGGAGTCCAGCCGATAAAGTACGTGTGAAAGTCATCTGCCCATGTCGATCCTGTTGGAGAAAACCTGAGCAAAGAGAAACAAGGGATCGAGTAAGGGAGACTATTCCATTTAATTCATGCGGTAAAGTACAAACTTTTGCTTGGATTGCGTACATCGGTAGTAGAAGTGCTAGAGATAGTGGTTCTACAATACTTTTTCTCGTTCGTGTGTTTGCCTGAGAGACAAAGAGATGGACAGGCAGACAAAGAGATAGACAGGCAGACGGAGAGACAGAAAGTGAAAAAGATAGACAGAGAGAAGGAGCTGGAATGCGAATTCAAGTAGGAGGAAAATAGAACTTCCGTCAAAATACTACTACAACATATTAAAGAAGAAAGAATTTTGTAGACAATGCTTCAACATTATTTTAACTGCAAAGCACTTTTGCATTTCCAAAACCATTTTGATGAAATATCACAAGCAACACTTTATTATACCGAACGTTGTCAATGCAAATTCGGTACGTTCTTGACTGAAGGTGACATAATATAAATAATATATAAGATAGTGACGTATAAGTGGGTATGTTGAGATGGCCAGTGGTCACTGCAGCACCAAAGCTAAATATCCTCCTCACCTCCAGGATATTGCTCCATTGAGAAAATTAATTGCAAAGGGAGAGAAAAAATAGTTCACAACAGGGCCAAGTAAAACACAACAATGTGACCAACACAATAAAACATAATGCTATATAATACAACATAATGCGACACAACACAGGGTAACATAACATAATGCTATATGACACAACACAGCATAACACAACATAACTGTATTAAAAGAGTACAATATATTATCAATAAACACACATTTAACAAGCCTCATGAAACCACTGAAGTATTAAGACACTATGTGGTATCTGTATCTTGCATGTGTTTTGAATCTTGTGATTTGGTTCCTTACTTTTAATTCGTAGATCTTAGCCATGGATGGGCCGTAATGAAGACATAATTCGCTGAATACCGATGTTGTCGTACTGACGATTACCGCGAGTTTGCACGAGATCGATCTCACCGGAAGCTGCTGGCCAGGAGTCATAAAATCAGTTCTTGGCCACAGCCAGATGGCTGGATGCAAATGGAAGATAACTTTTCTATGAAGGTCGATACAAAATTACTGCATTTCATAAACTACGATGCAAGATGGAATGCGAAGAAAGTAGGTTTATTTTAATTAACAAACGTAAGGGTAGTTTACTGAAATTAGAAAACTTTTCTCCAATTAAAAAAAGAAGCAGTAGACAAGTAAACCAAAAAAAACAGGAATAAGCTGTTTATTTTCATGAAGTTGAGTACGTTTTTATGAGCAACTTTTATCATAACTTTTCCTTCAGCAGACAATTGGTAACTTTACTGGGCCACAATAATTGTCTCTCTTGTTTTGGACGTCATTTATTGGGAGAGGTACACATGGAATAATAGTCAAACATATATGTACTTATATTTCACTAGGTACATTGATAATTGTCCCCCTCTGCTAGAGGTCAATAATTTGGGTAGTTACACAGGGAATAATCGGAAACCATACCCAAATTTTACTAAATCACTTTGATAATTGTCCCCCTATGCTGGAGGTCAATAACTGGGATAGTTACACATAGAATAATATTCGGAAACCATACCCAAATTTTACTAAATCATTTTGATAGTCTGCCTGTGCTGGGAAGCAGTAATTGGGGTGGATACAAATAGAGTTATATTCGGACATGCGGGTCTTACTAGATCAACTGATTGTGTCTTTTATAAGTTTACCATGTGCCGAATGTCAGTAACTGATATAGATACCAAAAGAAAAATATTACTAAGTACACACGTAATTAAAAGATATAAATAGAAAAAACTGTTTTTATTGAAACATGCCATGATGTATCCAATAATTTTATAATCAGTGAATATGAATATGAATTGTAGTAAATTACGCAGGCTCATATTCATGAGCGATTATTTTGTTGTTTTTCTTTTAAAATAAAATTTAAATAAAAAGGCAGTCTCTTGAAAAATAAAAAAAGAGGATCTGTGTATGCGTTATCATATTCTTACATGTTGTGTGTATGTGTATTTTCATCTCTCACCAGACACTGTGGTTACTTCATAGTTATTATCGGTAGCGGAAATGCCTATTACATCACGATTGACAAAAAATTATAATTATTATTATATAAAATTATAATCCATTTCTTCCAGACTAGTGAGCGCTAAAGAATACAAAACCAAATGTTAGCAGAACAAAAAATTCTACCCAGCCTCAGTCCAACACTAATTGAAACAGTTTCGTCTTGTAGAAAATTTAAGCTTGACAAAGCAAAACCTGGAACCTCTCATTACTCATTTGTACTCACTGAGACTTAGAACTGACAGTCACTCAAGTTATATTTTTAGTATAATTCAACTGTCTAACTCTAACCGCTATGCTTATGAATATGCCATTAAAATCCATTTGCATCGGTAAGTAGCTAATATAGTGACTGGGTCTATGCAATATTTGAAACAAGAAAGGGTAATGAGCTCCTGTCTTCAATGATCTCTCATTATAATGCTTTGTCTGCACTAGCAAAACCCACTGAAAAAAACTGATGACAACATATGATTTTGAAGAGTGTACAATCAATTGGTTAGTGTAGACACAAGACTACTCATCCAGTCAATTGTATAAGCTCTGTTGAAAGGCACATACACCTTCTGATGGAATCAGTTTTGGAGCCTTCAATGTAATCATCATAATAAAAATAGCACAGCACCAAAGAACTATCACCCTATCTTTTTCTTATCAACTATTGGATATCTCTATCATGAATGACAGTAGTCAAGATGGTGAGTCCCCTTGAAACAAATCAGCTGCTGATCAGTAAGAAAAGAGGGCTTGGCAAAGGAATGAAAGACCAACTTGCGATTGATCAAAGACCTTACGACTTAAAGTAAGACGTGAAGAATAAACCTAATAATGGCAAAGATTGCCTACCAAAAGGTCTATGACCTATTTCCACATTCGTGAGTGCTTGAGATAATGAAACAAACTACACAAGACCACACCAGCTGAACAAAATATGATCCGAGCATCAATAATAAAACTCAAAGCTGCCCCCCTCCCCCTCCCCCACACGCAATAGAGAAGCTGCTGACATACTAATAAAATACGGAATAAATTTCAAGGTGACACCCTGACATCGTCTTCTGTAATTCTAAATGTGCTCATCCAAATTATCCAAGAAAACACTTAGGGTACAAATTTAAATTGGAAAAGTCGGTTAGCCACCCACTGCACTTGGATTATTTCAAGCTGGCGGTAAAGATGAAAATATTAATTCTCTAATCAAAACTGTAAAGACTTTTAGTGAGAACATTCTGATGAAATTGCAGCTTGAAAAGCATGGCAAACTTTCACTCAGAAAGAAAAGATCAAATCCACATATGGCCTAACAATTTGACAGCGGAAAATTAACATTTCAGTTCAGGAAAGGATAGATATCAGGGGATTTGGGGGGGGGGGGGGACGGCGGGGGAGAGAGAGAGAATAGTTTAGCATCAAGAAAATATGAGAACCAAAGTTAAAAGAATATGAAATATGATTCAGAACGGTCCTTAAGTCAAACCTAGAGGTGCTAAAAAATGCTAGCCATTAATTAATGTATGTCATTCCTGTACTTGGCTACACAGTGGTTTGTACACTGTGCAACAATCGAGATCAATTAACTAGACAGGAAAATTAGAAAACTGTTCACAATGCAAACTGTCCTACACATAATAAGTAGATGTCGAGGTAGAAAACTCAGGAAATCAAAGAAGCAGTCATAAGACTTATATAGCTGGAGAAACAGCAACGATGAGTCAGGGAGTGAAGAAGTAAAACTCGGTAGATTATAAAAACTACCACAAACAAAAGAACATAGAAGACAACAAGCATCAGCAAACTGATGGAGTCAGAAACCCCGTCCAAGAGCAATATGCATGAGCATGGTAAGCAGCATCAAGGCAATCAACATACAGGTGACTTAGGAGACAGATTTAAAAACCAAAACAGAAGTAATCATCAATGCTGAACAAATTCAAATATTAAACATAAAATCACAGAAGGCAAAAATCATGAAAAGATCTTAAAGGATGCTAAATGCCAACACTGCAAGAGCATGCATGAAACAAGAATATGTAACTATTCAGATGTCAGTCTCAAGCTAGAAGAAAGTATAGTATAAGGGCACACTGAAATGTTAAAACAGCAATGTAGTATTTTATATATGAGAACTACAGAATCAAACACGAGCACGAATGCATCAATCAGAAAGTCACTGAAACAAAAAAAAAACAAAATTCTGTGGGACTTCTAAATAAGAACAGATGACGGAATTCCCACAAAAGGGCCGGACATTGTAACTGGTCAAGTCCAATAAGAAGAACAGTTTTGTATAGTGTTTATCTCTTTTTCTTAAGGGCTCAATTCACTGTTCCATCCAAATTTTGTGTTTAGCATTAAATCTAACTACAATTATATATTTAGCACTTTGACGAATTGCAGACTGAGTATATATAGTCTTTGTGGAATGTTCTGTTCGTTTTTATTGTTATAAATTTATTTCGCGTTTTATTTAATTTTGCTTTTATCATTTTTTCTGTTATTTTATTGTGTATTTATTTTGCGGCTAGCTATATTTTTGTGAAATACTTTGACATTTCGTAGCGACATCTTTTCAATCATTTTCTACATTCAGTTCTGCTTAACAAGTAGATCGCTGAATATTCAAACTTATCCTACTATTTGGATGCGTTTCAGAAACTGGAACTGAAATGAGAAAATTCACACCATTCACAGTATCAATATTTCATTCATTGAACTCACAATCGTCTCATCCTTACTCAGTTCTATTGTTTGTGCTTAAAGAGCTAAGTATGTAAATACTGCATTACTAGTTTGATGTTCCAGCTATTGAGATAGTTATTGCTTTACTTAACGTTCATGCACCTGTTCGTTTCAGTGTGAAGCTGACTGACTGCTCAGCTGTACTGTTCTATTTGGGTATATGGAACGCTCTCGCATCTAGAACTTATTACGCGAGTTTGTGTGTGCGTTTGACACTGGTCTTTATACCTATTGATTTATAAGTCGGCTAGCCATTAATTAATGATACATAATTTAAGTCCATTTGGTAAAGTGTAGGCAGTGAGTTTCTCGTCATTCGTCTTTTTCATTAGACGGGCTGTGAAAGTACAAGCGCTTGTCAATTTATTGAAGAGATTGGTTGAGGAGAAAGAGTATGCTTTAAATAATCTATTTTTCTATATCAACTTTCATAATCAGTGGTACCCGCCATCCCTTATCGTTCACTCTCTCCTTCAATCTAGAAATGAGTGGTTGACCATAAAAAAATATCAGAAAGGAAGGATTTGCCATTAGAAGAGAAGTTTTTTAAAAAATTGTTTGCAATTAAAACTATTTAATAAGGGTTCACCACAAGATTTAAAATAATGGCACCTAAGAAAGGATTTATCATCAATGAAACCGGACAAACGAAATGGCTTACCATCATTAATAATACCGAAGATATTCCTTGCCAAGAAGAATGTCAAAAAATGAATAGTTTTGTCAACGATTTATACAGAATTAATGGCTTGCTGTCAAACAACGACACAAAAATTATCTGCTACTATATATCAATAGCAATAAATGATTCTACGCAGCATTTAATCTTATAAAATTGCTAAATGCTTTACAATGTTGAAATAAACTATTTCTACTTTATGAAATACAATCATTATACAAGATATGCTTACCATAAAAAAAAATAACACCCGTTCATATTTTGATCACTAAGAAATGAAATGACATTACCAAAAATATGGATTTTCCCTCAAATTGAAATTCACAATTTAGAACACCCGTATAATAATTGATATACCACATCTGAAACGATTTTACCGAATACCACTGGCGTCACATCTACTTGTCTCGTCTTTGGGACCGGAACTGAAATTTTTTTTTCCATCCAAGGAATTGTCGGTTGCCACATATTTAGATTAAAATGACACTCTTTAATAGCCAGTTGTCTTAAAGATATTAATCGAGGGAATAAAGGGATAAACGGATCACGGCACTGTTTCAGCGGTATTTCCAAAGGCGAACAGTCCCTCAAAGAGGGGTAGACTAGCTGGTTCATGAAGCTAGTCAATAACTCATTACTGAAAATAAACTATAAGTAAAAATTAAAAAATACAATATAAATCAAACTGCTTGTATGCTACACACAAAAAAATACAGGTGTCAACAGTATTTTAGAATGGTACCTGGGTACTTGAGGACAAGGTGACCGCCACTAGAAAATACCTCAGCTCAAGATAGTACTAGCAGACTGCTAAACATTGCAAGAATACAAACTTTCCTCTTAACTTATGAAGTTTCCTTTTATAGGATTTTTGTAATCTTTGAAATGAAGATTTGCTTCTTATCTCGACCTGACGTGTATTTGTTCTTTTTACTTGAAACTTTGACCAAAAAACTGTTGCAAAAAGACTGGAAGAATTTGGTTGAATGACCTGGTTTATTAAAATCATTTACTTATTTAATATTTGGAAATAAGCAAACTAGTATAGTATAAATTTTAAATAACTCGAAAATCGACATTAAATGTCTCACCATCTAACTTTCCTCCCTGAAAAACTCGGCGTACATCTATATCTATCAGTAACTTGTAAAAAGTAGTGTTCTTTCAAACTACATCATTAAGTCTTTCAAACAAACTGATGTAGAAATATTCACTTTATTTGGAAAAGCTTGTAATCACAAACATACATGAAGTATTAGAATATTAGAAGGAAAAAAAAATAAAGAATAGCCACCAGTAAAATCCCAACCTGAAAGGATGAAATGATTTAGTGGAATATATAACTTGTGAACTTTCTGAATGAGTCAAAAGTTAAATATTTAAATAGATGAAATGTTCACAGCAGAATTTTTAATGAAATTAAATGAACAGTTGATAAAAAATATTAAAATGTAACGTGTGGCCAACAAACATTATTAAACAGAACCTGTAAAATAAAATTTGTTGCTTTTTAAAAAAATAGAATGAAAAAATATTAAGTAATTTCTTGAGTTAAATTAATCTTTCAAAATGTAAATGAAATCCCTACTTTCATGCTTCAAAATGGAGGTTTCTTATCCTCAAGTCATACTGCAAATAGGACTTAATTACGCAAGGGCTTGGAGGTTAGGTAGAGATCATATTTATATTAGAAGTGTTCATATTAATAGATGAATGCAACAACCCCCAATTAAAAAGGAAAAAAAATAAAAATAAAAAAGGTAATAGCAGCTAATAAAACTGCAACATTTTTTGTCTTTTGTATACTCATAACCTCAGTTCTCACTACTGACCACAAAGATAAATTTATTTATTCCCCAATGCAAAAGTAATGCTCAGTCTGAAGTGTTAAAAATATGAAACAATGAAGCAGGACATAGAACTGATGATACTCAACACAAAAGGAAGTGTGATAACTGAAAATAAGCTCTCTTTTTACTGTTGACTATAAGTATTGACAAATCTGCACTATATCTTAATTGGGTTTACAGCGAAGAAATTAAATATACAATTCTACAACCAACAACGTATATTTGTGTTTTCTTTAATGAGGGGAAAAAACCAAAACAATTTACATGTATATATAAATGTCATCACTGGTATTCTGATGTTCAGCAGACAAGATATTCTTTGGTACGAGTATTAATACTTAAAAAAAAAAGTTGAACATGAGCAAAGAATTCTCACACTCCAAAAGTGAAAGCACACCATTCATAGCCTTGTACAACTGTCATCAAAGTGAGTCAGTCACAGAGCACTGAAAGTGTACTTTAATGAATGCAGTAAATTTTTTGAGTATATCTCAAACAGAACATATAAATAAATGTTGTGAACTTTAAACATCTTAATGCAACTGAATGTTACATTTATGCCCACAGCCAAAACTAATTAACACTATCGGTTGAGCCAAAAAGCTGGTTACATCTTGCAGACACTTAAAAATCTGGTTTGTTTTATTTTTATACTTTTAATTAAAACTAAGCACAAAATATTAATGTATATTATATTGAGAAAACTTAATCTCTTAAAAGTTATATATCAACACTAAAAGATTAAGTATATACTTTTAATTACTAAATGGCAGGCAATCTTTTGTTGATATATTACACCGTGATTATTGACAGGTAGTCTGCTTAGTGTGTGCAGAATGACTGTATTTTATTAGATTATTTAATTAATTGTCTTTCATTTTCTGTAAAAACAATCAAGTAACAATATAAAAATATTTTGAAATGCGTCAGATATTTGGCATTAAAGAAAATATTTTAACTTTTGATAAAAAAAATTTTTTAAATGTTTGAAACTATTCACTACCCATTCAAACTGCTAAATCAATACTCATCTCTCAGTAAATAACAAAAACTACTTGTACTTTTTCTGTAAGATAAAATCATTTGATACAAATTAAATAAAGAAGAATAAACATTAAACAGTTTTCTTTAAGTATTGCTCGCATGTAAACAAGGACAAAGTGAAAATATAATCTGCCTAATTAAGCATTAAATAGTCAATACAAAATTATACAAGACAATCATTGCATACCAGGTCTATAACTTTATTTTACTATCATAATTATTGCAACACAACTACAAACAAAACTGAACTAATCATGCCATGAGTTGGGATCATTCACATGTAGAAATTACAATCTGACATCATAACAAAGAAAAATGCATGCAATATGTATAAATACATATGCAACACTACATTTATCTTATGGATCTAAGATCTAACTGAAATAACTTTTCTGTAACTTTGTCTGCAATATACAATCAAATGATATTTTAAATATAAGTATTCAAATATGAGAGGAAATGGATAATAAAAAAAGAATAGCAACATATTATTCATTTTAAAAAGAGTTTCAGTTAAGGTTATCTTTTGTGTGAAGAAATATAAATGTGGAAAGCAACAAAATCACAAAATATTTTTTCTTTGTGAAACAAATATGAAATGATAACATCATCCTCTCTCCACTGCATGCATTATCAAGAGCGGCTATGAACCCAGTGAACACATAAATTTGCTGCCTCAGTCAAACTTCTGACATAAAAATTAAACCTGGCTTACCCAAAGACAACTGTGTTATCCCCATTGCCAGTTTGCTCATGCATGAAACCAAAGACATTAACTTCCACAGCTTACTGATGTGCACAGGAGTAAAGAGAATGAATGATTATGAATGAAGATTACAACCACTACACAATTTGCTACAGTAAAGAACATGTACTGACAGACCATAAACACAGTGCTTGCTGAATGGTTGCTCAGTCCTGAAACAAATCTCCCAGGACATTATTATACCTAGCTGCCAACACATCACACATCCATAAAATGAAAGTATTTATCATCAGATTTAAAAAGTAAAGGTTAGTCATTTCCACCCCTTAGTCATTAAAAAGATTTCTTAAATTAAAACAGTAAATAAATAAACTTGTTAACTAAAAATACAATGTATAATGAATTCATTGGAATTCATATTATAATTCACACAGGTAGTTTAAAACCTGTTTTAAAAAATCAGTGGCATTACATAAACAACCAAACCATTCTTGCTTTCCTGTTTAAAAAGAATACTATTAATCTATAAATGTAAACAATTTGTACTTCTGCTATAGACTTCTGATGATAAAGTAAACATTCCTCAATATGAAATATATCTCAATGTTAAAACATTTGCTGCATAATTTTCACAAAAGATCACCCACAAGATCAGTTCCATAATTAGTACTTGTGACAAGATAGTTCAGAAATACAATTCTCTTCATAGCTATAAAGTCCAACAATTGTTGCTTATGTAATTTCATTCAATTAAAAGTATTCTTTTCTAAAAGAAATAAGGTATTTTAACTTTAGCTACATCAAATGAATCAGGACTTTCCATCATTAAATAAATGCACATTTGATTTTACTCAAAATATAATTCAGCCATGAACAAGGCGAGAACCCAGCATGAGATTTTAAAACACTTGATGTATACAAACATGATGACTTCCAAACAAATGTGTCATTAGCAGCATGCAATTCTATTATTTTTTATGTAATACATAATGAAAATACAGACAATGACATTCTACAGTGATGAATGATCTGCCATTTGGAATGGCACCTCAGTTCGCTCACACTTGTTCTCTCAGCCAATCAGATTTTTTCCAAAGCACAATATTTTTACTCTACAGCCGTTTCCTCTTCTTTGCTGTCCTCAGCCTCTTCTTCACCATCTTTTTCTTCTGGGACATTATCATCTCCAGCATCATCTAATACAGCCTTTCCCTTTCCTTTAGCAGCTTTCCCCTTGCTGCGATTTACATATTCTTTTCCTTCTTTTGCTGTTTTTTGCATAGTGCCTGCACGTTTGACTGGAGTTTTGACAGGGGTTGCAGTGGCTGGTCTGCTTTGTGATCGTGTTCGCCTTCCTTCATTCACATCAATCTCCTTGCCTTGTAGAACAAACTTAGCTGTGGGGAAAAAAAATCAGAATGGCAACACTATGTCCAAAGAGTAAGGTTTTTTTCAATTGTGCCAACAAGCTCAACATAATAAACCCACAATGGCATATTTTAAAATTTTACATTATTTCTAAATAATATGAGCATAAAGATGTACCATGGTTACAAACATCCAACTTAACAACATTCCACAGATACAGGCCAAATTATAAAGTCCAAGTTACCCACAATGATTCATTGTAGTGAATGCATATACCTCTGCTCACTACAGTGGAGGAAAATTCTTAATGTATAATGTTATTATATAATGCCATAGGTACAATATAAATGGATAATATAAAATTATATATGAAAAAATATGATAATTTAATTACTGTCTTATCTAGCATTGCTGGCCAGGATAATGATACAGCTATTTTAAGCTGGATCTTGTATACAGGTGGACTTTCATGTGTACAAATTGTATTGTGTGTATTATTATTCAAATTCAGTTTCAAATTCAGCAATGGTTCCAAAACCAGACATGCTTAATTGAATGCCCAAATCAGTATGCAAGTCATCATTAGGACAGGGAGTAACTTTTAAATTTTAATTACTAACTGTACTGTTACAAATATTTTTTTTAAAAACTGAGTTACAAATTTGATTTAGGAGACAATTTTGAGAATGGAATTTGTCTGTAATCCAAGGATCACTTAATTAGCAGAACTATAAAAAGGTATTCTTCAAAGTTGTCATTAAGGGGATACAGTAAAAAATAATCCAGTATGCTGTAAGTTAAAGTACCAGATTTAGAAAAAGTTTTGAGTACATTCTAAAATAAATATGAAAAATAACAATTTTAAAATAACATTAAACATAAGAATTTAGAAAGAATTAACACAGAAAACATTTTAGACACCCTTATCCTCGCTGATAAAGCAGTATCAAATATGACAGTCCGCATATTTATTTTAATTTTTTTTAATTAAAAACAGATCAAATTTAGCTGGTAGGAAATAAAATATTTCTTATAAATAGTATGTACAGAAAAATAATGAAGTTCAACAGGTTTGATCCTGCTTTTACAAGAACAGTTGAATTTCCTGAATTGAATGCATTTCATTTTCAGATCACTTTTATCTTATGCTTACTAAAATTATAGTTAAATTTCTATTCTGGACACACATCCAAAGGAAAGAGGTTTGGCATAACTATATATTATTAATATCTTTTTGGGTGAAAGATTATCAGTGTATTCAAAATACCACTCTCTTTTGCTTTTGTTTGGCAGAGGATATTATTCACAGTTTTTGAACATATTGCAAAATCTACCCACTGTTTCATGTGTTAAATTTAACACACTCATTTCTCATGTTTCACTTACCACAAATAATTTTTTTAAATTTTCAAAATGTCTCCAATTTTTGTGGGGAATCAAAAAAGAAAAAGAGGAATAATGGGAGTATTTTATAACTATGTACAAGAAGAGTTAGTTACCTTGAATAAATAGTCTCAAACATTTCTATTTCAATTATTCTTAATTGCGAAGAGCTAGCTGATCAAATTTAATTTCAACATAGCCAAAATGAATTAGTTTGAAACTATTTTCTTATAGAATTAAGAATTACACAGCATCATTTCATAATAATATTTCTTTAATTTTTCAAATACTTTACAGAAACAAAAAATTCAACCTCCACCCCAACCAATGAGCTGTTTTTGAAGTTTGCAAGTACCTTCTTCAACAGTTTTAGCAATTGTAACACCTCGTTTAGGAGTTGGTTTGCTTGCATTTCGCTTTGAAGTCTCTTGCCTTGTGTCACCAAGTTTTTCTTTACCCAAAAGTTCTTTTCCTTCCTGAAAATAAACATAAAATGAATGAGAAACTGAAGGAGAAAAAAAATAAAAAGGGGAAGAAAACAAGGCACAGACATTCTCTGCTGTTCTTTAATATATGTGTAATGTTAGGAGGCATACCATTTCAACAGACTAAAAATAATAAACAGACTAAATAACAATAATAATAAAGAATACTTGAATTACTTTAATCCAAATATAACTTGATGCTATCTTTTTTATTTACAGTTTTATTATTAGATTTTTTTTAAAATGGTGGCAAAGATCCCAACCTACCATGCATAATAATTAATTAAGCATTACAGTTTTAAAGCCACATGTAATATACATATTAAATCAGTTTCAAACTTGTCAGTTTTAAAAACTATGTGATCTGAAATTTCTTGGATACTTCAAACTCCAAATATTTCTATTTGTGATCATCCTCTGAGCTTTAATATAATAATGACTGCAGGGAATTACAGATTATAAAAATAAATGAAACATTAAATTTTCATATATAATTATATGAAAGAACTGAACCAAACCTTTGCAGTAACAGCCATTGTGCTATCCTTAGCCAATTTTGGCTTCTTTGCTGCAGGTTCAGCACTTGACTCATTTTTGCTGTCTTCTGGTTTACGTTGTTGACTTTTTGTCTTGTCATCAGCTTCAGTATCCTCTGAATGCTCTTTCTCCTAGCAAACAGTGATATACACTTTGATTTATTGTTATTACTTAGAGTAGCATTTTCTATTCAATATGCAAACAATTATTTTTAGTCAGAGCTGGTTTATTATTTTGCTGAAAATTAAGTAGAGGTCTACTTAATGCTAAAACCTAACTGAAAGGTGAATAAAATAATTATTTCAGTTTATAGTATAAGCAACACAAGTTAAAAAGTAGTTCTCTCTTCAAACCTTAAAGGGGATTTACCATAAAATCAAAATTAAACTATTATTTTAAGAGAGTTAATTAGGTGCAGGTAACAGAGATACTTTTATATGAACACCTGTCAGTATGATCTTTCCAAGACTGCTTATATGTGAGCGTCAACATGATATAACACCAATATATTTTATTAAAATTCAAGAAGAAGAATGTGGCTTAATAAAATTATCAAATTGTAATTAAAATAAATTTCTAACATTATCTTTTTAAAAAAAATGAAACACTTTTTGGTGGCTCTGAAAAAAGGTTAAGAGTGTTTCATTTTAATCAATCCTAATATCTTAATGTAAGAATTATTATAACAAAAATCCATCCTACAAACAAACAACAAAAAAAACTCAGCTAACATATATAGATATCTATATTATAGGACAATTTACCTAGCATTAGATAATTCAAGTTAATTTCCTGAATTTCATAAAAACAGTACTGATATTTTTTTTAATAATTAATACAAATTACAATCATAAAAAATATTAGCAAATAATGTTTGTTAACAATTTTGTCTGCAAGTTTGGGCTAAAAAAAAAATTCTCTCCTCAAAACAGCACTAATATGTGTGTGCATCATTTACTTTATTTAAAATGACAATACACTTTTGAATGTTCATAAAACTGCTTACATCTTAAACAGTATTTAAAACCCAATCTGATATGACATCTTTGTTGCACTGTTAACTTCGTGATAGAGCACAATACAAATATGAATATATGATGTAATTTTATGTATAACAAACATATTTCATGGCTTTGAGTAGTTACTCCAAACATGTGCTGATTGTGATCTTGTTTATAATCAATTTTTCTACATTTTCAAAACTCATGCTCCCTCTGTATATTGAAGCTTTGTAAAATAAAAGCACATGAAACAAAAAGTTTGTTCTGTTCTGTCTTTTTTTTTTTTGTTTAAATAAATAATTGTGAAAAAGTAATAAGAAGTTATTCAGAAGTTACCAACCTAGTGGCTTTGACCAGGCTGCCACTACTTGTGCCAGTGGTAATGCTTAACACCTGCACTCTCTCAGTTCGTAACGTGTGTAGTATATTTAATCTAAAAATAATAACTGTTTTCATGAAGGGGAGAGAGCAAGGTTCATTTCTGTAATAAATAATTAAGATAACATAGCAGTCTTAAAAGCTACAAGAAAATAGGAAAACTCTTTTATCTATAAGTATATATAGTTTGTTTCAGACAACAAAAAAAAATGCTTGCATTGAAAGAACTGTGGTCAATGACTGAAATCACAGGTGACTATCAACAACAATGGTGGATTTATCGAACCGCTTAGCTTTCCACACAGCGAAGTTGAACCAGTTTCCACTTTGCAATTTCATGCATCATTCTGTTTGAAGACATGAGTTGGTAAGTTAAATCATTTTCAGTTTATGGTGTGTATTTTTTGTTTAAAGGACTATTTATTAACTAATTTTCAGGGTCTATAGGCCTACAGTAGCATTCATCTTCAAAGGTGTTGATGGGTGAAAATGAAAAGTGACTATAAATTTATGCCTTCCTTATCCATAGCTTAAGTGTTGTATCATTCAATGGGGGTAAAGATTTATTTTCAATATTATGCATTTGGTTTATTCAGATCGCATGTTATTTGTTTTTAATTCTTTTTATTTTGTGTTCACAGGACCTCCTTTTTCCTTCCATTACCTCATTAGCAGGGCAGTGTAAACAATGAGTATATATATATATTAATTATGATACTGACTTTTAAATAGTGTTATGTCATTGAGGTGAAAGAGGAAGACAGTGGTAGTCCAATTGGTGGAGAAAATTGTTGGGCGAAAAGACTTTTACTGCTGGCCAAAGAAAGAAGGTGTAGCTGTGGTGAAAGGGGACTTATGTGTTTTACTTGGACTTTGAAGTTATGCCAGTTTCTGGTGAAGGCAATGTGGAAAGTTCCAGCCGTTAATAAAATAACAAGGGACTATCAACGTATTGCAGCAGCACTCACGTAAAGTTAGGCACCAACCTTGAAGTTAAAGTTGACTGGGTTAGAATCAACAGAAAATATTATGTAAGGTACAAATAATTTTTGTAAGAAGGTAGGTGAAAAAACTGACTGAGAAAGATGATGTATGGGCAATAAACAGCTATTTTTTACTGCCAGTATGAAGTTCTGTCAGTGTCCATTGAAGGAGACTGTGGAATAACTGTCCACCAGCAGATTGCATTGCTTATTTAAGTTAAGCACTACAGCATGAAATGTGCTGTTGTGGAAAGCATGTAATTGTGTGTATACAGCATATAAGAACATTCCTTGTGTTACCAAGCTAGCCTGGGCTAGAATCATTGAACTGAAAAAGCAACAGTATATTGGAAAATAACACTGCAAAGTCTCTTTAAAAAAATTCAGCCTTATTTGTATATTGGAAACTACTTATGTGAAGAGTCTGAACTCTATTGTTCATCATTTCTTCATTATGTGGACCTTCAAAGTGAGCTATTTGTGCAATTTACATTTTTGATCATAAAATATTTTGAAAATTTAAATATTGAAAAAAAACAACACAACTTTGGTTCTAATTGTGTTGCCTAATTGCTTTTAGTACCACTGAAATCAGCAGCAGAAGTTCTGTCTGTCTATGTACTTTTAAGTTATAATGATTTTGGAAAATATCTTTGGAGTATACCTACTTTGAACAAAATAATTAATAATCAGTAAAACAGTCAAACATTAACAGCCAAAACTATTAATTATTTTACTGCTAAATATGATAATATAAACTTCTGATTTAAATGGCAACTCGATCATATAATTTAAATATTGTCAAGCTTGCTGAAATAGCACTAAGTTCTGTCATAACTTCACTTTTAAACTGAAGGAGAAAATAAAGTTATTTGCATTCCCTTGTATAAAATACACTGCACTATTTCACAACATATTCCAACAAAAGCAAACTGAAAAGTGCTTTTGACTGATATTACTTCTGAGAAATTAAATCATCTCCACTGATATCCCTACATCAAAGAATCAAAACAGTTACAATCAAAGAATCAAAACAGTTACAATCATATTATCATTGAGTCCCCAAGTTAAAGCTATACAGTTATTCTAAATATTTCAATAATACTTTTTTTTTAAAGTTGTGTCAAATGCAATGTTTGAATTAATTTTTAACAAGTACTGCATCAACTGATAAAAATCAATAGGTTTAGATATATATATATTCAGGGAAGAAAGTTTATTGCATCCACCATTAGTGTTGAAAAAGTTATCTATCTCACCCTGTGCTGGAGTGTGAAAAATTTACAAGCTAATGAACACAATAGATACATACAATGAGAAAGTAATGCCACATACTGATTTTGTTAAAAGACTGAAAACATTTTGTAACAGATTTTAATATATTTTTGTTGTAGTCATTATTCAGTAAGGTTGTTAGCAGTGAGTTGAAGGTTGAAAGGGCTTACTTAATCAAGTTAATGTCACAATCATTGATTTGCCTGAACTAATCTAGGCTTATGTCAACAGTCTCTATGTAACATGTGCTAACAAACAAACAGGTTGATACTTTAATTCAATAAAAATGGTCATGCCTGATAACAAGTTTAAGTAAGAAGCTGAGATTGAACCTTAAATATGACATGCAAACATACCTTTGCACCATCAGGTTCAGCAAGCCCCTGAGCTTCAAGCAGTTTTTCCTTTCCTTCTGCTTTTAAATACTCAATTCCCTCCTAAAAAAAGAAAATCAACGATCAAGCAAAAAAACCAATGTCAATGGAAAATTTATAAAATTTAACACCATTAAGGCGATGCGAGGGTTTTTTTAAAAAAAATATTGCTTCATAGTTGATTTTATTATTTTGTATTAAGTACTAGAGGTAAATAGAATGTGAAAATAGAATGAACTTGATGGTTGGCTTTGAGGTTGCTATGGAAACAATGTATAAACAGCCACCATATTGAAATTTTAGGTACAAGTTTTCTCAGTTGTTATTAAACATCTCTTTTAAATATTTTCACAAAGCTACATTATTGCTATGTCTACATAATTACCATCCCTTTACTCTATATCCTTGATAGAAATTTATTTATGTACTTTTTTGTAAAAGCGACATATTTTTATCACAATTCTTTGAAAAGTCATATTTTCAAATGTATTGTACATATATTAAAATCCAATGGTAATTATGTGTATATGAGTGCGTTGTTTGATTGTGTAAAGTTTCAGAGAGATAAGCTGAAAAGATTTTAAAATATTCAATTTCCCAGTGTAAAAAAATGCAAAAGCGGGAAAACAAAGAAAAGTGGGAAAACTGATTTCAAAACCTCATTATTTGTATTCACACACAATTTTAACCCACCATTTTTACCAGACAACTGTATTAAACACAAGATATTGATAAAAACTGTTTCCAGACAATAAATTGTGTCACCTTAGAACAATCCAGCACCATAGGCTGGGCCACCCTCCAGCTGATTAAAGTCTTCTTGTCTTTGGGTTCTTGCAGCCCTGACTTTGTCTCTTTGTTTTGTGGCTTTGTCTTTAACATACTTTGTGCTGTTGTTAAGTCTTTTCCTCATTCTTGACTTACAAAGCCTAGCAATATGATGTCCTGTTTGCAAACTAAACTGTCAGCAGCAGCTCCAAAGTTAAACTCCCTTAATGCCATTATGACGGAAACTCCACACTCTTTCTTGAGGCAAATTTGTCTTTAGTACACCTGGACCAAATCAAGCTATGTAAACTTTCATTTGCATACTGTGTCTTTCCTGAGCAACACCTACTGAGCAAATGTTCCTCTGTGAGATGGCTGTAAATCAGCAGAATTTGCTCAGCTAATTTGGGTTCATTTAGTGGTGTGTGTCAAACCGCTGGTGGGGCTTGGGAGCTGATGTCGTTCAATTGCTTGTTGGAAGAAACATCAAGAGTCCTCTCCAGTCGGACAAAACTGATGTTGTGGATTCTCATCAGTAGAAAAACCATGGTATAATTATGCCATGATAGTCTTTTTCATACTGGCAAATCTAAATTTTCACAAAAATTTCTCAGAGAACTAGCATAAATGGCTTGCCTGTTTATGTCAAATACTTTTGACTGTGTATCCTTGGAGGCAAGATAATTTTAATAGATCGTTTCTTGGTATATAGTACACTTGATTTCAGCATAAACAGCAAAACTGTGCATTGGTTTGGAGTCAGTAGCGAGAGAGAGATTCATACCTTTACACTGAGGGCAACAGCAAGACTCTCCACCACTTCTCTGAAATTAATAATGCCCCTTTGCATCTTGAATTTCACCTCTACACTCTTTCCCACTGTCATTGACTCTGACATGACTACAAGAATTACCCAAACTTTCGTATGCATCTTTCTTGAACTGCGAGCTTGTTCTCGTACCAAGTAAACTGTCATATTTGGTTAGGAACACGAAGTGTTCGGTTCAACTTGTGCACATTTAGACATCACTTGTTGCTGTACTGCAGCTAATTTTACTGCCTCTCTTGTTCCCCATAGATTCTGCAACTATTTCTTTCTCTTTAGCTTACTTTTAGACACTAAATTACGTATTGATTGCTTTGTAGGAGGCATTTTAACTCACAAGTATTTCGCTAAGCGTGACTTTTGCACATGTAAACAGTCGCCATGACAGTACCACGTGACCTAGTCAAGCGAATCGTATCACAGCCTTCACGTCACACTACTATACATGGAAGGCATTGTGCTTATGTACTGTTCAAGCCGGACGTGTTGTTACCAAAATAAAATGGAAAATCCCGATGGGCAATCTTTTATGAGAGAGGTGAGGAAATGCTGAACACAACAGTATGCGACAATAATGATGTCATCTGCTAGAAATGTGCATTGTCAAGTGTTGAAAATCGTCATTATAGAAGTCAATTGAAAACTTCCGCATGTGGGTTACTTACTTTAATTAATTTTTACAGCATATTAGAGACATTTTTCTACTAAATAACTATTAGAAATGAAAAGAAGATAGTTATTATTGCCCAAATATATAAAAATGTCTAAACACGAAAATTACCAAAATCACTATATTACAGACCCGCATATCGCCTCAATAACCACACAATATTTGAGAATGTGTATCTTCTGGTATAGGAATAGTTTGAGAGCCTACACTACAGTACCTCAGTAATTTAAATATAAGAGTATGTTCAGGTTAACAGTGATGTATTCAGATTCCCATTAAAAAAAAAATAATAATTACACTCTCAGTGAACTATTTATGTTCTTTAAGCATAAGAAAGGCTGAGATCACAGATATGTGAACTATTTTTTTGGTTGGTGATTTGTGTACTTGTAGTTTGAAAGGGGCTTTCTAGTGATGTTAGTGAATCTGTGAGTATGAGTATTTGTGCCTGTGTTAGTGGAGTGTTTATTGCGAATGCCAGTGCTTTTGTTTTTTTTATTGCTATTAGTATTAGTTCTGCTGTTAGGATGTTTGTTTTTGGTTCAGTGTGTGTGTGCACTAGTGGGGGGGGGGGTTGCTACACATATATATGTGGTACTGGTAGTGATTGGGATAGTTTTTGCTTATGTGTTCTAGTGCTTTTTGTTTGGCTAAGGGTGGATTACTGTATTTTGGGGGTGTTTGAGTAAGGTTAGGTCAATGTTTGGAGGATTGATTGATAATAATAGTTTAATATCATTTTTAATAAACATCCACTTTTATTGAACAGTATTACAGGTCCTGATTATCACTACTAAACATATTTTTTAAAATGCTTGGTTTTACTGAACATGTATCTACTGAATTTTCTATTTTTTCCACATGTATTTCAAGTTCCTGCCCATTTAATATCTAGAAAACATCCTTATGTGTTTTAAACAAAGTTTAAAGTTGCGTGCATCTTTCCCATTTTCTGTTGCATATTCATTACTTCAGCACCATAAGTAGATCTATAAGTGTATGGTGAAGGAAAGATTATTCAAAGATGTTTATAGCTTAAAAAAAATATCCACCCCGAACTTCACTTTCTCAATTTTTCACCTATAATGTTGTTGTGTTGATTAAGCATTTTACTTAAGAGAACATTGCAGAAACAACAATACTGCACATGAGGTAAGGTAAAATGCAACATAAAATAATTTTTGAGTAATACTTTTTTCAATTTTAAATAAAGAAACATGTAATTATTTGAGAATAGCATAAATGTAGGTCAAGGTTTAAAATTAATTATGACAATTTAATGCTGATTGTGTGTGTGTTTGTGGAGGGCTGGAGAGGGGGGGGGGGATAAACTAACTTTGGAGTTGCAATGCAAGGCAACCTTTTTTAATATGACAATAAACCGGTTATAATTATATCCTTATATAAACAGCCTAAGCCCCCCCCCCCCCCCCCCCCGAAAAAAAAAAAAGGATGAAGAAAAATATATTAAGTGTTGATCAAAACTACTATATTATTATATGTACTTACATTTTAAAAATGTCAAAGTAGTTAATAACATTTTCTGATAAGAATGGATAAATCTTGAGGACTGAAAACAGTCAGCCATGTTACAGGAAGATTATCATGATGCTATATTAAAGATCTGTCAATGGTAGCTAAAAGACTTTCTATGTTAAGGATACAACTTATAAGTCCACAAGCAACTGCACATGCAGCAGAGTACAGTAAAAAATAAAATAATTTTAAACAGAGACCAGTTGCTCAGGCAAATTTTCTGAATCCGATATATTCCTATGATTCCTAGATATGATTTCTGGAAAATGTTCTTAATTTCTGCTTAAGCTTGGTCCTTCTTGCTAGATAGGCCAGCAATAGTACAACTACAACTCTTGTACATATGATCAGTAAGATATTTCCTATAAACAGACGTAACAAAAACATAGAAATATAGCAGTTACAAAGTTTTAGTTGTTAACTGTATCCATTACTGGCTTCTAAATAAATCATTGGTTTTGAAGATAAATCATGAAGTTATCCCTGACCAATACTAGTTGTTTGGTTAATTACCATTTTTTAAAATGTTATTTCTTCTTTCTTATGTGTGTGTGTGTGTGTGTGTGTGTGTGTGTGTGTGTGTGTGTGTGTGTGTGTGTGTGTGTGTGAATCCTGGGCTGTATTATATGCACATGTGCAGTATTTAGCTAGCCTAATATGATCTTAATATAAATTTACTGCAATGAAACCTTTGTCATCAGTCATCTATGAGGGGAAGCAGAGAATCATGGGTTGACATGCATAAAGGAGAAAAGAACGTGGTCTTTGGTAAGACATATTTAGACTTAAGAAAACAGATGGCTTGCTGTTTTCTGTGAACTCTGAGTCTGACATGTTCCAACTTTTTGTAAAACAAGACACAAAATCAAAGAAAACAAATAAATGCAAAAATTACAGTTGGCAATTCAAGCAGAAATATCCCAAAGGAAATAAATTAATTTTCATCATACAAATGTATTAAACATCACTGCCCCCCAAATTGTTCTTCCTCACAAGTATTTTAACAGCTGAATTTATAATACTATCTGCATGGAAAAACACTAATAAAAGTAAAACTTTATTTTTAATTTTACTAAATTATGTGTATAAATTCAAAAGGTTTATGTTCAATGTAATGCAGTATTCTTATTTCTACAGATGAAATTACAAATACTGCAAGTTACTCAGCTGCCCAACCCTCATCAGAGTAATAGTTACAGAAGAGGCTAGCTAAATTTGTAGTATTTAAATTCATACAGGATTCTATAAAGTATTTTAAAACACACATCCCTTTGTCCACACATACTTAATGTTCTCCTATTTGCCACAAAGAAGTCAGCTATTGGCTGTCAGTAGTCATTTACAGAAATACATTAGGAACAAGTGCAAAGTGAATTTAATCAAATTTATTGACATTATTTTTACACAATTTTTTTTCTAAAACAATATATATTTTCTTTAAATAAGGTATTTTGACAAATGTTTTCAAACATACTATATTAGCACAAGTTCAGTGATCTATATATTAGTTTTTCCTGCTGTAATAACAGTCGTCTTTACTAAAAGTATAATTACAGCTGTTTAGTTGACTTTGTAATACAAATTGTATTTACATTGTTAAGACAAACTGTCAGAGTATTGTCCATAAAGCTTTAAAAAAAAACCCCACAAGATTACTTTTCCTGTGCCACCCATTTTCACAAATGCCAGCTAACTAGGGGTATGATTCATAAGAAAATACAGCTAATACAGGCAGTATAAAATTAATCATAAACAGGAATTTAAACATGACTATCCCATAAAACTTATACACTACAAAAAACTCAAAATTGCCAACATTTTCAAAAATAAATAAAATACAATTGTAAATGTATGCACAAATACACCCAGGGATATATAACCCAAACTCTCTCTAAACACACACAAGTCAAGCTTTCCCACCCCCATGAGATGTACATTAAAAAGGACACAAGAGATTGAGTACATAATTAAGGACAATTATTTAATAACATATTCATTTTTTTTTTTTTTATTAAACCCTGCCAGATCTTAAATAGCTGTATGAGTCTTAAATTAAACAAATATATTCACAATGAATGCTCTAAATCTGATCATTTAAAGACATCTTCCCATAGTAAAACTACACACACATATACACATTAGTATTAATAGGTGTTAATGGTGAAAAATCATTCTCCAAAAATGTGTCAGTGTCTGGGTTATCGATCTTCTTGACAAGACAGTACGTGACACTGACAGTTGCTTGCCTACTTTCCACTGGCTATGTTCAGAAATTCACGAAGCTGGATATATTGCCTGGCCAAAGACAAACTCTACCAAAACTCTGCATATATTAATAGTAGTTGTATGAATATGACACACACACACACACCCATCTATCTCCTTATATATCATATATATGTATTATGTATGTATAAATGCACAAGTTTAATATACATTCAAGTTTCAACCAAAAAGGTCCACTAATGCTGGTATGATTAATCTTGGTGGAATATAAACAAATCAGTAATATTAAATCATAGAAAAGAAATGTAATAATGCTTATTAAAACTTGTTTTATTATTTAATCTTAATAATTTACCTTAAATAAATAGCAATACATATTTTACATAATTATGTATGTAATAATATTTCATTAAGTATATATTAAATAAAATTAATGGAATAAATTAAAATATGTTTATTTAGAAAAGTTGCTCTGCTCTTTAATTTAATATACTTCCATAAATCAATCACAAAATACAGTGCATACAGTTACGGGTATGTTGTGGATTGCCAAAATTCTGTTTTAGTTCATTAGCACATCAAGCAGTACAACATTAAGTGTAACTATTAGACGACCCTATGTCAATTATTTATACAATCATATGTAAGCGAAAGTATAGTATAAAAGTAAACTAGGGCGTGTACATCCCTTCCCTCGCAAAGTGAAATAAGATTTTGTTCAATCTGTCAACAAACGTTCCACTATAGTTTTTAAATGTCGCAGGTCACTAACGCGCAACTTACTACCCGTCCATTGTTTGACTTCCAGGTGTACAGGTTTGTGTTTTATGTCCAAAAATAGCTTTTTGAACGTAGCCCCTTAAAGCAACACGAAAATCTAACGTAAAATCAGTAAATAGGATTGCATATTACCACAACCGGGCTAGAAGCCTACAGCCTTCATAGGAGTTTTTTAAAATGAAGTTTACACAAAGTAAATGAATTTCCAAATAGAGTGGTTTTATAGGTAAATGAGTCCGTCTCTCTATTAAATAGTCACAATGACATAGTTTAATCGTACAATTTGACAGTAAGCTCTAAGATAGTGCCTGTTCAAAAAGCTTGACCTTGTTCACTTGGACGCCATATTGAATATTTCCTAAGGAGCACTTTTTAACTTCCTTTCCAATCTATCATACAATTCTATCATGCAAATTACTGAGTTAAACAACCATAGACGCTTATTGTAACTTATATCAACAATAATTATTATCAAAATAAGACACAAAAAGACCTTCTTTTGTTATATAGGTCACTGGTGATGGTACCATTTCAGTCGATTTATGATGGCGTCTGGAACTACAATAGAGAACAATTTTTAACATCAAAATATGCAATTCACCAACAATAAAAACTGTCGTACCTTTGCAGTAACTTGCATAGTGCCATCGCGGGCAAGACTAGTCTTTGCATCTGCCATATTAATGATTGATTTTAGATCTAACAGAAGCCGAATGTGAGGCGCAAAATGCGAGTTTCACACGAGGCGGCCAGCTTCAGACGCAGGGAGGCGTGGTCACGTGGTGGGCAACGCTAAATACAATTGGTTGATGGAATAGAGGTCCACCCGGAAGCGGGAATATGAAAACATTCTCGTCTGCTTCTGGTGAAGTGCAATTAAAATTTTTGAAATAAAAAATATTTACAATACAAATATGCTGTAGACTGCGCTTTCAGTCAATGAAACATTGTTAAAAGATGTCTATGTAACATCACAGAACAATCACTTGCTATGTTTATCCAATTCTTGCATAAATAAAACCCAAAACATGGGGAACCTCAGGCGCTCTCAGATCCAGTAATGAAAAATTGAATCTTCTACTAAATCCTTTATTTGTTGCGAACATTATTACATCAACTTATTAAAATGTGTGCTATGTATGTAAAGATAAAGTTATGTAAGTTCCAAAAAAGAATATGACTGATATGAATATAAATACCATCAAACACGTATACATACTATGAAAATAAATTGTTAGTTTAACTGAATTCGTCTCAATCAATTCAGTGCCAGTGTTTTTATGTTGTCAAATTCTAAGTTCACATGAACAAATTGATATTGTTAAATCAGAGACTAAACTCAGTGAGGGACTTCCATAGACAGGATAGGATTTTTCGATATTTACGGCGTCCTGAATTCAGTTTATAACGCAAGTACCGTTTTTCAGTCTTAACTGCGTCTATTTGGGTGAATTGTAACTAAATTTTAAAACATTCCGTAAGGACACATAATAATGATGTAAACGCAGTTTTTTTTACTCAGTTAGAATCGGTCGCCTTATAGAAACTGCATAAAGGGACTGCTGCGTGGCAACGTCGATTACTTTAAAGACAAATGTAACTGTAAAACACGACATATAACAATTAACTGAGGAATATGCTGAGAAAAGATACCCAAAAGTGGTGGAACGATTTTTAAACAAAAGAATATAAACACACATGCAGAGAGAGAGAGAGAGAGAGAGAGAGAGACTATATACGCATAATATGGTAATAATAAAAAGCAATGCTGACCCAGCCAGAAGGACCTGATAACTTTTAAAGAACTCACAATGTTCACGTCTAAATGACTGGTCACAGTATTTATTGCACACTTTCCAAGTCATATTTAAATATTACCCAAATATTCAGTTAATCAAACACATGCACTGATGCACGCCATTAATTTTATGTCAGACTGCAGACTCACTTACACACTGAAGGTAGCAAAACGTGTACACTGTACAGTATGAACACTACTGGCAAAGACCATTCATAAAATATGGAATTCTTTTTTTTATCCTTTCTTTTTAAGCATCTAATTCTAGGTATAATAAAATTGTTTTATTATTCATTGATTCTTCTTTTCTTTCTGTTTATGCTGAAGATTATTATTTTTAACGTAAAAATTAGTTGTTTCAACTCAGTATGTTTGCAAAATAATCAAAAGTCACGAGAAATGAGCGTAAAATAAGTTAACAGGATTAAATTTAGCAAACTGTACTCATGACACTTCATCACTTATATCTCTGATTATAATTATTGAAGATTCATTGAAGTTAAAAGAAAATTGTCCGGATCTTAGCAAATTTAGTGAAAATAGGAGGCTACAACAGCAAGTCATGAAACAGTAAATGTCGTGCGCAAATTAGACTTGCCATTGAGAATGTCGTACGCATCTTATATTTGTCATTGACGGAGAATGTCGTCGTACACATCTTAGACTTGTAAACATTTTAGACGTGCCTTTGTCGGCAAATGTACACAGGTTAGACGTTGCATTGACGGCAAATGTACGTATGTTAGAAGTGCCATTGACTGCAAATGTTGTACGCAATTTAGACGTGCCAATGAAGCAAATGTACAATCTTAGACTTACCATTGACTGCAAATGTTGTACGCATGTTAGACTTGCCATTGACGGCAAATGTACGCATGTTAGGAATGCCATTGACGGCACATGTACACATGTTAGGTTTGTCATTGAAGGCGAATGTTATACGCATGTTAGGCATACCTTTGAAGGCGATTGTTATACGCACGTTAGGCATGCCATTGACGGCGATTGTTATACGCATGTTAGGTTTGTCATTGAAGGCGAATGTTGTACGCATCTTAGATCTGTCGATGCTAAATGTAGGCTTCCATTTACGCAAAAACCTTGCCATTAGTGTCAACAGTAACATGCACATGTGCGTGTGTGTGTGCGTGCGTGCGTGCGTGCGTGCGTGTGTGTGTGTGTGTGTGTGTGTGTGTGTGTGTGTGTGTGTGAAAAATATTTACCTTAGAGCAGGGGTCTCAAACTCGCGGCCCGCGTAACGATATTTTGTGGCCCCCACTTGATATCAAAGTTTAGTGATAGTGCGGCCCGCACGTTTTTCTCACGCAGCTTGGGAGTTTTATAGTTTGTGTCACCTGTGGGCTACCATACCTCAGGATCATGACAGTAACGGTGTGTTGCCAAACTCGGCGACTTTCTTTCCCAAGCCTGTTACATATTGCTACCGTTTAGCAAAGTTCAAAAGCATCCAGATCTAGCAAGCTAATTCTATATAGATTATAGACCCTACAGGCCTACACACAGATGAGAATTTCGGAAAAAACAGCATTTTCATGTCGAAAAGCAGGTGAATGGTTTAGCAAAGAAGAAAAATAGTAGACTGAAAGAACAGAAAAGGAAGAACCTCTGCCATTTCCCAGCATGTAAGGCACTCATGGATTGTGGCACACCATTCAGTAAAGTATGTTGATGCCATTGTAAAGCTGCATGAAGAATTTGATCACAGGTTTGCAGAATTCAAGAAACACAGAACCACGTTTCAAATATTTGCTGACCCCTTCTCCTTCGATGTGGCAGATTCCCCTCCTGTGCTTCAAATGGAGCTAATTGGCATACATTGTAATTCTGAACTCAAAGCCAAGTTCAGGGAGGTGAGTGGAAAAGCAGAAAGCTTGGACAGTTTTTTTGAGAGAATTGCCCCTTACCTTTCCTGAGCTTTCCAGGATGTTCAACGGACCAAGTGCCTTTTGGGGAGCACCTACCTATGTTCTCCACCATGAACTTTAATAAGTCAAAATTCAGGTCCAAACTTACTGATGAGCATCTTCAAGCCATACAGAGGGTCTCAGTGGCTTCCTCCCTGAAGCCAAATGTGTCTGAGCTGTGTAAGAGGAAGCGTTGCCTTCTCTGACAACAGGGAATAATGATGCGGCCCAGCTTCACCCAGACTATATTTCAAGCGGCCCCCAGGTAAAATGAGTTTGAGACCCCTGCCTTAGAGGATATAAATATACTGTTAGTGGATGATGCAGCTAGCTACATTTATCACAGAGAACATGGACATACCATTGATTACATTACCATACTTTTCACAGAGAACGTGGACATGCTATTGATGTGCATTGCCTTAGAATTGTAGTTACTATAGATACATGAAAGTGCCATTATGGTTGGTGTAGTTACTATATTTATCATAGAGACTATGAACATGCCATATGGATGGTGTACTTACTATATTTATCACAGAAAATTTGAACATGCCATTATGGATGATGTAGTTACCATATTTATCACAGAGAATATGAACACTCTTTTATGGATGATGTAATCACTATATGTATCACAGAGAACACGAACATACATTTTGGATAATGATCTTACTATATTTATCACAGAGAACGTGAACATTCGATTGAAGGATGATGTAGTATCTACATATATATTTATCACAGAGAAAATGAACATTCCATTATGGATGATGTAGTTGCTATATTTATCACAGAGAACATGAACATTTCATTAAGACTGATGTAGTTACTGTTTGTATTGCTCAGAACATGAACTTGTCATTGTGGATGATATAATTACTGTATGTATCACAAAAAACCAAAACATGAACATGCCATTATGGATGATGTAGTTACTATATTTATCATATAAAACATGAAAGTGCCATTGGTGTAGTTACTATATTTATCATAGAGAACATGACCATGCCATTGATGGATGATGTAGTGACTATATTTATTACAGTTAACATAAACCTGCTATTATTGTTAATATATCTTTTATATTTATCAAAGAGCCCTCAAACATTTAAGTGATAGATTGACATAATATGCTACATTTATCACAGAAAATGTGAACATGCTACAGTTGATGATGCAGCTGCTATGTTTATAACAGAGAACATGATGCTGATAAATTATGTATTTCCAAATTCATCACAGAGATCATAAAAATGCCATTGATGGATGATGTAGTTGCTGTATTTATCACAGAGCCCTCAAACATTCAGTTGATAGATTGATATAGAATGCTACGTTTATAATAGAGAATGTGAACATACCATTAAGTGGATGATGTAGTTGATATATTTATCACAGAGAACGTGAACATACCATTAATGGATGATGTAGTTTGCGTATGTATCATGCAGAACATGAACATGCTATTGAAGAATGGCATAGCACGCTATGTTTATTATGTGGAACATGAACATGCCATTGATGGATAATGTAATTGCTAAATTTATCACAGAAAACATGATCCTACCATTGATGAATGATGTATATGCTATATCTATCACAAAGAATATGAACATGCCATTGATGAATGATGTACATGCTATATCTATCACAAAGAATATGAACATGCCATTGATGAATGATGTACATGCTATAGCTATCACAAAGAATATGAACATGCCATTGATGAATGATGTACATGCTATAGCTATCACAAAGAATATGAACATGCCATTGATTGGTGATGTAGCATTGTAGCTTGTAATATTATCTCAGAGAACATGAATTCTCTTTTTATGGATGATGTACTTAAGTTATTTTTCAGAGAGAATATGATCATGCCAATTGTATATGTCAAACAGAAAATGTGTGAGCATTCTATTAATGACTGTTGTGTCTTGCAGTATTTTTCACAGAAAACAAAGGCAGAACATTGATGGTTAATATATAGTAGTTTGCTACATTGTATCACACACAACATGGCCATGCCAATGATTAAATTTGCTATATTGGTCACAGGAAACATGAGTATGACATTGATTAGTAATGTAGTTTCCTAAAAAATATTTATCACAGAGAACTTGGGCGTGATATTTATTAATGGGTGATGTAGTTTGTTATATGAGCATGCAATGTTCCGTCAATGGATTGTGTAATTCGCTATATTTAGCACAGAAAACGTATAAACGCTATTGAAGGACAATGTTTCTTCCTACATACATCACAGAGTGCTTAAGCATTTAATATTTGATGAATCTATAACTTGCAACACCTCTACAGAAAACATAATCGTACTAGATGATGTAGTTGTAACATTTAATACAGACAACAAACACATGTTACATTTATCACAGAAAATATGAGAAAACCATTGAATGAGGATGCAGGGGCTATATTTATCACAAACTACATTAATATTCTTGTCACAGAAAACATGAGCAAGACATGATTGGCTGAAGTTTATTGCATGTATCACAGAAAACATGCATAATCTATTGATAGATGACATGACGTAGCTAATTATATTTATCATAGTGTGGCAGAGTACATTTGCCTATCCCTATTTCCATACTTAATAATTATATCTTTGTTGCCGATGTTAACGTGACCTGACCTTTGGCACTGCTTATAATGATATTTTGGGAGTAAACAACTCAGGTGTAGAATGTGCTAGAAACTTGCTGATGTAATCTAAACTGTCTTAAGTGGATGAGTAGTTTTTTTTATTATCTAATGGTAAAGATTCACAAGAACAAGACCAGCCAGTGGGCTGAGATCAAAAGTTTACCTGTTGAAAAGGATTGTATTTTCTAATCATGTTGAATTTGGAATGGCAGAAGTCATGTCAGAAAGGCAGTCATTAGCTTAATGGTAAGTTAACTGATTGATTGAGAGAGAATGGACTTAGAAATATTTGTTGCATTTTTGCTATTGATATGTTAAACTTGCATTTTATGTAGAGAGTAGACTATTATTTCTACAAGTTGTGAACTAAGATGCTTTACATGTAGTATGCTAAACACTTGACATGTTTCTAGTGAACCCAAAATTGTTGTATTTATTATCCTATATGTGTGTATCAGGCTAATAAATACTGTTGCAGGAAACTGTAAGTTGAGACTTGAATGTAAGAAAGAATGGAGTTAAAGGTGAATAAACTGGAAAACTCAGCATTTGTTCCCTGATTATATTTTACAGGGAAGAAGCAGCCTTTTGTTTTTTTTTAGAATCTCCCAGTTTATTGATTTATGACTATATGGCTATAATTGTAAGGATACACTATACTTTTAGCATGATTAATTGTCTTTGAGGATATCGAGTTGGGAGTCATTCATATGATCCCGTGATTATAGTGTGATTTAAATGTTATGTTTGAGAAGGAGATCCAGCACTTCGTGTGTGCTTGTTGGGTTTTTATTCTGGTGTCCTAAGGAAAAATGCATCATTGAAATAGTGCTGGTTCTTCCCTTCCTTCTCACGAGAGTAGTCGAACCTGTTTGCAGTCTTAAATAGTTCACCAGAATACGTGCATTCATTTAGTCTCAATGAGCACGAAATTTGGGAGAGCAAGGTTCCAGAAGCTACTTCTCCACCCTCATTATTTTTCATCCTTTCTTCTGTTTCATTACACGTGTGCTCCATTTCAAGAGGGGTACTGGGTTAGTTAGCACAATGCGTGGAATATTTTTTTCATTTCAGCCCTTCTTCTGTTTCATTAACACTATTCCACGTGTGCCCCATTTCAAGAGGGATACTGAGTTAGTTTGCATAGTGCTTGAAATTTTCAATTCATTTCACCGCGTGCCGTGTGGAATTATTTTTGACAAGTTGCAGATGTGAGCTGGAAACTACAGAGAAGGCCTCCTCTCTGAGTTGGTAATCATGGAGATTGTCTTCCATGATTGTATCATAGACAGTGATCGGCTTGGCTGGTCAAGAAATAATCATTCTCCCCCAACCCATGCCCACTTTGTCCTTCACTCCCCCAACCCATGCCCACTTTGTCCTTCAGCAGTTTGAACTGTTTCAGTCATTCTCTCCAATACGTCCAGTCAAATATAAGTCCGTTTGTTTGTTTGTTTGTTTTGTTGTGCTTTTATTAAACACCTCCATAGTGAAAGGTCATTGACTTCATCATGAGGACTAGATTGAGCTAGAAATGAAGCACTAGCTACGCGTCAGTTATGCAGGTTTTCTATCTCAAACTTCATTTTCTAAAAACTTCAATTTCTTTTTG
This sequence comes from Sinotaia quadrata, assembly GCA_028829895.1. Lineage (NCBI taxonomy): Eukaryota > Metazoa > Mollusca > Gastropoda > Architaenioglossa > Viviparidae > Sinotaia > Sinotaia quadrata. The sequence continues at coordinate 73,297,197 of CM054179.1, forward strand.
TTCTGATTGCCTCTGCTTATCTAAGACCACATTTTGCTATTCCAGCTCTCTTTGCTTTTGTTTTTTCTCTTTGTGTTGCAGTTAATCTGATTTTTCTATAACTGAATTTCTCTGTCTATGCAATACACAGGCCTGCTCATCACAATCATCCCTGCACTCTACATCAAAACCAGCTAGGAATGCTGCACCACAACCATCCATGTTTGCTACATCAAAATCAGTCAGGCAAGCTGTATCAAAATCAGTCGTGCATGCTACATCAAAATCATACAGGTATACTGCATCACAATCATCCATGCTAACTACATTACTGACAGCCATGCATACTGTCACAGATAGCCAGGTTGCTACACCAAAAATCAGCCGGGCGTGTTAGAAGAGTTAGTAATAACTAACAACTACAATAATGTTGCATAAGGGATAAATGTCAATTGTAGCAGCAATCGTTTTGCTATTGTTTACAAGGTCATCACTTTGGTAATCGGACCATAACAATACGGTTACATACACCAACTCGTTATTATTAATATTCTAAGACACGATATGCGGTTTCCCCAGAATTAGTCATTCGTGGTCAGTTGTCTTCAACAACAAAAAAAAGAACACACACACACACACACACACACACACACACACACACACACACACACACACACACACACACACACACAAACTTATCAGCCAATCCCCCTTTTTGCTAATGATACTTAGCAGCTACAACTTCTCAGTCAAAACAGAACTCTCTTTTCAAGCACATAATACTATCTGCAGGGATTTGGCAGGCCCTGGGGACTGGATTTAATTAAGATTTTCGATATATGCATGAAATCATATATAAGACTGTAAGATATAAGTGATGATCAATGGACCGGAAAAAACACCTTGGCGGGCGGGAATCTGGCCCGCAGACCGTATGGTACACTTAGCTGCTAGTAATCCAAAGTCGTAATATGTGTAGGGCGATATTCTTTTCATGTAGCACTTCACTCTCGGCCATCGTCATTCTGCTGACGTAATACGTGTAAATTCTTTTCATGTAGCACTTCACTCTCGGCCATCGTCATTCTGCTGACGTAATACGTGTAAGACGATATTCTTTTCATGTAGCACTTCACTCTCGGTCATCGTCTTTCTGCTGACGTTAACTGAAATGCTTGTGTCCCTCAGTCAAAATAAAACGCTTTCTTTTCAATTAGCGCATAGAGGTATTCGATTAATGGTATTCAGTTAGGTTCGGGACCACCATGTCATCATATCAGCAGAAGCAAACTCACAAACTCTCACCCTAAACACAAAATTTCAACTCACGAACCCTAACCTAAACACAAAGTTTTAACTCATAAACCCTAACCCTAAACACAAAGTTTCAAATCACATGCCCTAACCCTAAGCACAAACTCTCACCAAAACACAAAGTTTCAACTCACAAACTCTCACCCTAAACACAAAATTTCAACTCACGAACCCTAACCTAAACACAAAGTTTTAACTCATAAACCCTAACCCTAAACACAAAGTTTCAAATCACATGCCCTAACCCTAAGCACAAACTCTCACCAAAACACAAAGTTTCAACTCACAAACTCTCACCCTGAACAGAACGTTTCAACTCACAAACCTTCACTCTAAACTCACAGTTTCAAATTACAGACTCTCACCGTAAACACACAGTTTCAAGTCACAGACTCTCATCCTAAACACACAGTTTCAAGTCACAGACTCACCCTAAACACAAAGTTTCAACTCACAAACTCTCACCCTAAACACGAAGTTTTAACTCACAAGCTCTCATACTGAAAACGAAATTTCAACTCACCACTCTCACCCTAAACATAAAGTTTCAACTCATAAACCCTAATCTTAAAAACAAAGTTTCAACTCACAAAATCTCACCATAAACACAATGTTTCAAGTCACATAATATCACACTAAACATAAAGTTTCAAATCACAACTCTCACCCTACACACAAAGTTTCAACTCACATGCCCTAACTCTAAGCACAAACTCACCCTAAACACAAAATTTCAACTCATAATCTCTCACCATAAACACAAAGTTTCAGGTCACAGACTCTCACCCTAAGCACACAGTTTCAAGTCACAAAATCTCACCTAAACACAAAGCTTCAATTCCCATGCCTTAACTCTAAGCACAAACTCTTATCCTAAACACAAAATTTCAACTCACAAACTCTCACCTAAACACAAATTTCAACTGACAAACCCTCATCCTAAACACAAAGTTTCAACTCACAACTCTCAATCTAAACACAAAGTTTCAACTCACAACTCTCACTATAAACACAAAGTCTAAGGTCACCACTCTCACCTAAACACAAACTTTCAACTCACAAACTCTCACCCTAAACACAAAGTTTCAAGTCCCACAAAATTTCACCCTAAACACAGTCTAAGGTCACAGACTCTCATCCTAAATTAAGCTTCAACTCACCACTCTCACCCTAAACACAAAGTTTTAACTCACAAACTCTCACCCTAAACACAAAGTTTCAACTCACAAACTCTCACCCTAAACACAAAGTTTCAAGTCAAAAATCTCACCCGAACACAAAGTTTCAAAAAAGCACTATATACAAGCACTAACCCTAAGCAAAATTTCAACGCATAAACCCTAACCATAAACACATAGTTTCAACTTACAAATCCTCACCCTAAACACAAAATTTAAACACAAACCCGCACCCTAACACAAAGTTCCTATGACAAGCCTTACTCTAAACTTAAAGTTGCAACTGACAAATCCTCACCCTAAACACAAAGTTTCAATTCACAAATTCTCACCCTAAACACAAAGCTTCAACTCACAAACTTTCTCCATAAACACAAAAGTTTCAATTCACAAACTCTAATCCTAAAATCAAAGTTTCAACTCACAAACTCTCACCCTAAACACGATGTTTCAAGTCAAAAATCTCACCCTAACACAAAGTTTCAAATAAAAAGCACTAACCCTAAGCAAAGTTTCAACTCACAAACCCTTACATTTCAACACACAAACCTTATTCTTTCTTGACAACTATCTATGTCTTATTTATTCTTGACAACTCTTTATATCTTTTTCATTCTTGACAACTCTTTATATCTTATTCATTCTTGACAACTATCTATATCTTATTCATTCTTGACAACTCTCTTCATAAATATCTTATTCATTCTTGACTTCATAGTTAACTTATTTATTCTTGACAACTCTCTTCATAAATATCTTATTCATTCTTGACTTCATAGTTAACTTATTTATTCTTGACAACTCTCTTCATAAATATCTTATTTGTTCTTGACAACTATCTATATCTTATTCTTTCTTGACAACTCACTTTATAATTATCTTATTCATTACAACTTATTTTTTAACTACATTTTTCAGTCTTGGCAGCTGCCTTGTATAATAAATATTATTTTATAAATAAATTTCTTAACAACTCACTTTTATAATTATCCTATGCATTATTGACAGCTCATTATTATAATTATTTTGTTCATTCTTGACAGTTCATTGTTATAATTATATCAGTCATTCTTGATAAATCATTGCTATAATTATGTTATCCCTTCTTGACAACTCACATTTATAATTATTTTATTTATCTTTGTTATCTCTTATAAATATGTTTTTAATGTTGATGTTTACAGTTCTGTATATCAGTAAATCAATCTCATTATTTATAAACATGCTTATTTATTACTAGACTTTTAAGCCTGTTGCTTTGCTCATGTAAATATTATTTGTCAGAAAATGTTGCTTAATTTTTTTATATTTTGGCTTTCCATGAGCTACTTAAGTTGGTTTCTCTTTGCATTCACCAAGACTGAATTAAGGTCTGATCTCTTTCAGGGAGGCATTGCAAAAATAGGATTAACCACACAGCATAATGCAACTCACCAAAGTCCAAAATTTACTACAGCCTAAATTTTAATACCCAGAATGAGAAACGAACCTGAATGAAGCAGGAATTGTCCACTGAGGTCACAGCAATGCCTAAGCTACAGTCTGCACTTTTACTGGTGAATTCTTGTGCACTGTATTATTTTCTAGTTATAGGGTCACTGGCCGGCTTCCTTATGGGATAGTGTGATGCTGTATCGCCTATCTTCATTCTAGGGCACTAAGTATACAACAGCAAAGTCCGATCAAAATCCGTGCAGTAGTGTTTTACTTAACTCCATACATACCCATAGACGTAACAATTTTATTAAATGTATAGGTAGTGTTTTGTTGTTGCAGCTTAGTTAATGGTGTTGTACATCATATTATAAATGAGAAATTCATATACATGAATTTAGCACAATAGTCTTATTGAATAGGAGATAATTTAGATATTTTCTTATTGTGGTTGGTTTGTAGCTGTGTGTTGCACTGGTTTATTATAGAAATGCTGTGAAATGGTCACTCTGTGCATCACTCTCATTATACTCTTGATGTCTTATTACTCTAGGTGTGTAATTCAGTTTCAAGGTTTACCTCTCCTGTAGCTTAGTCATTCTAAGCATCGTTCTCATTATACTCTCTCTGTAGTTAATATCACTTCTGTGCACCATTCTCATTGTAGTCTTTCTATAGTTAATGTCACTTCTGTGCACCATTCTCATTGTAGTCTTTCTATAGTTAATGTCACTTCTGTGCACCATTCTCATTATTGTCTTTCTATAGTTAATGTCACTTCTGTGCACCATTCTCATTGTAGTCTTTCTATAGTTAATGTCACTTCTGTGCACCATTCTCATTGTAGTCTTTCTATAGTTAATGTCACTTCTGTGCACCATTCTCATTGTAGTCTTTCTATAGTTAATGTCACTTCTGTGCACCATTCTCATTATTGTCTTTCTATAGTTAATGTCACTACTGTGCATCATTCTCATTGTAGTCTTTCTATAGTTAATGTCACTTCTGTGCACCATTCTCATTGTAGTCTTTCTATAGTTAATATCACTTCTGTGCACCATTCTCATTGTAGTCTTTCTATAGTTAATGTCACTTCTGTGCACCATTCTCATTATACTCTTTCTGTAGTTACTGTCACTTCTGTGCACCATTCTCATTATACTCTTTCTGTAGTTAATGTATATATGAATATTTGCCTAATAAAAATAATTTGTAGACTAAAGGACTGTATGTGTTCGTCAACCCTGACCACTTGAAATTACGTAATTTCATCGGAGTTCGATAGGATTGCTAATTACTAGACATACAAATTGTCTTATTGAATTCACTATTGGTACTAAAAAAAAATCTGTACAATTTCGAAATATCAAACACTTAACAGAAATTTCAGATATTATATTGTGCGTTAAAATACATGTTTCCCGCTCTCTTTCTTTTCGGTGTGTGTGTGTGTGTGTGTGTGTGTGTGAGAGAGAGAGAGAGAGAGAGAGAGAGAGAGAGAGAGAGAGAGTGGGACGGCCTAGACTGGCCCTAGAGATATTTTCTTATATCAGTTGGCGGGCGGCAAGCTGGTATAACAAAAAAGAAAATACAGATATATAAATGAATAATCACTTTAAAGTCATTACACCACGTAAATGTTATCAGTTATTATTATTATCAAAGGCGCTTTTTAAAAGAAAGTTTGCGTATGTTTATTTATCTCATCTATCTTTCTAACTTTCCGTCCTATCGCTTGTCATCCATCCTTCCATTTATCATATCTATAAAATTACACGATCGTGATACATCATTTCTCGGGATTATCTCTTTTTTTTATTGTCTTATGAACAAAATGATTATTTTTTCAATAATCAAATTTGTGCATGTGTGAATCTGTACAAATTTCACAGGCATACGGTTTGCAATTTCAGTGGTCCATTGGTGTACCTGTCATATGTATTATTATTATTTACCAACTAACGATTCCAGTATATAGTGGTCATTAACATATGTTACATATTGTTGTTCTGCATGTTTGTTTTTTTAATCAACAATAGCTTTATCTTTTTGATATCGTTGTTTACTTTAACTTTATATTTGTAAATCCATTTTTATTTATATTTTCTTTTTCGTATATTGTTCCACGTGGGGCTTCATTGATTTATCTTTATGAGTGTTTTTTCCTCGTAGTTAGCAGTCATTGTGAAGAATGTAGTATAAGGAGTAAATGTAAAGTACTTACAATAAGTGCTCTCTAGTCAGAGTGATACATCTGTAACTATGCACGTTATTTTGTCTCATGTTACTGTACACATTTGCTCGTGTTGGTTTATGTGGTAAATATTCTGTTACTGTAATGACATACGTTTATTTTGTCGCATTAATCTTAGTACTGTGTCTTGCTCTCACTTAACATTGTGTAAAGCGACTTGCGCAACACTAGAGCTTTTAAGATAGTTATATCATTTTTCTTTTCTTTTCTTTCTTTCTTTTTTTTTTTTTTTTTTTTTTTGGGGGGGGGGGGAGTTGGTGGTGGTGAAGATTCAGAGCTCTTATAAGTCACCATTATTATCAGATTTGTGTTTGATGGTATGCTCACTCTCTATGGCATCAGAACAGGTTCACACATAGGCCTTCTCTTTGTGGCATCAGAACAGGTTCACACATAGGCCTTCTATTTCAAAAAGATTTCTAACTTCAGTATTTTTCGTTAACGCCTTTCTCTGACTTTCAACGTTTTTTGGTTGTTGTTGCTCGTATTAAAACTATTCTTTTCATGCTGTTTGAATTTCAATAGTTCATACTGTAATTAAAGGTTCATTAAAAATAATTAAAAACGCCCACAGTTCTTTTGACGTTATGTATGTTTATTATATTATACATTAAACGCGCCATATTTGTTTTTTAAAATCCGTTTGTAAATTTATGAAAATATCTCGTGTTGTGTGTGCGTGTATAAATTATAGTGGCTTCATTATAAGAGCAAATAATTATACAGAACTCGTCACAGTAGCTATGATATAATTGAAAGGCAAAGAGCGCCAGTCTTAAGTTCTCGACTGTAGCAATATCTGACATAACGATTCTCCTCCCAGCCAAGAGTAAAGGAGGAAACATCTACACACTCGACAAGTCTATATTGTAGAGAAAATAAGCTTTGTTTAATTTTGATTTGCTGATGTCTAATACAAGTATATGGCTTGTTGCTATCCGTATCCCCATGTAGGTATCGTTCACATTGTACTTATTGAACACTATTACAGCCCAGGTCGACTCATAGTAGTGACTATAGGGTTCTACAGATGCTCTTTTTTTCAAAACTCAGGGTACAGCACATTTAATTATACAGGTAAAAAGCCAATTAGGACAGACAGAAAGTGTATGGGCAACTCACATAGTGCTACTCAGGCTAGACAGAAAGTGTGGATTATTGTGAGTGAACGAATGTTACATATGCTAAATATAAAACGTGAGGACTACTGTGAGAAAACTATTGCTACTTAAGATAAATAGAGAGTTGCAGGATACTGTGATAACTATTGCTACTTAAGATAAATAGAGAGTTGCAGGATACTGTGATAACTATTGCTACTTAAGATAAATTGAGAGTTGCAGGATACTGTGATAATTATTGCTACTTAAGATAAATTAAGAATTGCAGGATACTGTGATAACTATTGCTACTTAAGATAAATTGAGAGTTGCAGGATACTGTGATAACTATTGCTACTTAAGATAAATTGAGAATTGCAGGATACTGTGATAACTATTGCTACTTTGGCTCAATAGAGGGGAGTACATTAGAAAATTACTGCTGCTTAGACCAGATCGAAAGTGTGTTGGCTACATAAGAGAACTATTGCTACTTAAAAGAAGTATTGCTACTTAGGCTATACAGGAAGTGTGTTAGCTACTGTAAGAGCTAATATCTACAGCTGCCGGGAAGTTAATTACTAGAGAATAAAATCAGCACCTCACATATCCAGCTGTCAAACTTACATGCACACTATAAAACACAGCCGGAGCGAAAGAGGTTACAGCAATTTATTTTCATCGTAATGCACACAGCTCATATACAAAATAATTTTTAACACAGCATCACAAGTATTTGCAAAAGTTACCTACTAACCTGCTATGTTAACATCATTGAAATCCTTTACGTAATCACCAGCTATGTACAAAATCTATAAAATTCTTCCAAGCTAATGCCAATGTATCACATCACTACGTCAAATGTAATAAAAACTGCAGCATAGAAGGGTTTAATCAACATCATACTTGCTTCGTTATGAAATCATACTTATCAATTATCGATGACATGATAATTACTTTTTAAAAAAATATTAGGAAAAAAATAAAATAAAATGGAACCAGAATTTGAAGAGAAAAAAAACAACACAACTTAAGATAACAAAAATATATTTTATATTAAAAAAAGCTTTTTCTGTCTCATTTAAATTAAAAGTGACCAAGTGTTTATGTGTATACACAGTGGATTTTTCTTAGTGCTTGTATATAAGTGATGTGGGCGTCTGTGGACTGTGTGTAGTGCCCTAAGAAAGTGGACAAACACATGGTTTAATTTGACACTGGGATCGGTAGTTATAACAGGACACATCACATGAACAGTGCTCTTCTGACCAAATCAGTCACTTTCACCAGACTTTGGCTAAGAAATCCAACCAAGTCACAAAAGTCAAACAGTGAGTCAAGCTTAAATCACAAAAATCGAGTCAAACTGAAGTCATGAAATCAAACAGTGAGTCAAACTGAAGTCATGAAAAAGTCAATGAGTCAAGTGGAAATCATGAAGTCAGCGAGTCAAGCAGAAATCACTAAGTCAAACAGCAAGTCAAGTTGAAGTCACGAAAATCAAACAGTGAGTCAAGCTGAAGTCATGAAAGTGAACAAGTTGAGCTAAAGCCATGAAAGTCAAACAGTGAGTCAAGCTGAGGTCACAAAAGTCAGAGATTTAAACTGAAGTCACAAAAGTTAGACAGCGAGTCAGACAAATTTATACCTATCAAAAAAACTAAAAGCATTTATATCTACTTCGATATTAAAGAAACAACCGACATTATAAATGTTCTTCCTTGGACACCCAAATCAAACCACTGACACATAAATGTTCTTCCTTGGACACCCAAATCAAACCACTGACACATGAACTCATCCCATTCTCACACCTTCCCTTCCCAAACCATCCACCCTCACTTTCTCCACATGACCCTCCACCCCCACCCCCACCCTTTCTTAAAAAATAATGTAAATCTTGCAAGGTGTATCACGGATGAAATACTGACAACCATTCCAATCTCCTTCAGTTAACCAAAATACTCTCTACCACCACATTCAATTTTCAAACTATTGACCAGATCTTGTTAGCTTGAATATTAGCGTGAAGACTTGGTTTGGTTTGCATGCATTTAAACAGTCTCAGGACACTCGCCAACTGTCAGTAGAAAAGAGCAGTGTGCAAAATGGTTCTGTTGACTTTGTTCTCAAAGTCTTGAAGAATCTCGTCCACTTCGTTGTCAAGATCATCAGAAGCATACAGCTGAAAAATAAGTTTAAATACAATTCAGTCTTTGTGACTCATTTAAAATCATTGCTGTCAGTGAATTAAAATAAAATAAAAGTGAATTCAACTTGCAATTCTATGTCTCATGATACAACACAGTAATTCAGAAGAGAACCCAAAGCTTGAAAACCCCCTCAAATAAACTCAGTAATTACCACAAATCTACCAATTAAAATTCAGTATGCGTATAAAGGCATCGCGGAAGCATAAAATCATTTAGATAACAAGGCCTTCCACAAGAAATCACTACAATCATAATTATGATGATCAAGAAAGAATATCATATGCTCACTATAGTGAACGGCTTATAAACTAACACAAAACCAAAATATCCTATGCTCACTAGGGCGAACTGCTTGTAAACCAGCAAATCAGGAATATCCTATGCTCATTATACTGAACCGCTTGTAAACTAACAAATCATGAATATCCTATACTCACTATGGCGAACTGCTGGTAAACCAATAAATCATGCTCACTATGGTGAACTGCTTGTAAACCAACAAATCAGGACTATCCTATGCTCACTATGGTGAACTGCTTGTAAACCAACAAATTAGGAATATCCTATACTCAATATGGTGAATCGATTGTAAACTAACAAATGAGGAATATCATAGGCTCAATATGGTGAATCGATTGTAAACTAACAAATGAGGAATATCATAGGCTCAATATGGTGAACCGATTGTAAACTAACAAATCTTCAGTATCTGAGGAACAAAGGTAATGAAGCTTTGGCTTCAAGTGCAAAAGACTGAAACAAAATAGTTCATTCACTGAATCCCTTCAAGGAAAAGAACACTAAATAAGGTGGTTATCTAGACTTAGTAGATAAGAATCAACAACCTGGCTGAAGACATTTTAAAATGAGCAGCATGGAAAAGTCAGTGGTCATAATCGTTTGTGGTGTCTAATCTTTACACTGCATGACAGATTGCTACAATATGATTTTACTCACAAGCTACAAACCTGTTAAGAAGAAAAGGAACAACTTACACGCATATTCAATTTAAGATACTCCATCAACAACCATGTGCTTTAAGTTTTGAATATATATATATATCTATATATACTTAAGTGCTAGTTACCATTGTTACCAGCTCACAAATCATGAAAGCGCCAATGGTGGCCTCCTCGTGGTTGTCCTGGATGTCAATATTGATGAGGTGCATCACGTGATCCATTTCTTTTTCTCTGTTCTCCATGTCTGTTCAGAAATTAAGTGTGGTAAGAAACATTACAAATCTGTTTATTTTGCAAGCACATGCACATTCACAACTGGGAGCCTTAGTACTGTGTACAATCACACCTGATGCCTTGCTCTCTCAATCTCTCTCTCTTCACAAATTCACCGGGGAGGCAGATATGAGAAATAAACTTAATAAAATTTAATGCCAGACCCAAGTCTCTCTTTAGACAGAGGTTTGTGTGTGTGTGTGTGTGTGTGTGTGAGAGAGAGAGAGAGAGAGAGAGAGAGAGAGAGACAGCAAGAGAGAGTTCCAAAACCATAAATGTTCCTTGAACACAAATTTTACTTCAGTGAAATCTCTCTACAATATATACCGTTTAACTTGTCTAAAATCACCTGAAAATGAACAGTTAAACTTTGGTATAATATCTCTTCAATATATACATATGTGGCAGAGTAAATTTGTCTGTCCCTGTTTCTAAACTTAATTGTTATATAATTTGTTAAATGTTAACATGACATGTCCTTCAGGTACTGCGCATGATGATACTTTTGTTAAGTACCAGAAATAAAATAAGAACTCAGGTAAAGAATATGTTAGAACTTGCTGATGCAATCAAATCAGTTCCAAGCGGATGAGTAGTTTTTCTGATTAATAGTCTCATATTTTCACATAACAATTCCATCCAATGGGATAGACCGAAAGTTACTTTGTTAAAGAAAGTTCTGTATTCTAATCACTTTGATTTTGATGTAAGTAAAGTCCGGTCATGACTGATAAAGAAAGACTGGATTTAGAAATATTTCATACATGTTTGCTATTGATCTATGATTTGAATTGGAGAATGTTTATGTAGTAATTGAATCATTATTTCACTAATTTGATTACGTTGTACATTATACTTGTGAATTTTGATCATTGATATATTTCTTATGCTGCAAGTGTATTGGGATTTGTAAGCTGAGAATGTGCATAAGCGAGAAAGGAGTTTAGAGATGAAATATGCATGAAACTTAGCACTGCACTTAATATGACTTTTGCAGAAGGGATCAAGCCTTTTTATGTTTCGTAACTTTGTATCCACTTCAGACTGCAGTGACTACTGTACTATACCAGATCACAGTGGTATGTGTATCGAACAGTGTCATCGAACGTTATGAGTAAATATGTTACTGTAAGTTGATTCTTGTGAATTCTGTTCCAGAGCCAATACAACAAAAATTGAGGCTTGAGTTTGGTCTTGAGAATACACAAAGTTTCCTTACGATGTGCTTGGGAAGTGCACATGAAGATTCTGAAACATTCCTCGTGATGTGCTTTGATAGCACATACGAAGTTCTGGACGATTCTCCACAGTGTGCTTGTGAGCGCATTTAAGATTTTGGAACACTTTAACTTCGGTCTGTGATAAACATTATACGCACACACTTTAACTTCGGTCTGTGATAAACATTATACGCACACACTTTAACTTCGGTCTGTGATAAACATTATACGCACATACTTTAACTTCGGTCTGTGATAATTATATGCACACACTTTAACTTCGGTCTGTGATAATTATATGCACACACTTTAACTTCGGTCTGTGATAAACATTATACGCGCACACTTTAACTTCGGTCTGTGATAAACATTATACGCGCACACTTTAGCTTCGGTCTGTGATAAACATTATACGCACACACTTTAGCTTCGGTCTGTGATAAACATTATACGCACACACTTTAGCTTCGGTCTGTGATAAACATTATACGCACACACTTTAGCTTCGGTCTGTGATAAACATTATACGCACACACTTTAACTTCGGTCTGTGGTATATAACATTATACGCACACACTTTAACTTCGGTCTGTGATAAACATTATACGCACACACTTTAACTTCGGTCTGTGATAAACATTATACGCACATACTTTAACTTCGGTCTGTGATAATTATATGCACACACTTTAACTTCGGTCTGTGATAATTATATGCACACACTTTAACTTCGGTCTGTGATAAACATACGCACACACTATAACTTCGGTCTGTGATAAACATTATACGCGCACACTTTAGCTTCGGTCTGTGATAAACATTATACGCACACACTTTAGCTTCGGTCTGTGATAAACATTATACGCACACACTTTAACTTCAGTCCAACATTTCAATTCACAGTTCAACTTTGCTTTTGCTTCTCTTCTATGACCCAATTTTAACTTCCATCTTACAGCTGATGTGTGCAGTGTTTCCTCAGTTCAAAGCACTTTGCCGTTTAAGTTTGTAACGAATAATTCATGTTTACGTAAAATATTTTATATTCTCAGGATGGAGAGTGGTACATGTATTTATATGAGAATGCTATTTTTTTTACGTTAAAAAAAACATGCTGGGTTAATTTTTGTTGTTGTTTGTTTGTTTTGTCATTAGTACAGATATACATTGATACCTAAAAAGAAAACGGATATAGAATCCAGTCACCGTGTTAGGAATAAAGAATAAAGACATTCTTGAATATCATCTTAGTCTGATTATTTTTAATTTAAAAAAATAAAAACAATAAAAACACGAGAAACAAAAACCTAAAATTAAAATGGCCTACCGTCTACATACCTACTCAACAGGCCAATTAAAAAAATAAACAATGTATATAAATAAAAACATACGAGAGAAAAAAACATTATCGTATAACAACATTACAGAGTCCGCTGTCTTATTAACAAACACACCTGACAACGCATACCTTCAATAACCTGGTCGTATTAGAGTCCACTGTCTTATTAACAAACACACCTGACTACGCATACCTTCAATAACCTGGTCGTATTAGAGTCCACTGTCTTATTAACAAACACACCTGACTACGCTTACCTTCAATAACCTGGTCGTATACAGTAGTATTACAGAGTCCACTGTCTTATTAACAAACACACCTGACAACGCTTACCTTCAATAACCTGGTCGTATACAGTAGTATTACAGAGTCCACTGTCTTATTAACAAACACACCTGACAACGCTTACCTTCAATAACCTGGTCGTATACAGTAGTATTACAGAGTCCACTGTCTTATTAACAAACACACCTGACAACGCTTACCTTCAATAACCTGGTCGTATACAATATTACAGAGTCCGCTGTCTTATTAACAAACACACCTGACAACGCTTACCTTCAATAACCTGGTCGTATTAGAGTCCACTGTCTTATTAACAAACACACCTGACTACGCTTACCTTCAATAACCTGGTCGTATTAGAGTCCACTGTCTTATTAACAAACACACCTGACTACGCTTACCTTCAATAACCTGGTCGTATACAGTATTACAGAGTCCACTGTCTTATTAACAAACACACCTGACAACGCTTACCTTCAATAACCTGGTCGTATTAGAGTCCACTGTCTTATTAACAAACTCACCTGACAACGCTTACCTTCAATAACCTGGTCGTATACACGCTCCTCGCAGGTAATGACGATGTCAAACTTCTCCTTGCTCGCTTGAAAGCGTTCTGGTTTGGGCTTGATCCGCCGGTTTCTGTCCAGCATATGCAGAATGCCATTCTGTGTATATCTATATGCCAGTCAGGGAACTTTCCATTTCAAGCATCTTAAATTAACCTAATTACTAACCCACATGGAACTGTTATTATTTTGAAAATCTTATACATGTATAGTTGTATACCCTTCATTTTCACACAAGATGGCTATATATGGCAAGCATATGCTGTTTGAAAAGAAACATGAATTAGTTAAGCAATATTTATGCGACAGCACATTCGTCTTCAACCAGTGTGGGTTTAGGTTTGAGGACAGAATTATAGAAATAATAATAATTGTTTTTAAAAAAATAAGTAACTTTGAAAATAAAAACAGTAAACAATTACATGTACGGAATGAGCGTGTGTATGCCTTGCGAAAGTTGGGATAGGAAAAAGGATGAAATGCCGTTTTTGTCAAAATGCACGTATTCAACATCTTAAGTGTGAAAAGTGGCACGTCCGTCTGCACTCATCATTCCAACACGAATGTTTTGCATTCAACAGCTTCAGAGAGATGATGCGGTTAATCCGGCCAAACCAAGACGGACATAACTACTCCGCTAATTTCAAGGCACTTTGTGCGCGAATATACTGTAATTACTTTATTTTAATCTGCAAACAAAAATTCAAATTAAACAGACAGAAAAAATATCATAAGCTAAAATAAATTTTTAACAAAAATGCATATTAAAAAGGCGGGGGGGGGGGGCCAAAAAAATTTGCAAATGTAAAACAGTAGACAAGTAGTGACATGTCCAAAACCAGCTAAACAGAACCGCAAACACGAAACGCTTGGAATGTGAACAAAAGCGAGGGAAACCGATTTCACATAGCTGTTTTCGTCAGGAAAAGCAGGCCATATTCTTTACTTCCGAAACCAAATGAGGTGGTGCATTCTCATAATCTGCTTCTACCATCAAGTCTGGTGGATGCAACTGCTCTGGTTCTGTTAATGGTGACAGCAGAGTTTAGTAACTGTCCATATCTGATATACCGATGAAGTGGTTGATTACGTAGAGCGTTTCATCAATGATTTCTCAAGGCCAACGATGAAAGAATGCGGTTTCCCACAGTGAAACAACAGATGTGCACGCACGCACGCACACGCACACACACACACACACACACACAGAACCCTTAATTCTGTCCCAGTCCAAAATTCCTGGCCAAAGTAAGATATGTCACCACGCAGTAGTTATTAAACTTTTTTTTTTTTTAAATGCTATCTGTGAATCTGTAATTCTTGCACAAACATGACTGTAAACGACAGAAAGTAATGTATATATGTCAGGTACCATACAATGTAAATTAAGTGACAGATGAGCTGATGAACTCTGTATGACAGAAAGTAATGTATATATGTTAGGTAACCATACAATGTAAATTAAGTGACAGATGAGCTGATGAACTCTGTATGACAGAAAGTAATGTATATATGTCAGGTACCATACAATGTAAATTAAGTGACAGATGAGCTGATGAACTCTGTATGACAGAAAGTAATGTATATATGTTAGGTAACCATACAATGTAAATTAAGTGATAGATGAGCTGATGAACTCTGTACGACAGAAAGTAATATCGGTAACATGCCCGGTAACGATATAATGAAACTTTAGTTAGTAATGAGACTCGCGGCTGAGGCAAATTTATATCGAACAAACCAGTAGTATAGAGTAACGTCAAAATTCAGAGCTATGGGGAAGTAACGTATCGCCGTTACAAAGAAATAAAAGTTGAAATAACAATATTTAGAAACGCATGTAGCAATTAAATAACATAATAAAGAGTACATTAATCAAAAGAAAAGGCAAATAAAGGGGGGGGGGGATGCGCAGTGAGGGAGTACTTACATGTAAAAACAACAAAACAAGTCAGCAGCCATAAATGATAGAGAGGAGCAAGCCAGCCAGCTCTAGAAGTAGACGCGAGAATTAGTAATAAAGATGGAACATGAATGCAAGCAGCAGAAGTAGATGCAAGTAAAAATTACAAAGAAGAAGTAAGCCATCAGAGGATAAGTGTCGATGGGGATAGTTGTACATAATTCAACTTAGCACTCGCTATCCTACTCTAAACTACGATTCGCGAATTAATCACCTAACAGATTGATAGTATATACATAATTTGATTTTTCAAAAAAACAATAAAGACGTTCTCAAGCAATATAAATCAATAAATGGCATTCAACAAGCGAACCGAAAATTATGCTTTACACCTGCCCGAATGAAATATGCGCACAATTTAATCAACTTTATTCTTTCTTTTAAAAGAAACATTAAAAGAACATTCCATTTATCAAAGCCGAACTTCATATAAAACTTTTGTCGGTTACACTAACTAAAGTTTAAATAATAATAATTAGGAAGGAATATAAGTGATTCGCTTTAATTAGAAATGACAATAAATCGGGTCCCGTGTGCTACAGGCTCGGGCAACTTTACTCTCAGAAAACTCACTGCCATACCTTTTCATTTTTTCCTCACCCTGACACCACATGCATACTGGTTTTGCTACCAAAACGTAAACCTCTCTATTTCGGCGCTAGTGACCGTTTGTGGCACCAGCGAATGTTTGCAGCGGTCACGACACCCCAAAGTGAACACAATTAAAATGTTACAATTTTGTACATATATTTGTAGCAAGAAGAACCCAACAAACAACGACAAAGTACTATGAATGAAATGGGTGTCATTGCACTGCTGTTAAAGGAGGAGGAGATACGATGAAAATTAATGACAAATTAAGGTCACTGCAGAGTCATTATCTTGCTCAAACGACAAAGAAAGATAGATAGATCCGCGTTTAAAGCATGACTCCCTTAAAACTTAATTTAACACAGTTTCAATCTCATCAGCGTTTCATGCACGACTCCCTGTTAAACTTTGCACAGTTTCAAACAAAAGCCATACATTTTCAATCTTAGAGTTTCAAGAAGAAACTTTGCACAATCTAATCATTTAAAACAAGTCTAAAATTTATATACGCCACGGTTTCCAATAAAATATCTCCACCCTCAATCCTGTTACGGTCTGAAAAAAAAAAGACATTTAAAAAAAGCACTTAAATCTTACGGTTTCAGAGAGACTCACGCCCTTAATATTACTGGAAAATGGTCGATGACGATTTCTTAAAATTAGAACACACACACAAACCAAAAGCCAGTAAAGTTTCAACGGCTTACTATAGCAAACCAGTCATTAAGATTCACCGAGAATTTTTTTTAAAAGGCTTGTAAGTAGTAATTTCTTCTTATTCCCGTCTGTGATTCTTAAACCAATCGTATTTCGCGAGGTATACAAAGGTGTTCCGACAATAAAATCACATGACGAGCTTCAGCCAATACGCAAATCTACATTAACTAAATATTTATTATAAACAATTTTTCACTCTTCTGCTGGTCTTCCAGTTGTACTACTACTCGGTTTTTGAAGGCCACTTCTCAAGCCCTTTATTGCATCACACTGCTGAATTGCTTATTTTGTCGTTTACGTCATGTCCGGACTCGAGTGCAACCTTTTGGCGAAGTAGGGTGGTGGTGATGGCAACGCTTTTTGTTAAACTGACCAAATATTTGCTGAATCTAATGTGTATGATCGGCAAACGATTCTATTTTACCAAATCCCCACAACGGTGCCAGTGCCGAGAGTCGAGAGGTCTGCTGTAGATAGCTGTGCATTTGAAAGAGACAGGTAAACAAAATCCCAATTCCAAGTGGCGTTAATAGCTTTCACAAACGACCATCTTCACACTGAACACACACACATTTTAAAAAAAAGTGTTTGTACCAGCTGCTTGAGGTGTTGGAAGGCATTATATCACAGTGAACCTTCCTCTTCATGGTAACCGCACGCAGGTTTTCACTGACAAAATCGTCATGTGGATAATGCGATCAGCTCATTGCGTCTTCGAAAGACAGAGACTAACATTATTCGCAGGTAGCCTACTTTTCATGCTAACTGTACTTCACTATTCAAAATCAGAATGCAGACACCAACACCACAAAACAAAACAAAAACAGCAGCAACAAAAAAAAATGTGTTTATGACAAAGGCATGTTAACTGAAAAAATACGTTTTAGATATATATTTTTTTTTTAAATTGCAAATAAGGTAAACTTTATGCAGGCAAGGAAAAGAGAATCAAAAAGGGGGATTAAAATACAATAAGCAGTCAGCCATGGAGTTCTGAAGCAGGCTATTTTATTACACGTACCTATACTAAACATGCATAGACTTAAATAGTTACACTTTTGGAAAAACCACAGCACATGAATCATTAATTATATTTCGCATCATAGAAATATTGATTTGTACACCTTATTCATATTTTTACACATTTATATTCAGGTTTGATATTGAAATATTTATAATATGGAAATATGATACAAAATTATTACACTTTCAGACTAAAAGTAAACCACATATAGATATTCTGTCACAAGAGGACAATGAAATACACACATTTAATTTAATTTTTAAATACCACACCCGGTTATATAAAAATGAGCTGTCAATAACAAATACATTTTCCTACCATTAATTTACAAATCAATTACAAAAACAGGAAAAGAGGAACTAATGTGAGTCTCCAGACAAGTGTAAAGTTCTTTTATTATGACAAACAAGATCAATAGTTGATAAATGTTGTGATTCACCATTTTTTTATTTTAAGTAGGAAAATAAGCTTGCAAATGGACCTAAGTCAACTAAAAGAAGGGTTACCTTTCACTGAGCTATGGAACTTCCTAATCTTGAGCTAGGGAATTCCCTAATCTTGAGCTAGGGAATTCCCTAATCTTGAGCTAGGGAACTTCCTAATCTTGAGCTAGGGAACTTCCTAATCTTGAGCTACGGAACTTCCTAATCTTGAGCTAGAGAACTTCCTAATCTTGAGCTAGAGAACTTCCTAATCTTGAGCTAGGGAATTTTCTAATCTTGAAGCAGGGAGGTCAAAATCTCTCATCAACCATAATTATTAGGATGTGTACTTATACATCCCCGGGCACCCACCCATACTTTACAGCCCTACTCATATCTCGTAAAAAGTTAATTTTCTTAAAATCATGCAAAAGTACAGCAGTCTGCTTTTAAAATTAAAGTTACTTTAACTTTATATTATTTTAGTATTAATTATTCTACAAAAATATGATGTGTAGTGACGTATATACAATGCAGCAATAATTAGCAATACGTCATATTTGGATTTCTGTCACTGTGGTCATTTTTGAAATTGTTATACAAGCACTAATTTTGCACTTAATTTATGAAATAATTAAAATCATTTTAAAATTAAGCATGAAGTGCAAACCATATGAGAAGGTAGATGAAATGACTGGAGAAACCCCAAGAAATAAGAGCCAAAGGATAAAAGAGAGGACAGCAAATTACTCAACATGAATGAGCCAAACTTGACATCACCAAGCCAAAACTAAAATAAAATTTTGTTGTGCAATGAAAGGAAATGCAAGCAGTAAAGAGTTTTTCAATTATGACAATATGCTACACCAAATATTTAGGTGGCCTCTTATTCAATTTTGTTCCAATTCAAGCATAAATCCTTATACCATAATCAATTTGCAAAGTATGTTTCTTAAAGGTGATTTTTTTTCTGAGCAGCAAATCAATTTTTATCATTTTGTAAGGAATCATATCTGAATGTATTTATGTACTGAATATATGAAATAAAAAATTAAATTATATATTTTAATGAAAAATTCAGACTCGTAAATTTTTAAAAAGAACTAAAAAGCCTGACAATAAGCAGTTTTCAATCTTTAAACAAATTTAAACATAAGTTTTAAAAAATTTAAACCTGTAAAATTATCCCAAATAGATGTCTTTTACAAAAGATAGAAGAAAAGAAAAGAAGTTAAGTCAAAGAGTTTTGTTTTCACATTGTACAATCATCATTTCTCTTGTCTTCATTAATACTGTTCCCAGGAAAAAATAATATTAAATCATGGACTAAAACAAAAACAAAAATAATTCCTAATAGGCTATATTATTATGTGGAACCTGCTAAGCTTAAAAAATAAAAGAAAGCTAATTCATGAAGAACAAAATCTTAAGAGAAAAGACTATTGGTCTTTCAAATTAGAAACTTTAAAAAAAATAATTCATATAATTAATATTTATTCAGTAATGAAAGTTAATACATTACACATAAAATGTTCACATATTGTCAAGTCTATAAAAACAACATATTTAAAATTTGTGATAAATTACAACCACACCAATATACAGACCACGAGTGTGATGACACTGTCTAAAAGGGTTGAAATGCAATTGATTCATTAACAATTAAGAAAACAAATCAAACAGAAATCCCATATTTGAAAAACTAACATTCAACCTATGCCTTTCAAAAGTATAAATGGATTCACATGGTGACAACACTATTAAATCCCTCAAATAAATCCCATTCCCAAAATAAACTTACCAAGAAGAAAAGGTGCCACTAAAGACAATCATTTCCAGAGTAATGTAATCTGGAACCACCAAAACTGCACAATTTAAACTGCAAGCAACAACTGAACAAAATAAAAAGTCAATACAGTTAAAGTAACCTTCTGATGGAATCTTTGAATATGAACACTATTAGCATACTAGAGTATTTGCCCATCCTATGATGGGAAATTAAAATGAATGCATTTCTAGGAACACAAATGAATTTGTTTATTGGAAGGCTTTATTATAAGTCACATTGTGAGTGAAAATTCAAGCATCATTTAGCAAATGATCTTGACTGTCAGGTTTTCTTTTATGAATACTTTGATGTCTGTTTCATGAATGTGACAATGCAACATGAAGCTGGCCATGTGAAAATACCAGCTCGCTCAAAATAACTCCCATGTGTTTGATTATAAGTTATATTGTGAGTGAAACTTCGAGCATCATTTAGCAAATCACCTTGACCATTGGTTTTTATTAATACCAGACAAATGGAGGGAGGAAAGTAAAATTAATGGAAGGTAAATAGATGGGCTCTGTGTATGTGAGTAAATAAATGATTGAACTGTTGATGCAGTTTCGTCTTAGTGGAGCAGATTTTTTTAAATGACACTTTTTTTTTCCATTTTATCAGAAATTAATAAAGATAGTGGTATAGCTGGGAGACAATATACATTTAATTAGAAGAAATAACCATATAAATTCATGTTTTCAAGGTGGATACTTACTTCTTTTCTCTGAACTGCTTTTGGTTACATGTTTCTTTTAGTATGTTCTTGCCTTTACAAAAATGTGAACTGAAGAAATTTCTAAATAATCAAACAATGAGATAAATTCTAAGAGTAAAATACAATGGGGAAGAAAAGCAACAACCAGAAATGCTCATTTTCTTATGCTCTTAATTTTTTGTTTTGTCATTTAACAGGTGTGGCTGAACTACGATGATGCATGCTGCCTTCAAGACAGCTGGAGGGTGATTTTCCTAAATGACTTAAATGTAGTCTATATACAGCAGCTTTCTTCTGTTGCAATGGAGAGACATGTTCAAGTTAACCAAAGTTAAAACTTTTTAAGCTTGAATGAACTATGTTATTTTCTGTAATAATAATTGACTCAATGGATTGTAAAATTAACTACCCTACATAAGAATTGGTAGACAGACCAGTACTGCCAAACCATGAATATGCAAAACTGATCCCCTTGAATACAGTACAGACATATAACGCCACAAATAAGCAATGCAATGAATACAAAATCTGCAAAAGTCAAGAGTTCACAGAATGCATATCAGGCACTAAACTCTAATATTTGATGAACATCCTGATCAAAAAAAAGTTTATTTGGGCACAGAAAGTCAAGTATATGCTAAGTCAGATCTATTTTGTTTCAGTTCAGATTCACTATTAATAAAAACAATATGAGTTTAACTGTATGTCATACATGATTTACAATACAGTCTTTAAGAACAGAATAGAAGTGAAGTGTAGCATCTCTTACAAGACAGTTATTCAAACAATACTGCATGTTGCATGCAAAATAGCCATGCACATAAATGCTGACTAACTTGTTTTTCCAATATCTACTCTAAGATTATCTCATCAGTAATAATTTCCATCAATATTTTCATAAGTTAATTTGTATACACAGGTAGTGTATATTTCAGCCTACAGAATAATGTGCATTTTTTCATTGGACAGGTTTTCATGTGTGCCAGACTTTATTAAAGTTTATATTTTATTATAATTTCTTGAAAGTTAGACTTTCTTAAACAAAAAGGATTTTCAGTTTTATTTCCACATCACTGCTATGTATATTGCCTACTGAAAAGATTTTAATCATATGCCTGCCCATGATAATACAATATTCACATATGCAACAAATCTTTTTCCAAATTTTACATTTCTCTATCAAATTTAATGTAATGTATTTTGCTGATTTTTACAATTTTTTAATGTGGATCTGGATGCTGAATTTGCAAGTGGGTTTCAGATGTAATCTATCCATATGATTCAAGAAATATAGACACAAACACACTATATAACAGTATTGATATTTTGAATAGAGGAATTACATCACACATGCATTCAGCATAGACAAATTCAACCTTATGTGTTTGCACATGTCTCAGTGAATACATTTCACTATGCCATATGATTTTAGTATTTTTAAATCTAAGTATTTTTCACATTACATTGATCCCAAATGCAAGCCAACTACTTCATCTGGTGCTTGCCTGAAGAAACAGCCTGTGTTCAACACTGCAAAAAACTGTTTCAACCTCGAACATGGATGGATTAAGTGTAATTTGGTCTATTCTGGATTCACGTCATCTTTAGAATGTAATCCCCAAGACAGATGAGACTTCATTGTACATATCTACCATTCTTAGTTTTAAAAAAAAAAATCGAAAAAGCATTAGTGCATAAAAGATTAATAGTAATGAACATTCTTTTTATTTACTTTTGTGGTTGATAGCCTAAAGTTAATCAAAGTCTTTATTTAGAAAAATGTTTAAAATCAACTTATTTATAGAAAATAAACATTTGGATGAAATTAGCAATGTTGACAGAAAGAGAAAAGAGGAAATAATGAAATATAGGATATTTAAGTCTTTAATAATGAAATATTGTAATGTTAATATAAATACATTATAGAGTCTTTTTCAAAAAGATGATTTCAATTGTGTGTATTTACTCAAAGAGTAAACTTTGGCATTCAAGAATCTTGGATGTTACACCAATGCAAAAGTTCTTCATATGGGTTACTCATGTCTGTTGCCATCAATAAAATAAAATATACACTACATTTTACTGTTTACTGGGAATCAAAAGTTAATAAAAAGTTAACGCTTCACTACTAAGTCATGTTTTCTCGATTAGTCGATGTCCCATTAAAATATACAGTAATAGACATTTATAGGCTTATTAGCTAACACACACAATTTTTCAAAATGATGCATATACAAAAATGAATGATCTTGAGAGATCGTTAATTTATACAAGTGAAAAGATATTTAGTGTATGGATCACAGCCTCAAGGCCAAGGATCATTAGGATGCACAATGAATATGCATCAATATTTAGAATAGTCAGTCCAATCACAGGGAGACAACTCTGCTATACCTTCCTAAATATTTGTTTAGTTACTCCCCTTATATAACTTCACTTTGAAGTTGTAAAAACCTAAACAAAATTTCTGGGAATGTAATTAAAAAATATCAACATTTAAAAAAAAAAAAATGTTGGTGGTGAATGGCTATCAAGTTGTTAAAATATGTTCATCTACTGAGCATAATGGTCTAAATTATCCAAATCTAAAATGGGCAAGAAACTGATCTGACTGGTTAAAAAAAAAAAGTTATTAAGAATTCTTGACACTAAAGATAACTGCTAGCTATGGGCAACACATTTATGAAGCATATGGCTTTACATATTTTGAGAAATATGCACAGAGGAATCTATTAATCTGAACCACATGAGACCTGAAGAAAGAGTCAAGTGAATTAAAAATGGTTAATATTGCAATGCATTCTTAATTCTAAAAATCTACAGACCAAAACTTATTCTCCATCAAGTGTTGAGCATTTTCAGCTAAGTGCAAAAATAATGTATAAAAATGTATGCTCTATAAAAGTAAACTAGCAAATGTTTAATGGTGATAATTGGCAAAACACTCCCAAGTTAATACCAAACCACTCTAAGATTATGCACTGCATGTTTATAGTGAGTTGGATATTCCATAAACGAGTCAATCAATACAATCAATAATTATGTGGAAAAATGGTAGAAATTAAATAACTCTTACTGCAAATGATGAATTTGAAGTCAGTGTAAAGCTGCAAGGTTTCTAAATTATATCATTTTAATCAATATTTAAATTAATGTCAAATCAAAATGCCAAATTAAAATTTTTTATGATTAAATAAGGATCTGTACAGTTTGTTGCATGAATGCATGTATGTGTGTGTTATTTTATTAAGCAGAAATGTGAATTAACTATATATATAAATTAAGTGGTTTTCATTGTACAATCAGAAAATATGAATTAATCTTATTTGAATTAAGTGGATTCCACTGTATAGTCAATCCAAATCCAGACTTTTTCTGGAAATAGAAATACCCTGCATGCTTGAATTATTAATCTAGTATGAATTTCAAAATTCAATTCAATGTATCTGGTTGAAGAGTGGGAGGAATGAAGTCAAAATAAATGAACTGATACAAAGTGATCAGAACAAGTAGGGGATAAAAATATTAACACCACCCACCCACCCCAAACAAAACAAACTATGTAGACATCCCTCTAAATCAAGAGATATACTAATAAAGCAACTCCTCCATGAAATAATTAGATAACAATGTAATTTAAACTGAAAATAAATTATAATCAAACTTCACGATCAAGAATCTAAGCACCATTTATCACAGATCTGCTAATGCTCCTTAATATTAAAATATTAAATGACTGCAAAAATCTAATAATTTCTTTTATAAATGAAATACAATTTTAAGTTTATAACAACAAAAAAAAAGGAAGAAAAATGTGTTTTTAAATTTAAAAAGTCAGTGGTTTTAACGGGATACAAATCAGGATCTTTCCTCAGCAGGTCCCTGTACATATCATCATATGTTGTACTGAAATCATAAATATTTGGCTTGTCTGGTGATGGTCCAGGCAATTTGACTTGATTACCAGTTCCAAATGACTGGACCCGAAATCCTTTCTTTCTGAAAAATAAAAATTTAAATTTACATGTAAATAGTTACCTGCTGTGTTGTATGTGTGTTAAGAAGCATTTATTGTTTTTTCGTTGTGCTGCAGTATTAAACTATATTATTACTTTGTTTGATTAATAGAGGTCATGAAATTCACATCTTCACTAAAAAGAACATTTTTAATGGGTAAAAGGATATGAGAGGTTACTTGTATATGAAATTAAAAGTGAGGTCACCTCAAGAAAAGAAAAAAATATTTTTTTTTTTACTGTTTTTAAAATTAAAAAAAAAATTATTTTTTGTTTAACACATAAGACATTCAGTCTTCACACTATAAACAAAAGTGTAGAGCAATTTGTTCAACAGCCTATTACAGCTCGTTCAACTGATATTTATATTTAGGAAAGGGGGGAAGTGACATTCATATGGTGAAGGGGTGCAGGGGGGGTCAAGAAAATGTTGAGAACCACTGCTATAAAATATAAATTTATGCCTTATATAAAATGACTCTGCCTTTACTGATTTCAAAGAATAAAAGTATATATTGGTTCGTTTCATAGTAAAGCAAATTAAAAATAATTTTCTTTGGTCAAATGGCATTATGGAAATATAGCATTAAATCTGACTTGCAAGCAATATATTTAGCTTGCTTAATTTAAAATGAAAAAATGCTGATAACAGAAATCAACTCAGTGTCAAACTCAAGGCTTGCAGCAGGTGATCACTTGTGATCAATTCTTTAAGGCTTATTATGATTAAAAAATATATGGTATAATTATAAAAAAAGTGCATGCTCACTCAAATCTTTCAGAAAACAAAGTATAATAATAATAATTAAAAGAGATCAAAAAAAGCACTTAACCTTATAAACACTCTAAACACTTTACAGTTATTATATAAAATCTTTATACAAACTGCTTAAACACAAAAATAAAAATAATATAACAAACCAATGAATGCACATGCAAAATATCACTATATGTATATGACAAATACCTGTATTTAATAAACAGAAACATAAGTAAAATGACCGTACAATCGCAGTTTAAATAAACATAAAACAATGACAAAGGAGCAGTGCTATTCTTGCTAATGAAAAATATGTCTTTAAGAGCCTCATGAAAATGACCATGGTCTCTGTACCTCAGCTCAAAAGTTAGATGGGTACTGATAAACAAATGAATGTTGACTATATTAAATGATATTTACTCCTTTCTGAAAGTTGAAAATGCATGAATCTAGTGAAAAGCACTAAACTCTAGCAGAAGCATAAATGTGTGACATCAGACAGGTACTTGACTGAGACCAGACAGTCTTAACAAAGAGAACAAATCTTGCATTGTTGTGGAAAGGTAGCCAGAGAAGATTGTAGAGTGAAATAACAGGATTGCAGAGTTCAGAACATAATCCTAGCTACAGTGCTTTGCACCTTGTAAAGTTTTCTCACAAGATACAAAGTGAAGAGAGTTACAATAAACAAGTTGAGAAAATAACAGTAACCACATAAAGTGTTTGGCAGCTTCAACAAAGAGAAATGTGCGATTAGTGCCAATTTATCTAAGTTCCAGACAGGTTGCTTCACAAGTAATAAAAATTTGTTATTACACAAAGAGAACTTTCAAAAATATAAATCTAGATGTCTAAGTGAATGAGTAAATTTAATGGAAGTGTCACCAACATTAATTTACTCTGGAAGAGGTAATGATTTAGAAACACTTTTAGGAGCAACTAGCATGACTTCAATTTTATTATCAACAACTTATTAATAATCGGTATTTGAAGTTATATAAATATTTATATTCTACTTAAGTATCATAAACTCTGGTCATTTGTTATGTGCTGTTGTTTGGTTGGGTTCAATTAATTTTTTTAATAAAAATCAATACTATAATTCCCTTTAAAAGAAACTACCTGGTAATTTGGTATGCATGTTTAATTATTTATTTATTCTAAATCACTATGCTTTAAATCAAAGCATGACTGGTCTCAGTGGTTCAGGCTAAAACAATTTATATTTGTTTGGTAATGACACTGTAATGGAATAAAAACACGTTTTGTGAAAGAAAATAAGCAGTATTAAAAGGGAAAAAAAAGAATAAACCAGTCAGATAATGCTTTTGATGTACTTTATAAAGTACATGGACTTACATGATTATTTTTATAAAATCTATACTACTTTACTAAATTAACATGACGCTTCTTTATAAAGTATTTCTAAATGATGTACTTGCTTTAGTTATAACACATTCATCTTCTCTATAAAACTCTCAGTCCTTGAATAGATAAACAGATGACAGTATCATTTGTTTGAATGTACTTTCACACATTATCTTCAGAGAGTTTTTTATATATATATATATATCCATATGTTTTCATTTAAAATATGTGATTACTATCTCCAGCATGTTGTGTGTCACAGTGCAATCAAGAATATGTCACCTTCAGATTCATGTCTCTTGAAAAATATGCTTTCAGTTTCTTGTAGTCCATTAGTTTAAACAATCATTGTGGCATTACCAACTGTGAAACAGAAATATCTGAAGAAAACATACTATTTAACCAAAGAAAAAGTATTGGTTAAAAAGAGTCATTACAACTTGCAAGCAGATGCTGAAACATTGTTCCAGAATAATTTAAATTATTGTTTGTACTTTTCACTTTAACTATATATCAGTCTATATTTGTATATATATGTATAGTCTTTTTATGCTATCATATATAACTAATAATCTGTGTTTCTCCAAATATTTGTTCAACTATTTTGGCTATTCACTTCTAACCAGCTCTAGTTCTGTCAAAATACACTGCAAATGCAATGATCAAGATAAATTATTGTTTTAAAATTAAAAGAGCATCAACCATTTGTGATCATCTTATGTTTCATTCTTTACAGTACTTCAGATAACATTTTACTATGAAATTACAATTTACATGCTTTCTCTACAAATAGTTCTGATGTGAATATCTTTTATTTCATACTTACTACGTCATTGTTATTTATCTATCTACCCAAACGTTATGTATTTGAAAGCTTTATTAATAATATTATTTTTTAAATGCGTAAGATCATAAAAACCATCAGCTGTCATACATTGTAAGTAGTATGTAGCAATGACTAACTGAGAATTTTTTTAAGTCTGAGTCAAAGACTATTATTGTATTAATGAATATTATATTCTAGTACAGAAGTACTAGTACTGTAGTAGTATCTTCATTTAATCATGATAAATTGATTAATAATACTTGGTAATAGCTCTAGTGCTTACTTTTATAAAGTTCTGATATGATAAATAATATATAAACTTAAATTGTAAGCCTATACTTTCAGTTATATACTTTTAGTAAAGTTACTTTCAATTTCAGCAGTTAAAAAATATGTGCACAAAATTATTTTTGTAAAGAAAAAATAAATACCAACTTATAATCATGTGTGGGTTCTTTTAAACTTTATTAATACTAATGGTATTATCAAATAATTATAAGTATTCTGTGCATATGTTTATCTGATTAAATAAAGACTATTGTTATAGTTTATTTACAACATTCATAATTGTAGGTGTTCCGTATGTTTTTTATTCAATAAATATTTTTAAAAATAAATAAAAAATAATAATTTTTTTTTAAAAGTCTCACCCGAGAAAACTATGGGCTTCCATACTTCGATTCTGATTGCTAGAACAAACAATTGCGATTTTAAGTTCTCCTGGTATCAATGTCTGTGACATTGTAATTTTATGTACAATCGGTACCAAGGAACAGATGGTCGACGACAGACACTAGTCACTAAGTAAGGACACCCAGAAAGAAACTTTGTGTATTCAATTCGAAGTCATTACTCTGATATTAGTAATGACACATATATAAATAAGAAGTGTAAACAATCAAATAAACAATTATGTGTCCAAGCGATTTTTAAAAGACTGAAAAATCAATGGACGAAATATTATCGGTATACTTCTTTTTACAGGTTTAAGACTAAAAATACTGACTAATGAAATTACGCTTCCCGCACATCACGGGTTGTTTAAAATACAACATTCGAAAATAAAATATATGAAATAGCATACGTTTTTTAATTATAAATAGTTGTAACTTTATTGGTGCCGCAAAGCATGTTTTTAAAATTTTAGATATTAATATATTTAAAGAATATTTTAAATATATACTTATATTAACGACGCCCTTCTCCAAGCTCCTATTCCTAAAATTTAAGTAAGAGCTACGCCATTTTGTACTGGGTCAGCATGTGTGTCGAAAAAATAGAAAATCACACTGTTTACTAGCAAAGGAATCAACCGTATATTTAATATGTTACAAATATAATGTTGTTATATGTGATTTGAATGTATTTCAATTACACGATGTTTTCTTAAATATTTCACTACATCTTACAGTGTAAGTTCATGAATTGTGCAGTTCATAATTCAGTAGCTTCGTCGCGTAGTGTCAGTGTCATAATTTTAATTTAATTTACTCATTTAGCTGCAGCACCAAATTTCAATCAGAAATTTAAAGACATATATAAGAGATAGTTAAAGCAAATACAGAAACTTTGCCTAACAAAAAAGACAACCATCTTAGTTTCGGTTGTGCATTGTAGCATGTGTGCCATAACCGATTTCGTAGCTATTTTATTTAATTTACTTTTTTAAACAACTAAAAATAATATTTTATTACTTATGTGCAATTGATGTATATGGTTGTTAGATATAAAAGAAAAAGTCTATTATGTTACTAATTTTGCCATCAAGGTAAATGCAAATTAATCCACTTTTCACACATTACAAATAACTAACAATTTAAAATAAACCTAATACTATAGAAAATCACTGTCATGATCTAGTACATAAAGTGAGATTATTTGTATACAATACTTTTTATGATATATGCACTGTATTGAGTTTGCCATAGTGTAATATAAATTTACGAGTCACGGATCTCACAAGACTACTTACAATCTTGTCTTCGTTCATAATTATTGCAAAAAGAGGCTGTTTTCAAATAAATGAAAAGTATAGTATTATTGAATTGAGTGCATTATCAGTATATGTTAAAATAATTTTTCTTTAATTAATTATTAATCTTCCACAAACCATGTAGGCCTGTTTATTGTAATAATTCTTTAAATGTCCATAAACTCCAAAATAATGAAGAAACATATATAACTTATAAGCAATGTAATTTTGCATATATATGATAAAACTTAAAAGGCATTGCATTTGTCTCAGTGATATATATATATATATTTTTTTTATTGATACTTCTGATTTCCAAGGACTTAGAGTGCTACAGTAACAAAAATGCAGACACAAAACATGCAGTATGTTAAACTTAAATCTCATTAAATAAGAAAACATATTTCTAATGTTAAAAAACTGGTGTCGTTTAAGTGCAGAGACTGATTTATAAATGCATGACTGTTTTATTTTAATGAAAACCTACAAATGACAAAAAGTGAAAGTGTAACACCTGAGGCCAAAATAAGAATGAATTTATTATTATTATTATCCATGTGCAAGCTGATTGTGTATCATGTATGTATAAAAGGTGGAACTGGCAGCAGGAAGAAAAAAAATTATTTATGAATGAAAAGTAATCCATCCTTTGGTATATAAGTATGAATGCTCTCAACCCTAATGAATTTATTTTATAATTTCAATAATGTTATATGATCTGCAAAGCCATTTTTGCTGCTTTGAAGGCAGTTCCTTTCTTAATCTTAGTCATGCCTTAGTTTAATTTTGGTTTGTTACAGATAGACGGATACACACAGAAAATACAGACATACATAGCTTGACACTCAGACATTTTAACATTTTGACCAAATGGTTCTTTGTTATATGATTTTTGTTATTCAATCAGTGAACATCAAATTTAACATATTTATTTTCATTTTTCATCAACGGTGGTGGAAAAGGCCAAAAGCAGAAGAACTGATTAAAAAATTTAACTTATTCATGTAATACAATAAGTGTAGATTGACATACACAATATAGCCTTTTTTTTTTAATTGCTGATAACAGCCTAACTCTGACGGGGGGAAGTGGCTAACTTAAAAAAAATATAAATAAAAGTTTAAAGGCATATACATATTTTGTATGCTATCACCATCTTGAAAATAATCATTGGAAATTTGGGTTTTTTTAACTTTTTTTTTAAATCAGAAAACTATTCTTTGTTTTCTGACTGAATTTTTACTTTGATCAATTGAAAAACATTTTTATCCAAATTTGCTGTTCTGATGTTCAGGACTATTTTACATTTTGTTTTTTTCTTATCACTGATACTTAACTGTCATAGAGAAACAGTTTCCATATTTAGACAGCTACTTGCTCTGTGAAGGTAATTTTAAAGCATCCCAAGAATATCACTTTGAAAGGCACGTGCTAAATTTTTATATTCATGTAATTATGCTATACTGTTTCAATTACTAGAGACCCACTAGCACAATTATATATGTATATACAGTCTATACACCAGCTAAACAAAGTAATGATCAAAATTTAACAGATTTCAGAATCTCTAAATGTTTTAGAATCTGAAATGCATTTTAACAATCCCTTACTGGAGAGTAATGAATTTGTTGGGGAAAAGTCCATTAACTATAATTATAATCAGGAAGTACTTTTGCATTCAAGGCTAGCACCTAAATCTCACTCCTATCCTGCATTTATAATAATTTATACATATGTATATTCTTTCATAAGAAAGAGACTTTCGATCATAGTTCTTTATTTAGTCATATTAGTAAGAGTGGCTTAATATTATTTATCACTATCACTCTACTAGTTGTACTAGATCACATACTATATATTGAAATTTTTTTTTAGAATTGGGCATTAAATTACAGTGGTATTCTGTGAAATTCACTTTTTAAAATTAAGGAAAAAGTATGTTCCATTAACATAAAATAAATAATAACATATTAATCAAAATACATTTGGCCATTATAAAAGTTTGCTTAATGTTAAAATACTGTAAATATATATATGGGCAAAAATTATCAGACTATTCAAAATCATCTTAAAATTAATTGATTTTAAGGGATTTTATTTTATTTTTATAGAAAGATAATGTTTGGGTCATAACTATACTAGCGTTTGGTTCCTTTGATTTTTAAAATCAGAATGTAGCTAAGTATATAGCCTGAGGCACTTATGTGAGATTTTTTCCCTGTAAAATTTAAACATCTGCCTGCGTAATTTAGAAGATGCTGAAATATACATTTTCCCCCCATTTGTAAGTTTTTAATTTGTTATTCTGAATTGTATTCTTTTCCTGCATCTTTCAAAGCTGGTCCCTAGTTAATTAAAATAGTAAAAATAATTGAGCCATTTCAAATTTTAGTTTGTATTCAACCACTTCTGAGTGGTGACAAATTATAAATATTTCTAAATGGTTATAGATTAGTGAATTTGTAAAATATCTAAAGTTAAATACATATATGTCTGATTCATTTTTTGTTTTGGGTAATTGTTTAAATATGATAAAACAATAATTTAAAATATGTACACCTTGGATTGGTTAAATAAGTTAAGTTAGTCACATGCATTTTTCTTTTTTGATACACTATGAAAATAGTCATTCAATTAAAATAATCTCTCTCTATATATATATAATTCTCTTTTTAAAAAATGCAATACATTTGTTTCAATTACCAGTGCTTTTATTACTATGGTATTTATTTCAAAGAAAAGGGTTTCCAGTCCACATAAATGATCTTTCAAATTTTTAAAAAAAATATTCAAACCTCTTCAACTACCAGGATTAAGAAATGACTGCTGTCATATAACTGATTTTTAAATATTGAAACAAAATTAAGATTTTTCTTTATAAACACTATTCATAAATAGAAGTTTACGGATGACAGTAATTAGAAAAAAACAAACATGTTTTAAAAGATAGAAAGAAAGAAAAGTTTCATATTATCTAAAAGCATGAAATTTTACTGCAAACAACAACTATAATATTATTGAAGAGCATGAAATTTTACTGTAAACAAGAATACCATTTATGACTTCTAATCTCAGATATTTCTATAAAATATCCCAGTAGTCTCCGATACAAGCTTTGCAGAGTGAGTAGTGCGCAATATTTTGTTTTTTGATTAGGAAAAAGTTACTTCAAAGATATTTTTTGTTTGTGTAGTATACTTGAAGATATGAAAGAATAAAGTTAGCACTAAAATTGTGCATATTCAATTGAGAACGAAATATAACAAAAGCGGACTTGATTAAACTTTATATATGCACAATAATCGTATGGTTAGATTCATTCAGATTTGGTCAGTATGACTAATAGTTAATCGAGAATACAGTTTTATGTGAACATTAGAAATATAATTTTTATGTATATTTTTTTAGGTAAATCAGTAATGTAGATGTTCCAGAGTGAATATGCATTGACATTCATTAATATTATCAAAATTTGCTTGGGGATAATAAATAATAATTTGCATTATCTGTTTTTATGCAAACCCAGTTACAGTGTAAAACTTAGGTTCTGGAATAGATGAAAAAATTATTGTCTTATCTAATATTTTATCCTTTTCTTTTGTCTTAAAATTATTATGTGCACTCTATCATCATGTTCGACAGAGTTGTGCATAATTTTGTAAACTAAAACATTTTTGTCAGTTACAAATCAGATAATAAAAAAGTGCAAAAACAACCTCATTGTCACAATTAGTTATTTAGGATTTGATTAACTATTACTTATGGCTTAGTTATTTCTATCAGATGGCATTAATCAAGCAAGAGATGTGCATGATGGGTGCCATTCTTTTAAAATCTAAAATCATGGTGGGGAAAGTCCATTGATTATTATAAGCCATGTTTATGGTGAAAGAATTAGTATTTAAATAATCTGAATTCAATTATTAGTGATCTCCACTGCTTTTTAAAGAAGCTTTTGAAAATGTATAGATATTTTGTTTAGTTAAGCCTGAGATGTATAGATATTTTGTTTAGTTAAGCCTGAGTGAATGTACTTGATGTCTGGGGGTTTTTTTTTTTTTATTGCAAAAGTCTTCATCTTTAACTTCTCTCTACTGAGCTTTTAAGATAAATTTTTCAATGAAAGTTTTGATTATTTCCAGAACTAATAGTATTATTAGAAATTTGCTGTATATTTGAAGATTTGGGAAGGTATCACT
Organism: Sinotaia quadrata; assembly: GCA_028829895.1. Classification (NCBI taxonomy): domain Eukaryota; kingdom Metazoa; phylum Mollusca; class Gastropoda; order Architaenioglossa; family Viviparidae; genus Sinotaia; species Sinotaia quadrata. The sequence continues at coordinate 73,331,715 of CM054179.1, forward strand.
CGATTTAAAAAAAAAATACTGACTTTTTCTTTTTATATAAGCATGTGTGTGTGTGTGTATATATATATATATATAGAGAGAGAGAGAGAGAGATAAATATCAGTAAACAGGCTAATCTTATCATTTGTATATTAGTAGTCTATTATAAATATTTTAATTTAATTGGACATAGATTATGCTTTACACTTAAGAAAATATTCAAAGCTTTCTTCTATGTGTTAGATGCTTGACTCCTATAGATAGATAGATATAAATTGTTAATGTTATACATTTGGGAATTGCAGAAAACAAGGCACAAATAAAAATGGAAGGAGGAACAGTAGCAACCCAGCGGCCAACCTTTCAGTCACCACAGCAGCCTGCTCAGCAGCGTTTTATGCCTAGGCCATTCAGGGAAAATACAGCAACTCCTGATCAACGAAGCACAGGGCAGAATTTCAGACAGAGATTGGATGGTGGTGTAGCCAATGCCCAGTTTGATGGAAAACGCATGCGGAAAGCTATTCACCGAAAAACTGTAGACTACAATCCTACAGTTATCAATTATCTTGAGGTATTTGTGGCATTTTTAATAAATTTATAGTCAGCTGCAAATCTGCCAAATACTACTTTTGTTTTTAAACTGCCTTTAGTATGCTATCAAAAACTTATAGTTATCATAGATTTACTTCCCCTTTCATAAAGTAGTCCCACTAATTTTTTTTCTAGTTCATATTGTACAAATCTTCTATGCTCAAAATGTGTGTTCTAATGATGTAAGTTTATGTAAAAATTTTTTATGATAGCTGTAATACTTTTTGAGATATCATTAATTTAGTGTTGTCATTTTTTTTAGATTAATGAATGTGTGATTTTCTGAGTCTTTTTACAAGTAAACTATAAACCATGCTGAAAAACAGTCCAACAATTCTAATAAGCATAGCCACATACAACAACAAAAATCCAGATATAATGCAAAATTAACTTTTATTATAAATTGCAAAAGAAAACAGGCTTTTGTTTAACAAACAGGAACATTCGTGGCATCATAGTATATGCAAATGATGAACAAAGTACATCCAAAATGCATATTATTAAATCATTTACCATGTAGTTTAATGCCTATTTTTTTTCAAAAGGCATTGCAAGGAAAATGTGGAAATTACTGGAGGCTGGGAATGACCAGCAAATTTTAACCCCCCCAAATGCATTAACAAAGTTTAATACAGAAAATATAAACAAGCAAACTATCATATCTCTGAAACTATGCATCATACAGAGTTGGTTCACATATCAAAATGATCAGCAAACATTACCCTATCTAAATATATTAAGATAATGTTCTGTTCAATCTTAATTTACATTTTTCATTTATTATACAATTTTTATTTTAAAAATTATGAAAATGGATACAGTCACATCTTGAAAACTATGCATAACACAGTTATGGTTCACCTATTAACCTCTTGCCTGTCAGGTCACAAAGTCATGCTATGTGTCATCCTGGAAGGTTGTTTTGCCACTCAGTGATAATTGAATGGGTGAGCTTACTAAAAAAATTAAAAGTGGCTGTAATTATAAATCGATTTTTAAAAATTAAATTGCTACCTATGCTAAACATACTAAAGAATTTTTAAAGTTTTATTTTAAAATTATTTAAATTTCAAATATAAATATAAATAAAAAGTTCCCTTAATTTTTCTGGATCTTGATTGTTGATTCTCACTAATTTTGCTCACAGTGTTGAATTTTCTGTAGTAAATAAAACCTTACACCTCCATATCATAAATTTTATAAATAAAGTCTAAGTGTTTTGGGGATATTTCGGTGGTATTTTGGATAAATATCCAGGATGCCAACTCATCAGATATCTCACCTATAAAAGTTTGAGAATGAAAATTATTTCAAGTTGATTATAGTCCAGATGTGTATATATATATATATTTTTGTTTTTTGCAGTTCAAAGTAAAGTTCTTGTTGAGTATACATTACAATAAAAGGAGTGAGATGAAGTAAAATCACTGATATTTATTTAATTGAAAATTTGTTTGTTTGAATTATATACCTATATAATTTTTAAATATATAAATTTTAATTATAGCACTTGTTGCAAGTCACAGCACAAAACGAGCCATCCTGTAGCAAATAAGAGTGGAGATGTGATGTGAAGATATATAATTGTTTACAACAAATTAGAATTAGCACAGGAGTCTACTGCACATCTTTTTAAGAATTCCATTGAAAATTCCATAAAAGTTCACACATCCATGTGAAGTAAAGAAATGCTGTTTTTTTTCCATATGACCTCACATATCGAACGCTGAACTCCACACCATGCTATGTTGGCCGACCAGCTTGACAATTTCTATACTTTTCCATAAAAATTAGCTTAGCACTGCTGATAATAACTTTTAATACCTCGCCAATAAAAATTCCAGTGTCATAATATATGGCCACATAACACCTTGACTTGTAAATCCAACATCTTGTTTCAGTCTTTTTGGTGATGGGCTATTTGGAACAGTATTTTGCTTGTAAGACATTATTTTGAAGATGTAAATCTTTTATTATTTTTTTTTTTATTTCATTTAATGTAAAAGTTGTGAAGACATTTTTGCAGTAGTTTAGAATAATATATTTTTAAGGAATACTTTTATTTATTTATTTTTATTTTTGCACTGACACATTTTAATTCTTTTAATGTGCTATTTACAAATTTATTTAATTTTTAAGGAAAGATTTTGCCTTTTTTAAAAAAAGAAATATAAGTAAGCACTTTTTAGAGTATTTTATTCATTAGATAGAGTGTGCATTTAAATATTTTTATGATCTTATATAAGTTTATATTTTTAGTTTATTGTTGATTAATTTTATTTCTCATCTACTTTAGAACCGTGTTTTCCAAAGGGACTTTCGAGACAGACGTGCCATTCAACCAGATGCCTTGTATGCTACACATGTATGTATTTTGTTGTCAGCTATACTTTGCATTTTATATAGACTATTATTAATTTTCACATATGCTTTGCCTTTTATATGAACTATTATTATGTAATTTTTATTTTGCATTTTATATGTATATTTTTAACTTACAGTTGCTGCCACCGTCTGCTCTGCTGGATAAGCCAATGAACTGTGTTACTACCAGATTTGTACGAACTTCAACTAACAAATTCCGCTGCCCCATTTTCTGTCTTACTGTGAGTAACTATTTACCTATGATTGTTTAATTTTCACAATCTCAGTTGGCATTTATTGAAATAAATCTAAATTGGCATTCATCAAAATGAATCTATTCTAAAACAGAAACGAAACTTTCAAATGTCTTTCTACTTCAGAGATATTTTTGTCAAAATCCACCCCGAAAATCTGGATGTGCACATTTTTAAAGTTGTATGTCACAACTTGGGAACCATTTGTCCGATTGTAATTAAATTTGGATATGTTGTAGGTATACACATCCTCTACAAAATAAGTATTTTTCATTGCTTCCAAAGATAATTAGTTTTATTAGTGCAAAAATCACCCATTTTCCATGACTGCTATTTTTATAGTGACATCACTCACACACTCCTGTACATTGTATTATCACTCTCTCCAATGTTTTCTATTAAAAAATCAATTGCTGATCTTCCAACAGTAAAAGCAAACTTGTAACATTGAGAATTTTAATTTCTTGTCTCTATAGACATGACTTAGTTCTGCATTCATTTCTATCAGTTCTGTGATTTTATTTTTTTGTCAATTCTGATTTTTTTTTGTTTTAAAAAAATTTTTTTTTGCCAATTTATTATTGGATATTTCATTGGGTCAGTGTGATATTTAAATATTTCTTCATCACTTGAGTTATCTCAGATAGAAATGTAAGTTTACCTTTAAAAGTGATAATTTTTGCTTGAGTTAGTTAAGAGAAAACTGAGTATTTGAGATAATTAGTTTTGAGCAGCAAGTCTAAAAGCATCCTCAGTATTTTTTTTTTAAAAACCTAGATTACTTCTATTTCAATTCTTGAGAGTTTATTATTTCAATGATGGTGCTCTGTTTTTTTTTTTGTTGTTGTTGTTCATTTGTTTTTTTTTTTGTTGAATGTGGTTATATTACTTTTCGGATATTACCTCTATAACTTATCTAAAAAATCACAATCTGAATGACCTTTATTAAAAACAAATCTCGAAGAAATGAGATAATCATTAATAATTTATTAACTGATCTTTAAGCTGATTAGTAAGAAATTGGTAACTATGTCTGAGCAGAGTTTGTGCAATAATTATACTTGAAAATTTCATAAAATTAAAATGTTTCAATTTTTTGTATTTAAAATGCTAAATAAAAATATTATTTCAAAAATAAAAATAAAAATTGATTGTCTCTGTAAGTCTAAGAGATAAAGTCGGACACAATTTTAGATAATCTTTTATCAACCTTTATTTCATATTATTCAGTATTACTAGTTTATAAATAAATAAATAATACTATAAATATTTATTATTGCAGAAATATCAATAACTAAGATCTGGAAATAGTGTGTAAACATTTGGGTGATTCTCTAGAAAGTTGACCTATAAGTGTGACATTAGGAGCAAAAAATAAAAGTTAGAATTATTAGTTTCTTTTTATATCAGCATTTTGGATACATTTTACTGCAAGAATTGTTATATTTCATCAGTTGTATGTATGGTTTAAGTAACAAAGTGCTTTAAGCATTCATATACATTTTTTGTTGCATCATTATGTATTATGAAATTATTAAACCCATAAACATATTTTGTAGACTCTTTTTGGATGTGCTTATTTGATTTATGTGTTTGTGTTTTCGTTATTATACATTAAATGTATGCAGCATACATTTTTGCACCAACCAGCATCATGTCACAGATCTGCCATGTTTTTATTGGGCATTTTCATCACATACACGCGCGCGCACACACACACACACACACACATTTTTTAAACAGACATAAAAAACAAAGGTTTAAACATTTTTTAATTCAATATTATCTTTAACAGAAATTCAAAGGGTCAGACAATTTCCTACACAAATAATTTGTTTACATCCATCCAAATTAAATTACCCCATAATGGCCTATCTGGACCACCTTTCCAAAGAATCACCCATTTGTTTCTTGCTGTTAGAATTCTCAGATTGAATTGGACATTAATATTGATTATATTTTTACATGATTTTAGTGGACACCGGAAGGTAGAAGATTGGTGACTGGAGCATCTAGTGGAGAATTTACTCTATGGAATGGACTGACCTTCAATTTTGAAACTATTCTCCAGGTAATACTGAATTCAACAAATTCTATTTCTCTTAGTGATCAAATTAGTTGAAACACTAATGGTCTCAAGATATTGCCAGTGGATTTTTTTTTTATCCTTTAGCTATTGCAGCCAAGTATATAAGCAGGTTTTGGATGGTGTATTGATATATATTATAAATTAGTATTAAACTTTTAAAGTACTACTCAGTAAACATACACATTTATTATTATTTTTAACAGAAGAGAAAAAAAATTGCTGAATGGCCTAACCTGTTAGCACTTTCTTAATGTTTGTTTTGTCTTTGCTCTTTTTACATTTTAGTTATTCACAAATTTTTCCTTTAATTTATTTTTTAGAGAAGCTAATTCAGCATTCAGTAGCCATGATAAGTTAGCTGTGCAATTTTTTTAAAACTAACCATTTATCAAGCTTGTTTTACAAACTTTTATATCATTTATTTATTGTTAGGTACATTCAATCACTTTCAAGAAATTTTAGTCAGACTAAAACAAGAGAGTGTTTATATAAAGTATTAGATAATTTAAGATTGTGGTCCCCAACCTTGTGGCCAATAGCTAGCACATCTGAATTTTCACAAGAGAGTGGCACATGCCAACAGTTTTCCAGGCTTATTTTGTAATTGTACTGGACATTAAAAAGTGCAACACATTGTATTTAGTAATACATAATATGTGAATTATAACATTTAAATGGTAATTTTACATATAAAATAGTTTCATTAAATTATTTGGCAATTGCTCTTTTACTATTACTTTGAGAGTTTGCTCTTTTTTAAATTTACCTGGAAATTTTTTTATTTTTTTTTTAAACAAAATAAATATAAACAGTGATGGTTAAACTAAACAGCATAACAACTAGAGCATGCTCAACAAGGCTAAATCATCATTATCTTAAACTTGATTAACTAATAATTATTTTTACTCAAATACTTCTTTGGTCATTTAAAACAAATAAATGATATTAGATATCTTGGTTCTGTTGATGAAATAACTTCACAGACTGATTGTAATGTCAGGCCAGAAAATATAATTGATTTAATTTTTTTTTTAATAGTTCACTTGAAACTATTTGTGTATAAAATGTATAAAACCTTAATGCATTACAGAGACTAACATAACTGAACTCATCTTCATCAATTAATGTGTCAAACAAATGATGCCTTAATAGTCCCGACTTTTTAATAAATGCAGTCCTTCATTTTTGACTGTATATGTCTGCTCAATGTGCACTGGAGGGACAGACCCATTTTGCTTTCTTTACTCAAAAGCATTCTGACTCTTTGTTACGTTTCCAGTATTTCTTTATAGACCCTGCCTAGGATTTTTAAGGACTTTAAAAATGATAGTTTAAATTAATTCCTTCTCTCTATCCTACACAGATTGGTTGCCCAAATTATCATTCGACTAACTTAAAAATGCGTCTTGTAGTGCAGACAACAGATTTACGAACTGACAACTTGCGTACAAAAGCTGGCTTGGAGATATAAATAAATTCCTCTAAATTAATATGCATTCGTTACGTCATTCAGCTCAATCGCCCCCATCCAAACCATGTGTTAACATTAGGTCTAAGATGCATAAAAATGTACTACAAAGAGGGCTTAACAATTAAAATAAGATTTAATAAGGTTTAACAATTAACAAGATAATCAATATACGAACGCGAAGTCTAATTCTACTCAGCAATTAAAGGTATACGTTATCATTGTTCGTGAGAAATATGCCATGAGAAATGTTCCTTGTGATTTTTGATCATCAAGCTATGACTTAGCTTTTGATTTATGCCGCGTGGTTCTTGATCCAGTTCAAACCGGTCTACCTCACTTGATCGTCCGCCAGCAATGCACACAGCATAAAAATGGAAACTGCTCTCAGTTAACACGCCGGGCGAAGACTGTAAGTGTAGACAAAGGATGTGCAGACTTGCTCGTCAGCATCCTCCCAACAATGGCAGTAGGAATGTAAGTGGAAAAGAACTCGACTCAAAGAGTTCAGAACCGGGCATTGACTAGGAACCAAAGACCGACCTGAAAACAAGAATGTTTTCGTAATCGTTCTGCGTTTAATGTTCGCCCAACCTAAGCACGATTCGTATTTAAATGCTTTGAGTTAGAAATTCGACTAGCGCGTCGTTTACAATTTAGATTAGAAAATCTCACGCATGTTACATTTAACAATACATGGCATATGAATTACCAAATATTTACAACGTTAAAATTTAGAGTTCATACAAAGGGACAATTCAAACCAAGCAAAGCGCTTTACAATTTAACATTAAAATTACACGCAATAATTTGAATTACATAGGAAATTCATGTTGGGCACAGGCACTCCTGGCACTAGTGAATTTAAAGTTATATAAATTAAAGTTACAATGAAAAAGAGTTACAATGATTTATATACAATAACTTATAGGTTTTGTCATTTACAAGCGAACCGTGCTTAAGCTACAGTAGCAATGCATAGCACAAAATTACATACATGGTTCAAAATGCAAAATACAATTAATAAATGCAGTACCTTTGCGAGAAGTCGAAGTGTTATCTTCAGAGCAATAGCGTCGGTTCCTCTATTGACTCACGAATATGCGACGGTACAGGCTGTTGGTACGACGGTCGCTGTTCTGGATTTCGGAGTGACAAAAACGGGCGCATGTTACCGTATTTATCAAAATGTATAGAGCGCGTCACGTGACGGGTCACGTGGTATGTAGTTGGTTCGAGAATCTAGACAATGGCCTAAAGTTACATAACGTTCCTGACCTCTTTGCTAGAAGCTTCTCGATACTGATGTATCATGGGAGAACTTTAACAAAGGAATTTCAAATTTTGATATTTGAAAACAGCAAGTGGGTCAAGAAGTCATGACATAGATTTTTATCAGACTTGTAACACTCTTTCAGTTTCTTCACATCAAAACCCAAAAACTTATTCAACACTTCTGAGCTGACAATCCTATGAAGAAAATTACTCACTTCTTCCCAAGTCTTGGAGCATTTAATATGCATAATGTTGAGTTGCATGAGAAGCCTGTTTGTCAAGGGTGGGGGTGGGGGTGTTTGTGGGTCTTCCAGATGAATTGAATGCATCTATCATTTGTTGATAATCTGGACCATCTGTAAGGTTAAAAAAATAGACTGTAGTATAATTGAATTTGAAGTCTGAAGTCTGAGTGATTGGCAACTTCAGCCTCATTACAGTGTAGTCATAATTCACTATTTTGTATATGTATTAAAACTAAAATGTGACCCTATTTATTGATTTGCAGCAGAATGTATTCATTTTCAGTTAAATCAATAAAAATCCAAACTTGGTAAACTAAAATAGCTCATCTGCTGTCGCTTCTAGTTTTATTATGATTCTACCAAAACCTCTTTGGTAAAGCAAATCAGCCTATAAGCATGAAAAAGATATTAAATAGTATATATGGGTTCCTTTCCAACTAAATTCCATCAAAAATTTTAATCAAATTATACTCTATAAAATTAACTGCACAATCGTGGATCACAACCCGATTACATACTGCAGACCTGCTTACCTTCTATTTTTAGCGGAAGAATCTCCCAGTCTTACCTTTACTTCTGCTTACAGAAGCGATTTTTTGCTTTAATTTCATTTTCAATAATTTTCCGATCAGTTATGACAGGATGAAAAACCTGCTTGTTTCGTATACAGTCACCCGCTTTGGCCAGTCGGTTGGTTAAGACACTCGTCTGCTAAGAGCTCTTCACCATGCGAGTCCTTTTTTAACACTTCCGGAATCTTATTCGTCAGCAATTATTAATTTTAGTTGATAAAACACAATTTCTTTCGTGAAATAAAAATTTTCTTTAAATATTTTTTTTATGTTTGGAAGTCAGAGCTTGATGGGATAAGCACAATTCGGTGCATAATGTTTCTGCTGCCCGTTCACTGATAGACAAAGTTTGCATTTTCAAAATGGCGGCCAAATAGCGATAGTACATGCACTACACCGTGACATTTTGACAATTACAAAATATTTACTTTAATAAATAATATCCAGCTTACATGTAAGACAATGTATGCAATATTCTTCAGAAATTATCGGTCTGAAACGAGCTCTTTGATGAAATATATTGCAATGCTAAGAAAAAGATTTGCCTCTTAGAATTATACTGAAACATTTGGGACAGTGTTTTGTTTTCCTGAATTTTATTTCTTCAAATTACATTTTGTCTTCTGTGGCAGGCTCATGACTCTTCAGTGCGTGCCATGCAGTGGAGCCACAATGACTTGTGGATGGTGACTGCTGATCACGGGGGCTACATCAAATACTGGCAGAGCAACATGAACAATGTCAAAATGTACCAAGGGCACAAGGAAGCCATCCGGGGTCTCAGGTGGGCATTGCGAGCTGACTCACAGCCTCTGCAGATGCTTTGGCAAGCTATGCAAGCAAGTGGGGAAGTTTCTGTTCTTCCTGGGGTTGTTAATCTTCTCCGTTTGGCTCTTGTCTACTACTCACATCTAAGTATTCTTGTTTTGTTCAGTGCACTGCGACGATGTGCTGTTTTATCTGGTGATATGTGGACAGATAAAAAAGTTATAAATTTTTGTTTAAGATGCAACATTCATAAAAGTTTGTTAATAATATGTAAAATTCTGTTTAATGTATTAATATCAAAAGTAAGTGTTTCAGTTCTCATTTTCTTTTACCATTTCAAGTTATTTTACAATATATACAATATAGGGGGGTCATTTGTATTTTCTTATCTTATAAATTACTTAATTTGTAATGTTGTAATTTATACATTATTTAATTAAATTGTTTTTGACGGTATATATCTTCAAAATACCTTGTACTTTTAGTTTTGAGGTGGGGAGGGGGGTATTTATTGTCTGTCCGCATGCTCCAGATCTAGCATTGATTCAATAACAAATAGAGCTGTTGAATATTTTGATTGCTTATAATAAATTATGCATGTTATGCAAGTTTGGATGTGTTGCTATTTGTATATTTGGGTTTTAAATAAAAATTAATTTTGTTGAATATTTTTGAAGTGAACCATGATCTTCTGTATGAGTGTATGCTCTGTGTAGGTATTGTAGATTATTATTTAATAAGAATCCAGCCACGACGTGTATTTTTAAATATATTTTTCTATATTTATTTAATGTCATGGCATGTTTGGGTGTGGCTTCAAATAAAGATTTGCTCATCAACTGGGTTTGAGAAATAAAGATTTACCAGTTGATGATGCTGCATGTGAAAATAACTTAAATACATGTTTGATCAGTTTTTAATATAAAATATAGCTTTTCAGTTATAAATGTTATTAACTGGCTTCAGACAAATAAAGCAATGCCAGTTGGTACAATTTTTATGTTCAGATTGTATGTGATACAAAATATTGGATGTCGATTTATGAACAAGCTGAAACAGAAAAGAGAAAGAACTAATACTTATCGATAGGGGTGAATTAATACAATTCTTTATATATTTATAAATATATAAAAAACTTAATTTTACACCATCAATTCTAAAATAACCCTCGTATGGGGACCTATCCCTTTATTTCATGCATACTAAACATTTGTTGAGCTGCTCACTATCAAAATCCAGTCAATTCTTTAAAAACTATTTACCTTAAGCCATTTGGGCTGCCTGTTGATCTGCTGTCTTATAAAGGCATTCATCTGTACATTGTAGTTTAATGACGAGTATCAAAGTGAACTTTATCAGGCTCTCAACAGGAAAAGTGTGTAACGTATTTGCATTGCTGTACCTAACTGGTGTAATGCATGTATTACTTTAATAGATCACACAAGTACAAAAATATGTGTATAATACTCAAAATATTGTATAAATGCATTTCCTTAGGTGACATACATATACCTTGCTAACTTTTATTTTGGTGGTGTTTTACTCTTATTAATTCTGTTGATTAATGCAGTGCAGTTAATGTAAAATATAGACTACTGTTTATGTTAATTCTGATGAATAGTGCAGTGCAATTATTGTAAAATGTAGGCTACTGCTCATGTTAATTCTGATTAATAATGCACTGCAATTAGTGTAAAATGTAGGCTACTGTTCATGTTTTTCAAAAAGAGAATTTTGTCATCTGGATATATTTGCATGATTTATGTGATATAGACTAGTTTTCATTGTCATAACAGTGGCTGATTTATGAAAGATAATGTCTTTTTCTTTCTCAGAACATTATTTTTCTTTTTCTAAATTTTTGCCCATTCCATGGAGGCATTTGTACATGGACTAGTTTTGATATATATTGCTGCTTCTCATGGGTTTTTTTCTACAGTTCATTTGCTGTGCTTTTATTTATCAACTAAAAATCATTTAAGTAATCTTTCATTTATATCACATCAGCTATTTATTTTGAAAGTGGAAAAAATACTACACAAAATGATTCTTCTATTATGGTGGCTGAGCTCCATCTAGTCAATTCACATTGGTACATTTTTGTGGTGTAGCCTTGTTTAAGTTGACATTATCCATCCAATTTTTGCATTGCCTCAAACAAGCAGATTTATTTATTTTTTGCTGTTATAATATGTGCTTTTTAAATTATACAAACACCTGTCCACTTTATTCTTTACCATTTTAAGTCTAGATTACACTCTGTTTTCAAATGGGTAGGTTTTGGCTAAATTGATTGGGTTTTCTTAATTTAATTCATTGTGAGTATAAATATCAATGCTGAATTTTCTGGATAATCATTTAGATTTACACGTCATTAAATCATTGCACTGGTTTTAAAGCTGAAACAAGAAATCTGTTTCTTAACTTTTCCCTGTAATGTGATTTTTTCAGAAGCATTCTTGTTCCGGGTTTTTTGTACCTTTGTTTCACCTAAAATGATTGTGCTAGTCATTGATCAGAAGTGATCATATTATGGAAATCAGATTCAATAATTATTACAGCTAACACCAATATAATATACTTATTTCATATAATTTCATTGCTTATACATATTTTCAGTGTAGTATTGCATTTCATTACATAGTTTATATTTTGGCTAATGCATCTCTAATTGCAGCATAGGAATCAGTTATTCTTGGTTCTAGGAATCAGTCATTCTTGATCATTTTCTTGGAGTATTCTTTGTTTTTGTGATGGTTTAGATTAATTTCTTTTTAAAATTGTGTGTAAATTTCACTAGCAAACATTAAACATTTTTAGTTTGCATTTTACAGGGTGCCTTTCGAAACTTACTTTCATTGCATATAATTTTCTTGTCTTTAACATGTCTTATATAAAATAATATTCACAAGACTGTAGTTAGTTTTGCAGTTCAGAGCCAGTGCTGATATAATTTTTATATCTATCCAAAACATGTAGAAGAGATAGATTACTGGTCTCTTTTCACATTAAAAAGTTTTATAACCATAAAAATTAAAATTTCTCTCACACTCTGACATATATCCTAAAAAGTTAAACAGAAAGAGCACATTGAGGATCAGTTTGCAGAATTAATAAATAAACCAGTACCTACCCCCAAAAAAATACTTTTTTTCTTTCTTTTTTTAATTGATCAAACATTTGTTTATAAACCAAATCAAATAATAGTTTCCAGTTAGTTTTCATTCACAGCTAGTGCTAAATGCTTGGAAATTTGGGATGCCCTTTATTGCAATCATCAGTTCTTTATTTAGCAGTTCATAATATTTGCCAGCAGATATCTTCTATCTGAAATGCAATTTGATGCTTGTGAATAAGCAGGTGTAAGCAAAACGAAAGATGTCATTGAATGCTTTAAATAATTTAGTCACTTAAAACCAGTTTAATTTCCTTCAGGGTTTTGTTCATGGCTGTAATGCTTGCTCTTTAGTGAATAAATTCATTTGCAGCCTAACTGTCGTTTTGTTGTTTGTTCTTCTGTTTGGACAGTTTTGCACCCACAGACAGTAAATTTGCTACATGTTCAGATGATGGAACAGTCAGAATATGGGACTTCATGCGATGCCAAGAAGAAAAAATACTTAGAGGTATGTCTCACATTTTGGAAATACAAGCGGCGCCCTCACAAAGTGAAATGATACTGTTCCAGTTGTTCTCACTTTGGAACTTAGTAGAGGACAAAATGTTAGACTCATTCTTCAGTTTGTGTGCAGACGTTTTGGGATGTTGCAATCAATTTCTGCAACAGCTTACTTCCATCTAAAGTATAATGAAGCAGTTTTCTCAGAAGTTCACCTTGCTTAAAATTCTAAAGTTAAGCAACACTCACTAAAACTCACTGCAACTAAACATCTAAAGTCAGATGGCATTTCAAAAGATCATCATGTCTTTGGCACTTATAAATTTAAAGAATGCATTATGACAGTAGATGAAAATTATTTGATTTCTCAGAACATATATTACAAAGAATTAAATTTCAAAAGGTTTGACAAAAATTGCAGTACTTTTCACACTTAAATGAGCCAGGCATAAATTCTAGTTTATTTTGTTTTGTTGAAAGGGCTCCACTTTGAACATTCTGATGGAGTCGGTTAAATGCTTCACACACTTTGTTTAAGGTATCTCATCTTCAATTCCCCAAAATAACAAACAAACTTTAAAAGAATATATCTTAATTTTGATGCTGTGTATAGATTTTAAGTTTTAATTACAAACAAAGAAATGAAAATATCTTTGCCTCTGTGCATCCTGACCAGTAAAGCTCATTTCATTTGCACATGTACGTCAAAATTCTTGTATCACAGATTAGATTTTGAGTCATCATTGGGAGCACTTTAACAGGTTTGTTGTTTCAACTCGGGCTGGGATCAAACGTGAACTTCTTGACTAACTGCTTAGTGCCTTACCTCTGCCTGTCATTTGTCTCTTTAACTTCCCTTTCACATTGAAAAGAAATGTTCTAAAAATGGAGCACATAAACAGCACACACATAATTATATCTGAAATATAACTACAAATGCACAAAGATGAAAGATATGTACATTTTTATATACAAGTGCATATATGCACAAAAACAAGGACCAAAGACCAGCAAGACATAAAAGTGGATGCATGCATACACAAAGAGTACATATGATTTAATCATGTGTAGGGAAGTGAATAACTGCCAAAGCTGATGGATGTGGTCTGTTTGTAAATACAAATGCGTTACATTCAGCTTTATGGGAGTTCAAATAAATATTTTATTTGTTAACATTCCATTAGCATTAAACTAAATTCTACATTGAAAATCTAATATTAAATTTAGTGTTTGGGCATAGTTAACAGATAAAATAGTTTTCATCTGTTATACTGTTTTAATGCATGGCATTTTTCATACATGTATTTCTATGAGTTATATCTGTTTAAAAAGTTTATGACTGTAGTCCATACATATTCATGCCATAACAGGTTAATCGAAAGATTAAACAACTCTTCCTTAAACATTCTCCCATCTGACTTCGCTATATTTTACCCAAAATAGTTTGGGAGGCACCGTTATGACCTAAAAGAGTGTTCCTGAGAATATGTTTCAAGAAACCAGTTTACTTATATTACTTACTAAATGCATAGACCCACCTCTCACATAAACATGCAGCAGTGGATTACTATTTCTCATATACACACACATGTATGTATGGAATACAAATAACAGTAGTTACACATGTATATATGGAATACAAATTATTTGGTGAATTTAATAGTGTTACACATAATTACAATAGCAGTAGTCTTGCTAGATATTGGTGAATAGAACTGATGCTTTGAATTATAGTCAAACCTGTACAGAGTGTACCCCCACAAAAAAGAGAAAAATGGTATATGATTAATAGAATGTTTTAAAGCTAACACACTTTTAAAATTGTGATTACTTTTATGTTGTAAAATTGTACCATCTTTCAGAATATCAATTGATGCTGCTGCTTTATGAGTAGTGCTTTTTCAAAAGCAGTCCATGCACTTAAATTAAAACATGCCTGGACTGCAGCCAATTTTATTATTGCCAATATTTTTTTAATTGATAACTATCACCTTTAAAAGATATGCCCATTGCAAGCCAAGATGAAAACAGATATGTCTTCATTCTTGAGAACCAAGTAGATGATGCCCTCAGACAAACTTTGCATATTAATTTACATTGCCTGTTATAAATATTTCAGACAGTAGCTATAAAAATTTGCATATTATCTTCCTTGGATTAAATGAATGGGACTTAAACTATTGAAATGCTATGCTATGTGTATTGTTATAAGTTATACTTTAAAAATTTTAAACTGTTTTGATCAGAACTTTAAGCTGACGTTTTGCCTCCTATAATTGGAGGGTCCTCATATTGTTTGCTATTTAAAAAAAATAAAATTAAGTTAATTTTTATTCCATTGTCTAAAAAATACATTGTATGCACCCCCGAAAAAGAAATAAGCTTGTCCTCTAAAATGTCAAAGTAGTGACATAGTGTAAACTCACGACATTTACAGGGGATGTAAAACTTGTAAAATTAAAAAATTGATTATATAATTTGAATTCAAATCTCTACCGCATAATAGTGATTAATATTATTAATAATATTATTTTACACACCATTAGATATGAATTTCTTAAGTAAAATAAGTTTTCCTGAATAGCTATTGCCTGCATGTTAATAAGGATTGTCACAAACAAACCCTTTATAGAAGGGTTAACTTAGTAACTTTTCCTTGGAAATAAAGCTACTATCCAGTACGACATCCTATGACAAATGTGGCCAGCAAGTTCCAGGCACGTAGAGAAACATATAAGCAATAATAAATCATTTGCAGGCAGTATTTAATATTTTGCAACACATTTTTTTTCCACAAAAATCTTTGTATTATAAAATTAGAGGTTTGTTTAAAAAATGAGGCTGGTATACTAAGTCACTTCATAGTATTACTTTGGCACAGCACCCATAAAAGATTGCTGAGTACAGCTGGTAAATATTCAGTAAAAACTCATTTTATTTAGAAAAATATTTCCTTCATTCATATGTCTATATAAATGATAAATCATGAATAAGGTGAGAATTGTGCACACAAAGTCATAAAGAAAGCACTTTTTGCCTACAGCAACCTGCATTCCCCTGTGTCAGTGAACAAATTTAGGGACTAAACATAGATTATATGTATGTCAAAAAAGCGCTGTAGCATAAGATGAGTTTTCTCGGTTTTTCACCAAATGACAATCATAATTGTTAATTCACACCCCTGAGCCAGTGAAAGGCTGCACCTCCACATTAAGATAATGAGAGAAATATGACACTCTACAGGACTTGATGTGTATTCTGTTTACATTTTATCTGCCAGCTTCATAGGGCCTTTCCACCTGTATCTGCAGACTGTAAGTGATGCAAGATCATTTAAAATCTTGCATGCTGCCAATAAACACTGAAGTAGATATTTGTTTACAGACTATTTTCTCCCAGCAGAGATTTGACAACCATTTAATCCCCCACCCCTCCCCCCAGGAAAATAAAAGTGTCCTTTCACTGTTGCATTTAGTGTACACTACACAGAGAAATCTTTGAATCAAAAATGTCATTTGTCCTTTATTATTTCCATCAACCTACATGATACTTTTTAGCAAGGCTTTATTTTAATTTCAGTTCATATGTAAAAGTACTCTTGATTCATTTGTATAGTCAATTTTCCTTTTAAAAAGCCAGAAAATATTCAAACAATTTAACCAGTGGAGAGGAAAATAGGCATGGTCAAAAAGAGGAGTTAAACCAGTCAAAATGGAATTAAGATCAAAAGCATTCCTGTTGAAAGATTACATTAAGGGTCACATAAGGTAGAGGTAAATAGTTTCAGAACTTATTGTTTAATCTATAGACAGTTTAATAAGAACAAGAAAATTTAAACTTGATATTTGACATGTCCAGCATTCTGATTCCAGTTGACTAGGTGTGCAGATTGCTGTCTTTAACTTTGTTCCAGTCTCTGAAATGCATGACATCTGATTTTATTATTGCCAATATTTTTTTAATTGATAACTATCACCTTTAAAAGATATGCCCATTGCAAGCCAAGATGAAAACAGATATGTCTTCATTCTTGAGAACCAAGTAGATGATGCCCTCAGACAAACTTTGCATATTAATTTACATTGTCTGTTATAAATATTTCAGACAGTAGCTATAAAAATTAAATTTGTTACGTTTGCAAAGGTATAATATTTTATTAAATGGCATGCCATTTATTAATTCATTAAGTTAATAATTTGTTTGATTCTATTTAGTGTGTAGTGGGAGTTGTATTGTTCACTTGGGTAAGAAGACAACATAGTTCAATAATGGTTACAAATTAATTTAAACCAGAAATACCTGCCTCTTTTATTAAGAAGAGAAAAAATATGTGTATTAAAAAAATACTTTTTTTGGTCATATTTTATAAGATGCGCATACACAACTCTTAAATTTTAAGTCATTTTCATATTTGCAAATATCCCTAAATGAAAATGTAATCAGTTTTTCAAAACAAAATCTAAAAGGTAAATTTGCATTAAATAAATCAACTTGAATTTGTGTACAATAAATACATTATTGATATTCATGCCAGAAAAATAACACCAGAGCAGTTTTTTGTGGGCACTACATCAGAAAACAAGGACTAGTTATTTGTCTGTGTAATGCAAATTATCATTTCTGATACAGAAGTCACACACACTTAGGGACTTAATATATTGTAAGAAAAAAAATCTTTTTTTTGTTGTTGTGAGAATCTATTTCAAGACACTTTTTATAAAAGATTAATTGTGTTAGAAATAATATTTCATGTTTAGTATATGTAAATTCATTGAGAATGTTTGTAATCCCTTCCTACTTTGGCATTCCACACCATCCTTAAGAAACAAGCAGTTTTAGTCTTACAGAACTTGTAATATACTTATGTGTCTTCATGAAAGCATGATCCATCTCATCTTATATGATCATCACAAACACCTATTCCTTCCAATTTAAAACAGCTAATATCACATTTTTGAAAATATAAGTTCTTCATCAAATTATAAGACAGTACATGTTGTGATTCCCATTCATATTTTAAAAAATCCAACTGAGAAGTCTCAGTGAAATTGAGATTATTGAATGTTATTTAAAAGTCTTGTGGATAGCTTAGGGTGACATACTGAATGTTGCTATTGCCTGAACAGGTCATGGTGCTGATGTTAAATGTGTGGACTGGCATCCACAGAAGTCTTTGGTTGCATCCGGTAGCAAAGATAACCAGCAGCCCATCAAGTTGTGGGATCCTCGTACAGCATCCAGTCTTGCCACCATGTAAGTGTAAGGAGCTGTTGCACAGTTGCTCTTTCACCACTGGATGTGGTATTGCACCACATTTTTAACCATTATTTTCTTATTTTATTTTATTTTATTTTATCAACCCTCACTCTCTAACATAGATTGTAATTATTGATCTCATTTTCAGTTAACACTTAATGGTCTTGCATAAATTGATCAAGGCATAAATAAAACTCCTGTTTTAATTAAAACTTTTAAAATTCAAGACCTATTAATATAAATTGAAGTCATAGTATGTGAACAGAATACACTAATCCCAAAGATTATATATAAAATGGAAATGCAGTGTTGCATTTCAAACACATTTAGGTGACATATTGCCATTAATGCATTAAAATGATATAGTGTTTCTTGTATGTAGTAGTCTGAACTAATTGTAATAATTAATTCATTTTTGTTGTTATTCTTTCGTACCTGAAATAGCACACTATAATTTGATAGGCACTTCTTAATGAGACTGAAAGGACCTTTGGACATGACAAGGCAGTTTTCTTCACATTTTACAGTAGATTTAATTAACTAAGTAGCCAATTTGAACTAGTTGTACTTTGATGCAAATTGCATTGCATAATCATTATTTGTGTGGCATACTGTTGGTGTATAAAAAAAGCAGTATACTTTAAACAAAATATTTACAAGCATGTGTTGCCTTCCCAAACTATAAAACTTCGTTTATTTTAGGCTATATTTTTTTTGTTTATTTGTTTGTAGCTTTTTTTCATTTTAAACTTGCATATCAACTTGTTACCAAATCAGTCATTTAAATCAGCTGCTGAATTAAAAAAGATAAGATAAGACTAATTTATAAGATCATGAATATAATTTATTGACACCTTTCTTATGGGGTGGAGGATTGTGTGACCTATGATTAATGTTACACAAACATATATGCACAGTTTGATAGATATCAAGCTGCAAGCACCATGGGAATTGGCCATTTCAAAGTGGTGAGGATAAGTTGGCCCGTTTATGCATAATATGCTTCTGGAATGGGTGGGCTGTTAGGAGAAAACATTTTTCAGCTACTGCTGCTGGGAACTGGAAAATGAACGAAAGAGGTTATTAAAGTTGCAGTAGACCTCTATGTGATTTCTTATAAAATAAGGATGTATAAGCAAACTATAAATTCTTGTTAATTTATTTTAAAACATGAATGACATTTATATTATAATTCTTTTAATTGTTTTTTTCATACTAATTCACAAAAATATCTTTTGTTTGATTTTGTAATACTCACATATTTTAATTGTACCCACAATCACTTATTTGGCGATAAATGTAAAGTTATAATTTTTTAAAGAAGACTTCTTTTTTTTTTTTTTTTTTTTTTTTGGGGGGGGGGTTGTAGTTTTAGATCTATAATTTAAAGTTATAATTTCTAAAAAAGTCTTCTTTTTTTTTTTGTAGTTATAGATCTATAATTTAAAGTTATAATTTCTAAAGAAGTCTATTTTTTTTTTAGCTGTAGGTCTATAAAGTATAATGCAAAGTTATAATTTCTAAAAGAAGACTATTCTTTTTGTAGCTATAGGTCTTATTTTGTTTTTATTGTTGTCTAAATATTATGTAAACCTTATTAAAATAGAAAAATTTCAACACAAGTAAGGCACATTCGAGCACAATTAATATTTTAGCAGATTCCCCTCCAAACAAAATGCCCCCTTCTCATCCTATACCTTTCAGCATAGATCCCTCTGTTTGCCACTGATTTCATGATTATCATGTAATCTCTGATATTTTGGTCCTATTTTGAAGATTGGGCAGCTATGTTGTGGATGCTTTGCCTTTATGTTGGAGCAATATATTAGCATACATCATTCTTCCCTACCTAAGAATAGCTCCATTCAGATGAAAGGTGAAAAATTAGCTTACTGTGATGGAAATTCCTAAGAAACTACCAGTCAGATCAGTTTGATTTGAACCATCTCTTTCCAGTATTTAGTCTGGATCCAAGATTGCTGACTCTGTGTGCTTTGATCTATCAAGTCAGCTCTGCAAAGGAAGTCTGTCAGCTGTGGGGCCTTTACAACTGTTAAATATAACTACATCAGGCAAAATAAACTATAAAATGGCAAATTTTTTCTTGGGTATGGTGGCAGAGGATTGACCATAATATTTTTTCTAGCTGATTTTTTTCTTCAATCAGAGCTTAAAATCAAAGGCAGTTACCCACACTTTTAAAGCGTTTTTTTTTTGTGACTTTGATGTCAACATACAGGATTTGTAAAATAAATGCATTGTAAGCAGTTAACAGATCCATTTCACCTGGCAATGCGTTGGTTCCTCAAGGATGACACCCAGTCATTTTCTGTCTCTCCTTTGTCCAGTACAGATAATGCTTATCCCAGTTACATCTATAAATCTTTTAAATCTGAATAGCTCTCAAACCGATGGAGGGCATAACTACACTGTTTTTACTGCTCTCCAAGAGCTCTCAAACCCAGGGAGAGCATATCATAACTCTACATTAGTTTTACTGCTCTCCAAGAGCTCAAGAAACCAGGAAGGGCATAAATCTACACCATTTTTTACCACTTTCCAAGAGCTCTCATATCCATGGAGGGCATAACTCTTACACTATTTTTACTGCTCTCCAAGAGTTCTCAAACCCATTGAGAGCATACTCTATTTTATCTCACTCTCCTAGGATTAAAAATACTTGTTATCTTCTTAGTTTAAGCAGATCATTAGAGATGAATTTAAATGTGCTAATAGGCACATCCAAGTTCTGTTAGAGACCTATAAATCCAGAGCTATTGGGATGGAAGTCTTTCTGCAGATTTTATATGAAAGATATGTCTTCCTTCACTGCTGACCACCCACTTAGGGATGCAGTAGAAGCTGTCCAGTCTTCTCCTACCATGATTTCTTCTGCTAATATTTTCAATTGCATTTCACACAGAAATAAAATTCCAATACATATATATTATTGGGAAAATGCCCACTTTATAGTCATTATTCTTGTATAGTAAGCTCATCTAGTTGTAAAATGGAAAAGGGACTTTTTCTTTAAAATCTTTAAAAGATGTAATATTTTTAATATATTTCCTATATACTTACCATTCTTACCATGGCTTGTATGTATATGACCCCTCAGGTAAATGTGTTCGTCTAATAAAAGTTCAGAAGAAATTTATATTATGTAGAATAAAATTCCTTTTCGATTTAAAATATAATGATTTATGAACATTTTACATATGTAGTAGCAATACACAAGATGTAAACAATTTTCAGTTATTTTTGTTTAGTTTAACTTACATATATGGATAATGACAGAAATGTAAGGATGAAATTAAATATGTTTCCTAATAAAAATAAATTTTGTCTACGTTTTAGTTTACCCAGGACTATTCCTTGCAAGAGTAAACTTTGTATTTTGCACTTTACAGCCATGCTCACAAACACACAGTCATGGATTTGAGTTGGAATCGTAATGGACATTGGCTTTTAACAGCTTCTCGGGACCACTTGCTCAAGCTTTTTGACATTCGTAACCTCAAGGCAGAGGTGCAGACTTTTAAAGGACACAAGAAAGAGGCTACATGTAATTCACATTTTCTTTTGTTTTTAATCAAAGAAGGATTCTTTTCAATCTGAATAATGTATAGATGTGCCTTTTGGGGATTTTGAATAAGTATATTATTATTGTATTTTGTTAGAAAATTGTCATTACAGGAAGTACATTAAATGTTTAGATTGACGATTAATCTCATTATAGCTCTTTTTTTTTTTTTTTTTGGATTTATCAGGCATGAGGACTGATTGATCTTGTCCCAGTTTTCCACTATGTTTCTTCCAAATATAACTTGATTTATATCCTTTATTAATTAAATGGTGATGCATGTTTCTTTGTAAAATGACTTGATGTCTTTTGAAGAGAAATAAGATTAAAAAACCCTTTTCTTTAATAAAAATATTTTATTTTATTTAAGTGAAAATAAATTAAGTAAAATATTCATGAGAAATGTTTGCTGTTTGAAGGATTTTTTAAAGCCTCTTATATATATAAAAAAACAACAACATTCATTTGTATAAATGTAAATCTTATCTTGGTGAAATAATACCTGATCAATTTAATCTGATGAGAAGTGTAGTATGATTTATCTTGATTACTCTGCAGCTATTGCCTGGCACCCTATCCATGAGTCTCTTTTTGCAACTGGTGGCTCAGATGGCTCCCTCATGTTTTGGCTAGTTGGGTGAGTTTTTGATGAAACGCATATGAACTATTTGAACACTATCATTTTAATTATATGTGAACAGATAATCTGATAGTGAAATCATAAATTGCTATAAAGACACTTACAAGTCATATTACCACCATTCAGCTTTCACTTTAAGTTGCTTCTGTCATGTTGTTCAAAAGCCTGAGATAGGGTTCCAGGAATTCCGACTTGAAACACTACGAATATTTGGAGACAATTAATCATTTTACATTTTTGGAATAGGGTTTCTCACAACAACTCACAATGCACCTCAAAGTTGGGGGGAAATTTGATAGCCAAAATTTTGAAGTATATATGGGAATATCAATTTATGAATATATGGAGATAACAATTTATAAGTTAATCCAAAAACTATATTTTAAGACATTTACTATTTGTGAGCAGGATAAAATTTATTAAAATAAATATCTTGTAATTTTCAAATTGATACTGTTTATTGTGTTAATTATTACTACCAGACACCATTTGAAAATGTGAATTTCGTCAGCTGGACTTTAAAGTACTAACATTTTGCTTAACCCATCAAGGTTTCCGATTTTCAGTCTGCAAACAACCAAAAATTAAAAAACAGTACACAACCCTCAAATTTAAGATTTCTCTAGATTTATTTGACATTTTACTGATTTTGAAGACTTTTCTAAAACTTCAAGAGTTTAACAGGAATCCAGATTTTATGTTGTGTGCGTGCATTTGATTTTTTTTAATTTTTTTTTTTTTTTTTTTTTTTTGGGGGGGGAGGCTACATATGAATGAATAAAAATGGTTGCTGATCATTTCATACAGAAATTAGTCTCATATTCCTATATTAAAAGAGAGCTTAGAAAAATCATAAAGCTAATAACTAGAGAAATAGACTGTCATATGGTGAGGAATCAACATAATGGTAGTTTTGGATCTCTTCTGAATTTAAATTTGATTTCCCACTATACAAGACAGGATAATATTTTATTATATTATTTCTGAACATGATGAATATTTGTTGGAAGCACTTTGTGAACCAAAGAATTTTGAAAAATGTCGAAATGAGAAATCTTGTCTAAATATGTTAGTGTTTTGGGGTTTAAAAATAGATAAAGCATTTGAGCAAAGACAAATATAGTCAGTTATTTTTTGAACCTCTTATTATATATTCAATGGTAGCAGTTATCGTCATTTGTCCACTACCTACAATCCCGTTATTGGCATTCTTTCACTAGCAAGTTGTCATAACAAATTGCAAGTTACTCAAGGCTGCAATTTTCAAGGGTTGCAAGATGGAGTGACCTGACTTTATTTATAAATAATCTGAGTGATTGTTGTTTTGAATGTGTTGATTCAGTTGTGACCGTGAAGTGGGGAGCATGGAAGAAGCTCATGAAGGCATGGTCTGGAGCCTTGGGTGGCACCCTCTCGGTCACATTCTTGTGTCTGGTTCCAATGATCATTCCACGTGAGTTAATTTATTTAGTTGAACAGTCATTTTATTTTCTTATTACTTTGTGGCAAGTACTGTCACTACCTTTGAACATGTTATAATTAACCATTCCTTGTTAATAATTTTTATATAACAGTAGTAACTTGATCTGAAGGACAGATATATCATTTGGGGTTTTTTTTTGTAATTTATTTAATTTGTATTATTTATATGCAGACTTTTAAAATTTTCTTCTGTTTTCTCTGCTTTGGCAAAAAAAAAAGTTATTTTCAAACAAATGAGCAGATTTAATCTCAGATTTTTTTTTAATGGTTTTTTTGTGGGGAGGTGAAGTGTTTTATGTTGTATTTATAGTGTTTGTCAGTGTGAACAAAGTTTTAATGCAGGATAGAACTTTTCTTCATTTTACTTGTTAACATATTCAGGTTGCCATCTCACCATGGTAGAAATTTCATTGAAATAACATTTTAATAACATATAGTATGCTATAATTGAACTGCTGTATTTTCACTTTTAATAATCTTCAATGTGTTGCAAATTGTTTCTTTTACAAATAGTAGTTTGAGATAACAATCACTTATAGCACAGGGATTTCAGTGCATGTTCATAGAATTACAATGGTATTGATTTACAGATTGGTATATAGGATAGTGACATTTAAAATCAACAAAATGTCAATATTCTATTTTAAATTATGACCCATTCAAATCATGCAGGAAATTCTGGACACGCAATCGACCAGGAGACGAGATGAGAGATCGATACAACCTCAACAATCTGCCTATAGGGGTAGAGCAGGAACTGTTAGAATATAGTAAGTTAATATGTTTTATTTCAGTAAGAATTTTTTTAATGAGTGAGAAACGTTGTCTTTTGGACTATTGTATGTAAAGATCTTATGTTGCAGTAAGATATTTTATTTATAATTTGAAACATTAATGTTTAAGTTTACTAAATAATGATTATTTTTTAAAATTTGTATTCAATATCTAGTTCTGGAATGATTTTTTTTTTTTTTAATTTCATAACAAAAACTTAAAAAAAAATATTCAGGGTAAATTATTCTCACAATTACAACTTCTGACATACTAAGTTTAAAGCATCTGTAGTTTTTATTAGTTTTGCTTTTCTTTAAATATTTATTCCAGGTACCGGTTAGATCATACATAGAATGACTGTTGACATCTCAAATATTAATTTTCTTAGTCTTTTTTAGTTAAAAAAGTAGGCCTGTCACATAGTGTAAAGGAAATTAATATAACTTTTTGCACACCTTGAACAAATTAATATAATTTCAATATTTTATTGTAGTTCTTGTAAAATACTTATTGCTGCCTGGTCTGTTACAGGGTTTTGATTTCAAACAAATAGACTTCTGAGCAACTACTCACATGCAAATTTTCATTCATACTTACTTACATGATTGAGATTTATTTAGTATTGTGTCTATAGCGGTCACTTGATTTTGTTGCCATATGTAATTAAGACTGGAATTATTATTTTTAATAATTAATACTTAACAACATTGAAAAATATTGGTATTATTTTTTTTCAGACCAAGAACCTCAGTCAATGCCAAGCCTTCCAGGCATGGGTCTTGAACATGGCCTCCCAGAACATCTTAAGCCCAAAGGTCAGTCCAGCTCTAGCCGTTTAACTTTCTCATCATCATTGATAAAATGCTTTCTGTTGTTATTTGAATGGTTTAGGTTTGTGAACTTATACATTATCAGTTTTAGATATTCATTCTGTTTGAATAGTTTAAATTGACAGGCTTGTTATTAAGATATGATAGTTAATTTGTTTTTTAGTTCGTATAGGAGGTGGTCTGTGTGACAGGTTTAGGTTGATAGACTTCTTGATCATTAATACTTATAGATGATATTTTTACCTGCAGAGGAGATTGAAGAATATGATGTTCCAAATATTCCTGGATTGGACTGGAATTCAGACTCTCCATTCTTCAAACAAATGGATCTTCAGAGAATGCCACAAAAGAAGATTCCTTTTGCTCGACCGATTCCCAAAAACTTTGAGCAGGCATGGGCTGGCAACAAATCCTTGCCATCATCAGCATCAGAGGAGGACAAGAAAGGAGTGAAAGGTTCCATTCCAGTTTCACAGCAACCAAAAATGCCACGTAGTGATAACAAAGGTTGGAGGTTATTTATGGTTAAATAAATTAGGAGAACAAGAAAGGAATGAATGCAATGATAACAAAGGTATGAGATTGTTATGGTAAATAAATTAGGTCAAAAAGTCCTGTTTCAATCACACTGCAACCCAGAATGCCACACATTGATAACAGAGGTAATAAAGTCATGGTAAATAAGTTAGTACTAAATAAAAACAAATACAAATTTTTACTCTAGTTTTGAGAATGAGTGAATGTTGTAATTAAAGTTGAAGTATTGGAAAAAATGAGGAATACATTATTCATTAAGAATTTAAAGTCGATAATAAGCTGTATAGATATAAGTTCGAAGGCACATAAAAGCTAGTTAAAGAATTATATAATTTTATAATCAAAAACTATTTAGATAAAAAAAAAAAGAGTGACATATATTTAATTAATTATTTGTTATATTTAACCTTTTTCTAGTTTTGTAATTTAAATAGTGGTAGTGGTCTTCAGAATGCAAATTTTATCCAGCTTCAATACCAGAAAACTTTTCTGTTATCTTTTGTTCTGTTTTCTTACTAATTATTGCTTATTTTAGTTTGTAAGTGGATGACATATGAATTTTTGTTTTAATGAAGTGGAATATGTTTCAATATCTGTTTTTCCATATATCATCATATATACTATCAGAGTGTCCTTCATTCCCATAACAGACAGACCAGGGCTGAAAAGCTCACCAGTGAGATAAAAGATTCAAACACTGGATAGCATGCACTCTCTCAAGAATAATTTCCCTTTATTATCCGGATGTGTTGCAAGTCAGAGTGGGCAATTTGCACATTTTCTCAGTGATGTCGGCTTTCTTCTGATTTTTTAAATTAATGCTGTGAGTTCCATTAGTGTCTATAACTTTTTGTGTGTCTTCAAGTTACCATAATATTCCCCCACCCACCCATTTTCTGGATAGTTGACATTGGGGGGGGGGGGATGCCAATTTTGTTTACCTCGTAGTGTCATGTAACCTGTGTGTGAATGAAGGGTCATAAAAGAATATTCGGAGTCCCATCCCTCTTTTGTGGTATATGCTGGCAGCAAGAGTGAAATAACATTCATTAGTGAATGCTGGTTAGTTCCATTTGGGAGAAAATAGCTCTTATACACTTGATTTACCCATTGTCAGCAAGCAGTGTCCAAAAATAGCTCTTGTATTTACTCATCCAGTGCCAGAAATAGCCAGAAATAGCTCTTATATGTTATATTTACCCATATCTTCTGCCAGCAAGCAATAAACTAAATAGTTGCAGTCTGCATCTGTTCAGCTCTTTTAGTCATTTTGCAAAAATAAACTTATGCTGAGGTTCATGCTATATGCTATTGTGCAGACAGTACGCAAGCAAGTGAACTCGTACATCTAATATCAAACTGCCATGTTTGGTGCTTCTTTCTGGAGCACCAAAAGTATGTGGGCAATTCTGGGGAAACAGGTGTAGCCTCAGGGTTGACTCACATAATTATTTAAGACCAAGGTGGTGGAATCTCATCCAGATGGATTATTTTCAAGGAAAGTGTTAGTGGCTGCTGTTTCTGACACTTGCACATATGAAACAATTGGTGCCATGAGACTCACCTTTCTTCCTAAACTGCTCAGAAATGACTGCAACATTTGGTTGAAGAAGTAAACTTAGGTACAGTCAGATCATGAAACCTTCCAACAGTGGGAGCAAAGTTCTAAACATCTCTATGAAGATATTGAGCCTTACTGGTCCAGAGCTGCTCAGTTCTTGACTGATTCATCTCTTCAAATTTGACTTCACAACCCCTAAACAGGTGGGAAAAACACCCACATCATCCCTGAATGCCTTGCAGCCTTGATTTATCTCAGGATCAGAGCTACAGACTTTGTAGAATGTTTTATTTTTATTTTTATTTGTATTATTATTTATTTTTATTTTATTTATGGATCTCATCTACTATGTTCTTGTATACTATTTACAAGCATACAAAAGCTTGATTTATTTAAGATTATATCAAATACAAATAGAACAGTTGTTAATGCCCTTGGAGAGAGGCAAAAATTAAAAAATGTTTAGGTCAATTTCTTAACAGCTGTTTGCACTACTAGAAATAATATTTAATAATATAATCATATTATAGAATGTGTTCATTATATTGAATACAATTCCTTTGCAGGAGGAAATAATGGGGGACTGCCAATGCTGCCACCAGGTGTATCCCCTGCAGCTATGAGCCTTCTGCTAAGTGGTGCAGCAGGCCCCACTGCAGCCATTATGGGCATGTTGAACCAGGCTGGAAACATAATGCAGCTTCAGCAGATGGCTATGCATCATCAGGCTTTGTTCATGCAGCAAGCTTTACAACAGAAACAGCAAAATTCATCACAACAGCAACAGCAGCTACCAGGACTGGCACAGCTGCAACAAGGTATACAGCATCAGGCAAATGCATTGTCACAGCAACAGCTGAATCCCATACAACAATTGCAATTGCAACTAGGACTGAAACAACCAGCAGGTATGCAGATATCACAAGCCATACAACCACCACAAATGCAGCCACGCCCTCCTTTGCAGCAACAGAATCCTGCTTTACAGCAGCAGCAGCAACAAATGGGTATACGACCAATGATGTCAGAAGGACAAAACCAGTTTCGACAGCCAGCACCTGTGCAAGGAATGTTTCGACCAGAGGGCCCCAGTCAACAAGGAAAAGGGTGGGGAGATAATGGTCCTGGTCCAAATCCTAACCAGTTCCGGCCACCAGGCCCCAATCAGTTTGGGCAGCCCAGGCCACAGTTCCCTCCAGCCCAACAGCAAATGCCAGGTCAGCAACAAATGCCAGGCCAGCAGTCTCAAGGTTTGTTAACTTTCATTGATTTATTGTGTTTGTGGAGAGAAAAGGCTAATGTACTTTCCCACCACAATTATTAGTCCTGTGTAAACTTACCTTTAAAAAGAAAATACTTGTAAAAGGTAAACTTACCTATGAATTTTTATTTTTAATGAACGATAGGTGGCAAAAAGAAAAATCGTAATAATTTTAACATTATTTATTTAATATAATTTTTTTTAAGTTGTTTATTTAATATCATAATTAAATGCTAAAATTTGTATTTATTTCTTGTGTTTTTCTTTGTAGCCTCTATTTCTGTTCAGTTTATATGCTGACTGTTGTATCTGTCTTGTAAATGTGCATATGATAATTTGAAGTTGCTTTCGGTTAAACTTAATATGCATTATACTCATATATTTAAAGGCAAAGATAAATATTGTAATTGACTAATACATTTTGATTTATATGCTTTTGCTTCAACTTTTTTTAACTTAGATTTATTACTGAAGGTTTGTTAATTTAAAAAGTTTGTTTTGGCTTTTCAACTCTCCTTAGTCAATTTGATTAATTGTAACTAACAAAAATTACCAAGTACTACTGCTAGTATTTTTATAAATTTTCTATTGATATTTATATGACCAGGAAGGAAAAGTAAATCCATTTACGAGCAAGTCGCGAAATGTGAGCACATATAGACCAGGAAAAAATTAGTTTGTTTATTTTATTTTTTTAGTCATAATTTTTACTAGGGTTAAACTTGTTAATATATATTATTAAAATGAAAAGATAATTAGACATAAAATTGATAAAGCCTACACATTTTTAGATAATCAGTATGCAGAGATTGTGACATGACACAAAGGTGGAAGTTTACACCATTAAAAAATATATTACCTTAAATGAATTCAGAATACTTTTTACTTAAAAATATAATAAGAAAGTATTGCCAATAATCATAATTTAAGGGCTCTGCACACAACATTTGCATTTGTATCAGGTAATTATTATATCAAATATTATAATGGGCAGACAAATATTCAGGCAGTCCCTATTAACTGAGGCCCTAATGGCCATTTCCCAACATATATGAGGCCATATTTTTTTAGAAACAATGTAAAATTTCTTGCTCTGATATGGACCCCATACTTGGACCACAAATTTCCCAAGATAAAAATGTTTGCATTTTGTGCACATCTTAGACATTATTCATCTCAAATAAAGAGTTGATGTGGAGTAGATGGCATATATTCTTTAATTTCCAGAAACTACATTCATACTATTTTCAAGAGTACACAAGAAAATTAAACAAAGGCTCTTGCAGTGAAAATCACACACAAAGGATTGATGAGATGGAGATAATGGAAAGGCATCTGACAACACAGGTCAAGAATTAATATCTAAAACACTTACACATGCGCAAATAGGCACACTGATGCCCTTCAACTGGCTCACACCTCTTTTATGTTAATTAGCCCACTTTTGAAGAACCACATTTATGATACTTTTCATAGCTGTGTCAGGGCGAAATGACGAATTTAATTTTGACACTGGTTAGCTCTTTGTAAAAATGAACTACAGTGTACAACCTCACAGGTTTTTTTGTGATTTTGTGAGCAGTCTTTGTGTTTGCAATGTTGGAGAATACATGTACAGCATAATGAAAGGTTTGTATCAAGAATCGACAGTGGGCCAAATTCCCTCTTTGTCTTATCATTTTCTCATCATTTATGTCGATTCTTTTATGTTGCCGAACAGTAATACAATGTCTCTTTGTTTCTTTCTTTCTTTGTACATGTACATGTATCTTGAGCACAAAAGAGGGCCAAAATCACCACTTAACGTCGGTTATCTCGATCCCCTTGACTAATTGCCGGGTTTTGAAAATGTTAGTTATCGATGCCACTTCGCCATCTTGTTAATGATAAATGGCCACGGCTTGTTAACAAACTGCAGCTTAAACGTAATAAGGGCATTGTTTTCCCCATTGGACACGATCCTGCCAGAGGCAAAATAGGCACACTGATGCCCTTCAACTGGCTCACACCTCTTTTATGTTACATTAGCCGACTTTTGAAGTAACCATGTGTACAATACTTTTCAGAGCTGTGTCAGAACGAAATTACTTGCAAATTTAATTTTGACACTGGTTAGCTTTTCGTAAAAACAAACTACAGTGTACACCCTACAGTTTTTTGTGATTTTGTTAGCGATCTTTGTGTTTGCAATATTGGAGAATATAATGAAAGATTTGTACATTTTTATTATATACATGTACTGGTAAATCTCTGCTGTTAGTTGGTGCACATAAGCCTTTTGTTGTTAGCAAACATGTACAGTGTATGTACATTTTTATAGCATGCCGATCGCATCGTCAAACAAATCATGGCAACGCTTTTGTGTAAAAAATCACCCAAAACACATGCAAAGCACGTTACATATAATATTGAAGCATTTGTTTTCAAGCTAATGGCAAAAGGCAACGATGCATTTTAGACTTTGTAAAGAAACCATAGTAACTGTATACATAAGCCTTTTGTTGTTAGCAAACATATACATGTATGTACATTTTTATAGCATGCTGATCGCGTCATCAAACAAATCACGGCAAAGCTGTTGTGTAAAAAAATCACCAAAAACATGTGCATGTACATTCTCATTTATTAACGCACATCATGTACATAAAGAAATTTCAAGCACATGTTAATGTAATATATTGCAGCCATATTGGTTTTTGGTTATCTTGATCATCTGTTATCTCGACGCTTTTTGGCAAACCCCTAGCCAGTGACATAACCGGGATTCGATTGTAAAATCATAAGTTGGCATTTCTGAACATGTACTACATACAGATGTTCTTTAATGGGTAATTGGTTTCACTGGAAGTAAGTGAAGATTGAAGATAATAAAATTAATGATAGTTTTACTAAATGGTAGCTGGTAATATGGGAAAAATAAATATTCATATACTTTCAGGTGCTTCAGCTTTGATTGACCATGATCATCGGCGCCATGTTCCACCTGGAGCCACAGTTCCACCATCATCAGCTCCACAGCTTCCCTTAGGGGCAAATATGGATCAGGATTTCCGACGACCATCAGGTCCAGGAGCAGACCAGGCAGCATCCACTGGTGACCAGGATTTTCGACAAGGTGGCCCGGTCCGAGGTCCCAGTGCATTTCCACCAAAAGGCCATGGACCTGGCCCTCATCACCAACCGTTGCCAGTGGGAGGAGGACAGTTTGGGGACAATGATTTTCGTGTCCAGCAACAATTCTATGGTGGTGGTGGAAATGATGAAAGCTACACAGACGATGATTATAATGATGAGTATGGAGAACAGTATGAAGATTATGATGAACGTGTTTGTGGTAGTGCAGCTGGTGATGTTGACGAACGGTTTTCTCATGGTAGAATGGGTCGTGGTGGCAGTGGAAGGGGTACTTATAGAAATGAAGGCTACTCAGGAGGGTTTTCAGAGGGGATGGAGGGTGGCCCAGCAAGAGAAAGAAACATGATGGAAGAGGAGCATCAAGGAGGCCGAAAAAGACCTTGGGAAGAAGGTCCTGGTGCAAGAGGGAGAGGAGGTCGTGGCCACGATCCTCGCATGAGGGGTGG
Organism: Sinotaia quadrata; assembly: GCA_028829895.1. Lineage (NCBI taxonomy): Eukaryota > Metazoa > Mollusca > Gastropoda > Architaenioglossa > Viviparidae > Sinotaia > Sinotaia quadrata. Next base: position 73,364,447 of record CM054179.1, read on the forward strand.
CTTTGGAGGGGAGGGACGAGGGCGTGCAATTTATAATGGCCCAGCTGGTCCTGTTGATCCCCGGCAGGCTGGAATGCGAGGGTACAGAGGTTTTCAAGGTGGCTGGTAGAATCACTCAAATAATTGATTCCATTCTCTATTTCATTTGAGATTTTTAAATTCTAATATGGACTAAAACCAGCCAGTTTGATTATATTGCAGATTTACTCTGCTGATAGTTGTAACTGACATAGTGAGAAAACCAGCAAGCTTTTCCAAGAGAAAGCAGTGTAGTGAGTCAGCAGTATGACTTGTACTTAGTCCACTGCACTGAGAGTGAAGATGTATCGATTGTCTGTTGCAGCTGCTTTTAAACAGGTTTATTTGTGTCATACCAGTTTCATAGAACTAGAAGCATGTTTAAGTGCTCTAATTCACATTTTTCAAGGTATGTGAACAATGTTAAATACTGTCAACAAGAAACATTTACTTTCACAAGATTTAGAGGTTATAATATAAATTAATATATGAATTTAGACATTTTTAAAATGCTAAAATATACAGGTAAAATACTTCAGTTCTACTTAGTGATTTATATTAAGGATAAACAAGAAAGCAGTCAGCCATATTGGATATCCTGAAACTTCTTACAAAACAATGATGCATCTCTATATTTGCCCTTATAGTAAATAGGGTAGGTACGAACAGCAAATGTATTTCTTTGTTTTAAGACACTAGTGCTATTTTGCATGACTGTTAGCATTTCTATACAGTTTGATACACAATTTATGGTAAGTTGCAAATGTAGCTTTGCATGGCTTATACCCTACAGATTTCTTATACAGACTATGCCAGACACTAGTATTATTTTGCAGGACTCCACAGTTTTTACTTGTAATACACAGTAATTTAAGAAGACACTGGTGTAATTCTGCTTTGCTGTAGTGTTAGTGAAATAATATTGGTAGACAAGTATGTGAACTAACACTATAAAGGTATCTCTTGATTAACACTGAAGAAACATTCTGGGGTAAACGGATGCAGTTAGATTTGGAGATAAATTGAAACCATTTTATAATGCAAGTCGATTGAATTTAATGACATTCTGGGTACCCCCAAAACTAATATAAGTTCTGTTATATTTAAACTTCTGAAATAAAGTAAATAAAAGTATTTTTTACCCTTACGACTGACAATAGCATAGTGAGGTAGTGTTCTCTGACATAGCCCCTGCTTGAGGATTGTCCCATTTTACAAGAACTTGTGAGGGTTGACTGTTGTGATTTCCTCTTTTTACAACTGGCAATAGCATAGTGCAGTAGCATTCTCTGACAGTTTCTGCTTATGGATTATCACATTTTACAAGACTTGTGAGGGTTGACTGTTGTGATTTCCTCTTCTTTTCTTTTAAAATCTCAATGTAAGTTCTTCTCAGCCCCCCAGTCATGGTGACTCTAGCAGTGCTCTTTGAGTTTCTTCACGTCCTTAAGGATACACTGCAGACAGATTGTCTTCATTTCTCGTAAAGGAAGTTCTTTGTCCTCTCTTTCCTGCTTCCCTTTCTCTTGGCTCAGTTGTGCAGGTCTTCAGTGACTTTCTAGGAGCTCTTTTACATCTTCGTGTGTAACTTAGTCCAAGCCCCACCTCTTGTACCAATCTTATAACATTACAATGATCTCTGCTGGTTGGAGGAAGAAAATAAATTATGGCAACATTTGCATTACACCTTATTCAAACAAGTCACTAACACTTCCTCCAAGACTGCATTCAAGGACTACTGGCATTCTTCTGACATTCTGAAGGACATTAATAATGCCAGTAGTCCTTGAATAGTTTTGTCTGAGCTGTCCAAAACTTAGAATTTCTTGGAAGGTGTTGCAAGATAATATGCTTTAAAGGTTGCTATTACACACTGGTCCATCAGTTGCAAAACTGATCTGGTTTTAGGCAGCAGGTAAACGACAGCGACATCCAGGTCTGTAAGATGGAGAGGGGTGGGCCGGGACATTGTCAAAAGAAGAAAAACTTTTGGCTGGCAAGTCATTCTCATGAAAGAAATGGAACACAATAGGACAAACAATAGTTGGTAGACCAGTTCAAGATTTCCTGTGTCTCCCAAGCCTTTCTTGTGTTTTCCAAGCCTATTTTAATTTACTTTCAGTAGATTGGCAACATGGCTCATTTTAGGCCTTTAAAATTGCATGGTGCATCAAATGGCAAACGAACAAGTGCATCCAATAGATAGAAGTTTTAGTCTGTCTTTTGCAACCTTGAAACCTAATGCAGACTGTTCTTCATGGGTAATGAAAATTCATGATGGTAATTTCTTCCAATAAAGCCTGTCTCATCAGTATTAGGAATGAGATCCTGAGGATATCACCCTCTTTTACAATGGTCTGGAATATCTGTGCTTGCTGTCGCAACATAATTTTTCACACTGATACTTTGTTGTGTGATTTGAATCACATAAACCAGTAATTGCCTCCTAACAATGTCTCATTACCTCCCCACCTTTTTTTTCAGTAGAAGTTTCTTAAAAATTGACTTTGCCTTATAGCAATTTGAGCCAAGGGGATGTTTTTTTGTTCATGTCACCCACTCATAACAGCATTAATTTTTTCCATTTTTCTAAAATTTATTTCTGCTACAGGCATCTTGCACTGATGGTTTATTTTATCTGCATTTCTCATTACTGTTGTCACAATGGAAGGGGGCAGATTTATTGGGCCTCATCACCCTTTATTCTACAAATGATGTCCATCTTATCTCTCAGTGATAGACCGTAACTTTTTAGAAACATTTTCACTTCTCTTCTGTTACCAGATAGGGAGACTGTTATTTAGCTATCAATTTATAATTAGAGTTAAAAAAAACAAACATATTAGCTTTCATTGTTCAGCATTCAGCTTAACAAAAAAGTGAATAAAGACTAATGCATGACTTTAAAAAGATAGCTTTATTCCATAGTTTAGCATATCTCTAATGTCTGCATAATTACATGTCCAGTGGTCTGTTTAAATAACTGTAATTCTATGTAACGATGGCTAAATAAATAATTAAATTAATAATATAATTAAAATAATTTTTAAATATATATATAATTTTTATCTTCTGGTTCAAAATTTGCATTATTTTGAATCAGCACAACCTGTGTTGGATAGTGCTACCATACAGTTTTTAATATACACTACATGGGCAGATTTATGCAATTCTGCACAACTGTTTTGAGGTGGTATTGCTAGACAGTATTTGTATGAATGCAAGTGTTACTTTGTCCGACTTAACAGGTTTCAATGCAGTGCATGAAGACTGAAAAAAAATTAATCTGTCACATGTAATTGGGTTTCTTTTTTGCTTGGCTGCTAATAATTCTCACTGTTTGATCAACCACTTTATTAATGGTGACCACCGGGTCAGTCATAAAGATTACCATATGGATCTGTTAAAAATGACATGGGTGCTTGTTACAGAATTTTTTTAAAAGGCAGACCTGCCAACCCTAGCCACTAGTGAGTAGTGACAAATTTGACAAAAGTAGTGAATATGGCAGGCAGTTAGTGAGTTTCACCACAATGTGATATACACTATAAAAGTCACTTTAAGAAGAAAATAATTTAAATTGAAACATACCAAATTATTTTAGAATGCCAAAACAAGAATATAACAGTTTTAAGTCTGGTGAAGAAATTTACTAAAAAAAAATTTTTTTAAAATTGTTTAACACTTATTAAAATTACTTTTTTGTTTGTTTTGTTGGTAAAATGTGCTTTAATCTTCTGGTTTAAAAAAAAATTACTAATGGAGGCAGTTTTAATTTTTGTCTTTGTACTTGTTTGTAAAATTGCTAATGGCATTAAAGTTTCAACTATATTTGATTCATTAAAAATATTTCTATAGTATTTTACTGTTTTATAAATTTTAAAAGTAGTTAGTTATATCTTATACAGCTGTACATTTGACTTATTGGAAAAAAATTAGTCAGGTTGTTTTAAATAAAAACTAGCAATGGTTAATATATATATATCCATGGTATAAAAAAATCTCTAAACAAGTTTCAATCACTAAAATTAAACTAGGGTCTGGTCTGAATGAACTTGCTTATTTTTTTATTTTGTGCTTAAAGCAAGAGAGAATATTCTTTATAAATTGCTTTATTACAAGAACATAAAAATGAGATCAGAACAAGCAAGTGTCTTTCGGAACATTTTGCATAAAAGTTTTATTTGCAACAATTGCAAGTAATTATTCCTTATGTTGTCTTTCAAGGAGTAATACAATTTTTTATCAAAATTTAAACACTTTTTCAAGCTTTGAAATGACATCTTCAAATATCAACTGAAATAATTCCATTTCTTATCGATTATAGTCTTTTTCTTTTTTTAATTGTGAATTTCATTCATGTGTGAAAGTGTGATTTGCTATCAATAGTGAAATTCATCCAAATTCATGAGGGTTGGCAGGTCTGGTTAAACAGTAGCAGGTTACTTCAAAAGCCAACACACAAACACAATCTTAAACAGAATATTTTGTAAACTTTTGGGACTGTATCTGAAAATTTACCTAAATCTTTACTATGAAATTTTCATGTCATCGATTTTTACGCTTAAGAATCACATTAAAGCAGATTGTTAACTTACAAAATACCCAAATATTAAATGGAATGTAGTGTCTAATATTTATAATCAGCAGATTTTTTTTTTTTGTTAAAGAAAATTTTGCATTTTAAACAACCAGGAAAATATTTTAAAGAATATTTAGTAGTTAATACCAAACTAGTTAAACAGTTTTAGCAGTCACTGGCCTGCACACCCAAGTGCACAATCAGCATTCAAATTGCACATAACACATCAACCAGTTTTTTGTTTTTTGTTTTAATTAAAAAGTATATATAATTAAATCAGTAGATTTGATGCAGTGATTAAATGTAGCTCTAGCTGATTAAACCAAGTGTAAGTTAATAAAGTCGGTCACAATGGTTCATCAAAATTAACAGAGTGTATACGCAGTACTAAAAACCACACCATGTTTGTGCAAACGGGACCTCTTATTTAGCAAAATAAATTTGCTATATATTATTTATTGAAATAACTTAATAAGAACACATATTCCTTATCAAAACTGCTCAGTCTTCATAATTGATTGTGCTTACCTTGCATGACTTTCTTCTTCTCTCTAAAACAGAAATTAATGTTATTTACAGTGATTATTTATTTTAAAGTATTATTAAATGGCAAATTGTTGTTGAACTGGGATTTTCAACCAAAAGCACAAAGAACACCCCAGACATTAACTAGTAATTTTAGGCACCAGGTGGTGCCCAAGATTTGCCACTCCATAGTTCATTTGGCAGTATCTGAATCAGTCATTTGTAGTACTTTGAAATTGTAAAGAGGTGGTATTGTGGTAATTTATCAAAATGTGTATATATTATAAATGATACATTATCTCACAAATGAAAATTATATTGTAAAAGAAACTTACATTCTATATTAGTTAAACATATAAAAGATCAACACAAATTTTCATTTGTTTTTAACACTTAATAGCTTCGTGTTAATTAAGCATTACATAGTTGAAATATACTCATTATGTGTTATTTTATATTATTTACTCAGTTAATGTTAAGACAGGTTATGATAAGTAAGATTGTATAATATTACATTTGATCTTTGGGATATTTTGTATAGCATTGTCAACACCCACTGTAAAAACCGAACAAGAATTTATTCTAAATAGCATTTTTTGAAGCATATGCCAAGAATTGATTTTTATGTGAACGTAGTTTCCAGTAAATTATTGCAAAATCTATTGAATACCGTTTCTATTTTCAAATCAGTGATTTACAAGTTATATATAATTATTATTTTTTAAATTTCCCCGATCTCTGTTGAAATTGTCTTCTCTTGTTTAAATCTTGATACAATATTAATAAAGTGTGCTTCCTTTTAAATAAAAAATCAAATCTTGTATTTTCAGTCACACTCATGCATTACTAGGTATTGAAGCAATCATTCTTTATTAAACTAGTTTCTCTGCAGTATTGTAGGTTAGGCAAGCAAAAGTTGTTTATGTTTATATCTTCAGCTTACTTATCACTGTATTGGCATTTTGTGTGATATAAATCTAAAGCATACTGATAAGTGAGTGAATGAAATAAAGAGGAATGAATAAAATTTTACATCATCTAATCAAAATTTCTGTTGGACTCCTGAGTTTTTCCTCGGGTTTCAAAACCTCACACTTGTCTACTAAATTTTAATAATTAAATTACATACATTAATTGCTAAAGTAAAAATATATATATTTTCAATTGAAAATGCAATATGTTCATGACTATAGCATCTAAAACTGTTTCAAAATCAAATTGTTTTAATGTTCATCTATTACTTGAAGAAAGCTGTTGACATTTACAGATTGAAATTAAGAAATGCATTTTGAAATTGGCAGTACAGTGAAACCTCGCTATAACGCGATAATTGGAGTCCATAAAATCGGATTGGGTTAAATAGGGGGTTAGAGTATTTTACTTTTTTACAAGAACATATATGTATATTCATGTCTAATGTAAAAATTTGGGTATTATCGGACGAATATTAAATGGAATGCATCATTAAGATTATTCAGAATGATGGACGGTTAATATATTTATAGGTTATTACTTTGCGTTAAATAGTTTTACTAATTTTTATTTGTTTGTATGATAATACACATTGACTGATAATATCCCGACTGACATATCATGAATAGTGTATCAACACCCTATAGTGCAGTCGTGCCATGCAGTTCATCCATAATGCTGTAATTCCATTGAAAAATCGCAGACAGATTAAAAATATTCAATAACTTTGTCACAGATCATTGTGTCTGAATTCAACATTTAATATATATATATGTTGTTTTTTTTTTTAATTTCCAGTTAGGAAGATAGGAAGAAAAATGCATGTACATGATTTTCAGATTTCAGGAACCACGCCATGATCATATTACAAGTATATTCAAATTCATACGCGATCTCATCCCCAAAATGAAGTTAAATATTTTTTATACTCTTTTTCATGTACTTTGAAAAAAATTTCATGCGCGAATGAATATATGAAATTTCGGGAGCCATGCCATGACCATGTTATATCCGAATTTGCATTGTCGCAGGGTTCCTCTGTATTTGATTGTTGTCCTTGGTTCTTAGGAGAGTAAAATATATATATATATATTCACAATTTTAATCAAGTCTTCTCTGTTTTTAAGACCTAATCAGTGTTATTTCTAAACTGTGTCACACTGTCATTATTTATATCTCATTCTTTCACGACAGTATCAGTGCCAGTGCTAATAATGGCCTTTCTGTCACATAGCATTAAGCTGAACTCTGCATTCTAAAAACTGCTAGCCAGCCTAAAACTAACCAGCAGGAATCAATTTAATAATATTTGGTATAATGAAAAGACTCAGATGCTGAGATGGTGCAAACTACTAACCATTCTCATAATTAAAACAGGTTTGTCATGGTTACAAGTTACCCAAAATGGAAATAAAAATATTGTGATCACTTTAAAAATTCAAATTCAGTTCTTTAAGTTGTCATTTGCAGCATTGTGAGAACTCAAAAATGTTCAGGACTAACTGTTCACATCAGCTTGAGCAGTTCCGTGTTTAATAATCTGCCCTGAATTCATTATTGTAGTCATTTAAGAGTGCATTTTTTAAAATCTGTATCTTGTACAAGTTGCTGTATGAAACGGAATGCAAGTGGTTGGGATGTGTATTATTTTGTACGTACATTAAAAACATGCAACCTTCTTTCATGACAATTATTAGTAAAGCTGTGAATGAATTTGCACTTGCGTCTATTACTTTTTTTGTTGTGGTGGGAAGTATGAGTGGGGTATCTAACAAAGGAAAATATCACGTTTGGTTTCAATTCTTTTCATTACACCAAATTCAAAAGTTCAGAATACAGCAGATGCTTTTATGAAGTTTAGTTTATGCCTTAATATTTTCCACACATTTATCTCATCTGCACTAAACAGAATTTAAGTATTTATAATCATTAATGAAAAAATAAGCTACATTACCTGAAAAGAAATGTTGGAATAGTTTGTTCTATGGTTAGTTAGAATAAACTACACCCTCAGTTAATGGAAAAAATATACACCTGAAAGAATATGTAACTGTTTTTAAGTCAGTAAATTTATTTTCAGTCAACTAGTGGTGCACAATCATTCAGTTAGTTTTAGCCATCACATATAACTCAATATCAAATAAAGCAAAATGAAAATTACTTTTTATTATATTTTTAAATATCTGTTAATTTGTACTTTTTATTGTGAAACATCTTTCTATAACCACCCTTATGCCAGAAGACCACTGAATTGCCTTTTTTATCTTAACCTGGCAATTAAAAAAGTAGCCAAATTTATAAATAATATATTTAAAACTACAATAAATATTTCATCGTATTAATACATTTGTATAATACATTAATTTTGTTATCAGCGATCTCATACTGTTAATTTAAATATATAAAACTAGAGCCAAATAAAATAATCCCTCTAATTTATACTAATTCCAATGTTGATTGTGATTTTTTTTTAAAACTTGCATGAAGTGGATTTGGTGCTGTCACAGACAGAAGTATGAAAGTACAAATATTAAGTTATATTTTGTAATTTAATCTTTGCAAGACCCACTAGAAAAATGTTAATTTACTGAAATATCTTAATTGGAAATTATAAGATGTATTTAATTACATGCAAATAATAAATTGTTTAGAAATCTAAAAAACAGTGAGTCTCCATCCACTATGTAAAATTTTGTCTATAACAGGATAAGCATGGCTCCATTTGTTTGGTCACACTGTGGGTCATATTGAAGGATGTTTGCAGGTTTCTTTTGTAAATCAGTCAAAAATAAATTCAAATTGATGAAAATAATTCACATTATCTGTCCTGATTAAAACTGTCTTTCATTTTAAGAAAAAACATGCCTTTGTGTTGTACATTAATTCATTTTATGCCAGTTTGAAAATCCCAAATTAGAGAATCAATCTTAAAATCTCTGGTAGTCATGACCTGGATCTCGCATCCTGCATGAGAAGCTAATGTTTAGATCTTACAGTTCTGAGGCAATAATGAAACAGTGTATACAGTAGGGTCTCAGAGTATGAACAATTTCCATTCTTAAGGATGTTCATAACATAATGGCCCAATAGTGAATGAGAGCAGGAGGTAAATTATAATGGCATCCGATTCCCATGCCTCAGTAATGTCAAGTGGTTTGAGGTTCATCAGCATTAAAACTAGATCCTTCAGTTTGCAAGTATGGAATGGATGCCATAAGTCAGAATTTGAGACTTAATGGGCTTGTTCATATCAACAGATTGCTGTAAGACTGCTATAACTAGGGACCCAACTGTATATGGGTAAATATGTAACTTTTCACTTGTGATGTAATTTTAAATTTTGTACTGACACAATTGGAGTAAAATATTTCCCAGATAATTTAGGGTAATTTTTGTAAAGGTTATTTCAGTTTTAGTTAATTCTCTCTTTGCTTCAAGTTTAAGAAATCAGCTGGTTTCCAAGCTGTATAGAAAAAAAAACTCAAGTACTCTAGATTTATAATACGCATCACTTAATTCAGATGCCATTTATATAAGCTCCAAAACAACAGAATATTAGCTAACAGTCTGTTCAGATGGTTACATTGTAAAATATTAACTGTCTTGTAGCTTTTAATTATGATAGAAAAGTTGTTATATATACATTTTTTAAAATTAGTAAAATCATTCTAATAAAACATCAACTCCACAAGTTAGGTGACATTTTTAATTTATTCATTCAGCTGAAACACTGGAAGTCTAAATCCAAAAACAACCAAAAAGAGATAAATGTGGTGAAAAATAATGTAGCTCTGCTAACATAATTTCATTTCTGTCAAGTATGCATTCAGTCTTTTGTCAATTAGAATTCTTACAATTCCTTAATCAAGTTAATGACACCTTGTGTTTTGTAAGGTGATGTACTTTGAGAGTGCTGGCCATCAGTAAGATTGCCATGTGCTTGAGCAGTAGTGAAAATTAATGCTAATAAATTGTATGCTATATACACTATCATAAATCATATTTTGAAAATTTGATGCACACTGTAAGAATTCTAAAAGAATCTCAGTTTTTGTGCACCTCTAGAAAGACTGTTCATTTGTAAGAGGTTTATGCATTATTAGAATTCTTGAATTGCCATACACTTTTTACAAGACTGCATTATTAGAACTTTCATTTTTAACTTGCTGCAAGAAAATTACTTAATAGTAAAAGTCTGTTTTGTTAGTCAGTCTATTTTCTGATAGTTGCCAATCATTAGCAATCTATCAGAGATGAGTCACTGTTGATTTGCGGTTTATTGGTGCTTTTGGAATCTATTTCTTACTTGCTTCACCAATTTGTAATGCTTAATTTGGGGGGGGGGGGGAGATTGTTCAGGAATGCAATCCAAATGTGGTATACTTTACTCTTAAAGTTATCATTATGACAAAACGTCAATAGCTAAGAAATAATTGAGGCTCAAGTGCAAGACAAACAGTTAAAATATAAATTTGTTTATAAACTAAAACAATAAATAAATTTAATTCAAGAATTGTTTCAGTAACTTGTGTGGGTTTTCATGTACACTAGGATAATGAAATCAAATCAAATTCTGAATTGAGAAAAAACGCCTTCTCTCATCACCAATCTCATTTAATCATTGTTCTGTCTTATGAATTTTGATCTAAAATATGCTCATGAGAGAGAACTATCCAAAGCTAGCAACTTTGTAATTGTTATGAGTAAGGGAAAGAACTAAAAAAGTTTAATTTGTTAATGATGAACTCAGGCTATGATTTAGATTAATTTTCTTCAGCATCTACTTCATTCAAAAGTAAGTGAAGCATTTGTAATGAACTGGTGTTGCAGTTTCACAAACCATGACACAAAAAGTCAATGTCAAATGGTCGCAAACATTCTCCAAATTGTGTTAAAAGTGATTGGACAATGGTTAAAACATCAAATGATGCATGTGAATGTCAGTGTGAAATGGTCAAAACTGTCTCCAAATTAGGTGAGGCAAGTTAACATCTTACAAGGTATTGCTGTAACATAAAGTGCACAATAGCAAATAGTGAATGTTTTCTATCTTGGAGTGCAACTCTAAGGAAGGTAAATCAAACAGTTTTCCCATGCCAAATACTCTATTCAAATGGTCTTATTTGTTGACAATAACCAACAACTGAGCAAAATTACTGTTGGTCAAATGTCTTGACAAAACAAGTTATGTAAGTAGCAAACTATAAATATATATATTCAAATTCTACTAGTCAAAACTATTAAGAACAAGAGAGGTTTGACAAAATACACTGATAAACATACACAAATGCTAAACTTTAAACACATTTTTGTAAAGTACATTCTCTGAGCTTGAATTTTCCTCCCCACATAGTTTGCTGTTTATAAAATAATAGTTCTCAACATCCATCTTGTATTCATATGTAAAAGATTTTAAAAACCTACTTTGATCCTCATTTTTATGGTGTGTATATATTTAAAAAGTACATTAATATCCCAATAAATATTTTTAATAATGTTCATAGAGCTTTTAATAAACTGTTTCAACAGCGATGGAGATAAAAATCACACACAATTCCATTTATGTTTTAATGAATTTTGGTGCATTTTCAAATTGATCATTATAAAATGGGGACCATTATATAAAAATTAAAATTTACCTCCGAACAAGGAAATCATAAAATAATACAAGTGCTCAACTTGTGGCCCAAACTGTACAGGTATATATGCATTTTAGTGGTGAATAATACTGTCTGCTCAGTATTAATACAGGAATCCTTGTTATCTATATTTAAGAAATAATGTAAATATGGGCTAATAAGGAAGAAACTTATACATCTGCACATGAGTTTGTGGATGCACAAAGAATTTTTATTTACAAAGAATCCATAATCAGACATGAACAATGTTTTGTATGTTAAACTGTACCGGTGACTTTAAATATCATCTTCAAAAATAGTGATATTGTACATGATTAGGTGGATTTGGGGTTTGTTGATGTAAATCTTCAATTCATGCTACCTGAAGCCTTTCTATAATCTCACTGAAATCACTCACCCCCCTTTTCTTGTGTAATGTCTGCCTGCAATGATTGTTTTTTTTCAAATTAAAATCTTTTGCTTCACTTTCCTTTGTATTCCTCAAAGTAGCAAGAGGAGTCCAGTCCAGAATTCGAAGAGTGCATGCTCACCTCTTAGGTTGCACTGAATTGCATATCAAGAATGATAGGTTGTATATTGCTCTCCAACTTGTTGCTACTTTACTCTCCATTTGTGTCTCCAACCAAGGCATTTCCAACAAATATTAATCACCAAGAAAATGCATGAAAGTGAAAAACCACACAGAAAAAGCCTGATTGCACTGTGCACTGGCCATTACAGACACCAGATGTGCTTGCTTGACAGATGAGCAGAAGAGGAAAATGATGGTTGAATCATTGTTCAGGTTTGGGATCCTCAAAAGTGCAATGGACAGTATCTCAAATATTTAGCCCCATATGTATGCAAGGAAATGGAAAATACATATTGAGAATTGCTGTGATCAAGGCTACATACAAACCCAATATATTTTACGAGGGGTCTCTACCTCACAGCCACTCAGCACCCCCACCACCCCTAGTATTACTATTTTCTTACCAGAGCGAATATATGACTGCTTAAGTAAGCTTACAAGAGCAAATATATGACTGCTTAAGTTAGCTTACCAAAGCAAATATATGACTGCTTAAGTTAGCTTACCACTACAATACAAAATTGAATTTAAGAAAATGAGACAGTAAATAAGATTTTCAATAGGAGTGGTCTTCAGTAAGTACAGGATGGACAAACTAACTCGTGCTAATCAGATAAAAGTGAAATTATACATTATTGGGGTACGGAAAGAAAGAATCAAGTCTAAACACCATTCTCATCCAAATATATTATGAGTTGTTCAACAATCCAAGTATTACTTGTGACTCTAGTAAGGTAGAAATAACCCCCCACTGACCAGAAGCTAATAGAGTAAGAAGTGAAGAGACATCAAAAGGATTGATGTTTTGCAAATCAAAATGTAATAGACTATAAGGTCACTAGATGAGTTCTAGCCCAGGGGTAACCAACACGATGCCCGCGGGCACCAGGTCGCCCGCAAAGACCATGTGAGTCGCCCGCGGTGAGCGGGAAAAAAGTCACGGAAAAAAGTCACAGAAAAAGTCACAGGAAATAAAGTCACAAGAAAAAAGTCACAGGAAAAAAGTCACAGAAAGCGACGGCTCATTAGGATCGTGGTTAAATGTGTGTGTGTGTGTGTGTGTGTGTGTTTGTGTGTGTGTGTGTGTGTTTGTGTGTGTGTGTGTGTGTGTGTTTGTGTGTGTGTGATTTGTATATCGTCTACATATCACAGAAAGCGACGGCTCATTAGGATCTTGGTTAAGTGTGTGTGTGTGTGTGTGTGTGTGACTAGGAGAAAAAGTCACAAGAAAAAGTCACAGAAGATAAATCACAGAAAAATGTGTATGAATCTGATGTGTTATCACTAAACAAGTACGCATTTACACATCTAAGCATGTATGAGTATCACATAAATAAATTAAATTTTAAAAATAATTTTGCGTTCTTTTCATATCATGAGAAATATCACAAAATAAAATAAAATTAGTTTAAAAGTTTACTATATGCAATAATTTGGACCTAAACATACATAAAATAAGATGCCAATGCAATCAAATGGTTAGAGCATTCAATGCAATATAAACATTTTCAGATACTTGTATGGTATGTGAGTTTTATTAATATTGCATGCCACCGTTCAAATTTATAGTTTATTAGAATTTACAGATATGCTGACCGTTTTGACCAATTAATACCATATTTAAATGTTATAATCGCCGACTAGTACAAGAACAATAGAACACTATTAATGTTACAGTAATACAGTTCAAAGTTTTAATCACGACTAGTACAAGAACAATAGAACACTATTAATATTACAGTAATACAGTTCAAAGTTTTAATCTCGATCGGGAAATAATTTCCAGAAGTGGAAAAGAAAATGACGTATTAATATAAAATGAAACTAAATAAAAAGACATCAATGAAATCATGTTTCGAGCAGTCACATCACACTAAAATGACTAAACATTTGTTGGTAATGTATGTTAGGTGATTTTTAAGAACATTTTATTCTACAATTACCAATCGCAGGTAATAAACAAGAAAAGTACTTTAAAAATAAGTAAAGCAAACACAACCGACAATGACTGTCTTCTTTAAGATATAAAATAAAACAAAGAAAATAGTACAGTATTATCAAAAACACACAACTACATAAAACAAATACCAGATTAATTTATGTTGTATGTGTAAATGCGTATTTGTTTAGTGATAACACGTCAGATTCATACACATTTTTCTGTGATTTATCGTCTGTGACTTTTTTCCTGTGACTTTTTTTCATGTTACTTTTTCCCGTGACTTTTTTTCATGTGACTTTTTTTCCTAGCAAAACTTGTGACTTTTTTCCCGCCAATCGTCGCCCGCATATCTTTTCTAAGTCTTTACATTATTAATAATGTATAAAGGCAAACTAGAAGAGTGTATCAAACTGGTAGCCCTTCGTATGACTCAGTATCCATGAAGTAGCTCTCAGTATCAAAAAGGTTGGTGACCCCTGTTCTAGCCAATCTTTTTAAGTCATAAGTTTTGTGGGAATGTTTTTTATTTTGTAAGAAAGGCCTTAGGTCAACAAATGTTTTGAAATATGTCTGCAAATAAGGATAGTCTATACAATCAGTAAGCACCATATACTGAGTTCATATTTTCTAATGATTCTTTTAAGCTGCAATTTTAATAAGCAAAAGCAATAATATATTTACAGATTTTAAATATTAAAAATTTTACTGTAAATCATGCATGTTCATTTACTCATGCTTATTAAAATTTTTGGAAATTAAAAACTCTGTAAATGAAATCTTTTAGTACTGATTATTTATATTACATTCATAATAGTGGTACAATTATTGGTTTATATATATATATATATATGCCTGCTCTCTGAAAATATTTATTATTTAAATTATTGATTTATTTTAGCTTGCTTTAAAAAATATCAAGGTCTTCAGAAAGTAGAAAGTAATCTATTGTTAGAAAAAGCAAATGAATACTCCAGTTGTTCATCTGAGCAGGAACCAAATCTGTTGGTTGAACATAAACAAGCATTGGGAACTGGCACCTTCTGGATTGGACTGAATGAGTTGATAGTGTGACTTAGAATGTGGCTATAATTATAATTTGTATTATGTTTTAAAAATTAACAGATACTTAAGAGAGCTATCAAATACTTAAAACTGAGCATTAGTGCAATAAAACTGTCTACAAAATAATTTGATTTTTTAAAAACTTGATGTGCAGACAAAAAACTGTCAATTTTTGTTTTCCTATGAACATAAATATTATTTATTTTGAGAATGTGATTGCTTTCTGAAGTTTGTTTCTATACAGCAGTTGATTCTAATAATCAGATCACAATATAAGGGCCTACTGAACATCCTATTAAGTGGAATTAGTGTGAAATCAACAAAATATAATCCTAATATATATCACAATATTATGTCACATTTTACTATTCTGATATATTAGAAAAACAGATCTCAACTAAAATAGCTGTTATGATGTGATCAGTCATAAGCAATAAATTTAGAACACATTTTCTTTTTGGCAACAAAGGAATATCTTTGATCATATTTCTTAATAAACCCACTGAACTTTTCATTTATTGCTCATCTCTTGTTTTATTTCCCAAGATTCCCAGCAAGGTTTTGACATAACTTTAACCTCATCAGATCCTATTCATATGATACTTGTATATCGTATTGCAATCCCTTGTGTCCTGTTTATGATACAGCTAGTGCATATATTACTAACCTATTGTGCTTGCAGTACACAAAGATTTTATACTTCTGATATCATATGCTCACTTCATACCTCATTTATTGCAATATGGAAAGATTTAATACCTCCAAAATCACATGCTTATAGGCAATGAGTCACATGCTCACTTCATACCTCACTTTTTGCAGTATAGAAAGATTTAATACCCCCAAAGTCACATGCTTGTAGACAATGAGTCACATGCTCACTTTTTGCAGTATAGAAAGATTTAATGATACCTCCAAAGTCACATTGTAGACAATGAGTTATATGCTCACTTCATACCTCAAATTTTGCAGTATAGAAAGATTTAATGATACCTCCAAAATCACAAGCTTGTAGATTTAATAAGGTGTGTGATTCCTTCATGTCTCAGCTTCTGATACAGTATCTTTCACCCTCTAATACACAGCACCTATTACTTTGCTGAATCCAAATACATCCCCCAAAGCACCCAAGCTTCCCATTTTACCAACATAATACATAAATACATAGTGCTCCACTCATCAGATGAGGGCAATAAAGTTAAAGGCAAGAAATATGTATGTATTACAACCACAACAACAAGTTCTTAGATCACACTGGATTTAAGTTTTGTCAGCAAGATCACCTCTGTATGCTGATGTCACCATATGCAGAATTCACACCAGTAGAGGATTGTATAAATGCTGCTCTTTTAAAATAAGAAGACGTGAACAAAAGGGCAGCAGAATGGTATTTGTGAATAACAAACTAGCATGCAGTAGAAAACTGCTTCCACTGTAGTCATGTAGAATATATGAGTAATTTTCACTACCTTCTCATTTTAATCTTTCTTCTTGCGACAAAAGTGGTGGTAGTAGACAATAAAAAAAATCCACCAAAACTAGTTATATACTTCATACTCATCAGTCAAGAAATCTGTAATTTCAAAATGTTTACTGAAAGGGGCACTTAAAGGACACCTATGACCAACTAAAGTAGTTGATGTTTGTAGGTTGTTAATTTTTTTTAAATTACTCACTGACTGCATGCATTATACAAGGAAAACCAATTACTTCTTAACCCTTTAAGGGGCAGAGCGGCCCAAAACGTTTTTACTACCGAAAGGGCAAAACGTCCAAAAGCGTCCGTAACAACCAGTGCTTTTTTTTTCTCATATCGTTCGAGAAATCGTGAGACTTCCGGTGTCTACAGGAAGCATGACGTTTGTACAATGATTTCCGCGCCATTTTTAAGTGTTTTCATGTGGCAGCATTCATTTTTTCATAAAGTTTTCTTTGTTTTTCGCGTTCGGTGTTTCAAATGGATTTCTAGAATCGTCGAGCGATAATGAGGAGTTTAATTGATTCAATTTATCGGATAATGAGGTAAGAGAAGTTTATTTTGAATCGGATGATAGGATTAGAAGTGACATTAATGTCAGTAGCGTGCACATGTTGCATCTTTCAAATTTTAGAGGAGAGTTCATCAGATTCTGAGGATATCGAAGAGAAGTAGCGGGGAGGGGTATCTGGAGACGCACATGGTTGGAATAGTAGTACTTTAGCACTGAATATATCGGAATTTATAACAGAAATGGGGCCGAATGTGACTGGAATTAATGACAGTACTCAGCTGGCTAGTTTTTCAAAGTAGAAACGTTTGACAAGATATCAGAATAAATGAACGAGTATGCACGTCCGAAAATCGTGGAAAAACAAAATGGCGATTCAGGTTGGAAGGAAACTAATGCCACTGAAATTAAGGCTTATTTTGGGCTTATGATTTTGATAGGAATTTATAATCTGCCAAAAAAAGAAATGTATTGGGTGTCTGATGACAGATTAGTGTTCCCGGCATCAACATAGTGTGTGTACATAGTGTTTGTAGCGGACAATAACTGGACAATATTTTTTTTGTGTAAATATATATTTTCATGCAAGGATTCAAATTTAACACCTGAAAGTATACTTCAATTAAGGATATTAATAAATCTGCTTTCATTTCCTTTCATTTTGCATTTTATTTCATTGAAATATATGCACTAATACCTAAGATATGATGTTTTTACTAACGTAACCCTAAATCTCACTGAAACCCTGAAAAATCTTGCCCCTTCAGAGTTAGAAAAAGGAAAAACGTCTGCCCCTTAAAGGGTTAAGGTAGTAGTCTGTATTCATGTTTGAAATATGTGTCAGTGTTTCCCTACACATTTGTTACTTTCAAGGGTTTCTTGAAAATGTTTTGTTTTGTATGGACAATGGCAGTGAGAGAGTTAGCATTTGTTCCTTTCTTATTTTCTATTCCTTAATAAAAGATTTTTTCAAACTCTGTGCAGGAATTATACAACATTCCTTTGTTGTAAGTTTGCCTTTTCCAGATGTAAGCACAGGCTTGTTACTGCTCAAATTCACAAAGTGGGTAGCGAAAAATTTTGTTTTACAAAGCATAATTCCTTTATTTTCACATTTCTTTTCCCACTCCAATTTCAATCGTAAAAATAAAAATATATATGACTACACCCTTTAATAAGGCTATGATTATTATTTTATGATACTCCTACATGAACAAGAATGTGATGATTTTCATAATGCTGATGCTTTAAGTGATGGGAAACACTGCATTCTTTATTTTATGAAGACAAATTGAACCACTAAATATTTCAGTTACTCTTATTATTTAAATTATTACTTGAAGTTCAAATAAATTCACACAGAGTCAACAAATCTTATAGATCTAAAATTAGCATCAATGCATAAAGCTAACAGCAACAAAATGCTTTTCCCTTCTCTTTTACTATTCTATTATCTCTTTTTCTTAATTTTTTACACTTATTGAATCTGTTTTCAAAGCAGATGTGCATCAGTATTAACTCTATTATTAGATCTGCACTAAGTATAAGTACATCAAAAGTTATCTGAGGTGTGTTGAATCAAACATGGCGACCATTTAAAGCAGGCATGTGCAAACTTCTTCGGTTCAAGGGCCAAAAGCTGTTAAGTAGGTGGTTGTGTGTGGGGGGGGGGGGGGGAAAGGGGGGGGGGGGGGCAGGCTAGACTGAAAAAAAATTCCCTACAAAATGACCTCTACATTTCAATATAATTTAAAGAGGTTTTGTGCCAGTGTCAAAACTTAATTGCACATATTATTAACACATCATTTTAACAAGATGATACTCAAACTGTTGTGACAGTATTTCAACTAAAGATGAGCTTTAGGTAGGCATATTTACCTGTATAGTTGTTGACAATGTGCTTGTGTCTCCTTAAGATGTTCGATATGGCATGGGAGTATGTGAGATGTTAATAGTCTCAATGAGTTTTATAAATGAATGTTGTTCTTGTTTTTCACTTAACAAACTTCATTCTTGAAAAACGATTGTACAGACATATATGCTTCTAAAAGGTGCCATTTCTTTATGAGCCTAATCACTAAGTTTCGGTACTTATCAACTGGAAAATATCTTTGGTAAAATTCTGACAGAGATATGTCCCTGGCTTTCATTTCAGATTTGAGGTCTCTTGTAAATCAATTTTCCATTTTCAGTGATAATGGGGCTGTTTCCATATCAACATCAAAAGGAGATGTAAATACCTTCAACTGACCCACTGCACTCAAAAATCCTGAAATCTCATAGTGAATTCACCTCTAAAATCCTTCAACTTATCAGCATTCTTGCTAATACAATGTATATTGCTCTTACTCACTAATGGAGGGAAATTATATGTGTTTCCTTCTTTCAGCAGACTTTCCTGAAGCGAAGCATATTTTCAAATTTCAAATGACTTTTTATGTCCATACATCTCATGAACCAACTGACCCTGTGTTTGTAAATTGGCATTCACTTCATTGAAGTGGAATATGACATCCACCAAAAATGCCAAGATCACACAACCATGACTTGTCTTTTAAAACAGTACAAGTTTTCCTTTCATGTCCATAAAAATACCTATTTCATCTCTTGGGTCATCTGTCCTCCTCTCACTCAGCATATATCACCAAAAAAATGCCAAATCTAGGTAGTTGGCCTAAAATTTATCAGTGATTTATACAGATTTGGTTGATACTTAATAACAGTAAAGAATATATAGGTCCTCTGAATTTATGCTATTTCTATTCAGCACCGATTTTATCTTTGAACTGAGTTCAAATTTACCAAAAGCATATTTTACTTCTATTATTGTGTCTTTTATTCGCTGAAGTGAAAGTATTTCCTCAGTGCATTTAAAACTGACATCAACTTCTCATACAAAAATCACAAGTGTTGTCCATGCTTCTGTCGAGAGCAATTAAAAAGCTAGCTTCTTCAGGGATAGCTTTATGTCATCAACCATGCCCTCAATACACCTGGTCATTGACTAGCAAGAAAAACTTACATTGTCACATTCCATTCTCTTTTCAGGGCACAGTATATTCACTATGCTCAAATTCCCCATAGAAAATTGTTATGAGCATTTAGCAATTTTTTCACTTAAAGAAAGCTTGTCATTATAATGTCGGCTTTGTTCTAAACTCTCTGGAAAACCATCTGCTGACAAGCCATGCTAGTTCACTGTTCAATTTTTCACAGCTTGAATGTTTTGATTCATAGTGTCTTTTTAAGCTGTATTCTCTTATGACTGAAATGGTTTCAAAACATATTAAACAAATACATTTTTCTTTACAGATAGTTTTTAAAATAGTATGTCCTGAAATACAGGACACTCACTGTAAACTTTTCTCTTTTTGTCTGACACCATTTCAATGGTCATAATGAAATATAAAGGACAATTGGAGGTGATGATGAGTAAATAAATAACACAAGATAATCAGCACAGGTTCTTTTCAATAGTGACTGTATTTTTTTATTAAGCTATAAACACCATCTATGATGGAACCAGAGGAGAAACAAACATGAGAATCCAAAATACACAAAGCCCACACCATACACAATAAAAATACACACTAGTCCAAGTCTTTCCATATAAAGAAACACAATAATCTGACTTCGTACAACTAAACTAAGACTAATCGACATATTCCTACCTCTTCTCTGTTCCTCCTATGTCTGACAACTTGCTAACATATCCAGTCTTCTTACTTTTCTACAAAGCTAGTCTCTATGCTTAAGTCCTAAACCTAACAACACTGTATTCCTTGTCACTCTAAAGTTCCATTCTCATCATCTCTCCTGTCTCTCATTTGTTGTCTATCTCTCTTTGTGTGTGTGTGTGTGTGTGCGTGTGTGTGTGTTGTGTTGTGTTGTGTATTTAAGACCAAATCTTGGAGGTGGAAGGAGAAAGGAATGGTCAGCGTGGGCTATATATTTTACCTTGTTGGGGTCTCGAGTCCTGTCTTGGGTTCTGCTTATCTTAGGTTGTAAATTGAAAATGAAGGGTTGTAACACTCAGCTACATAAATCTCCACTCAAACAATGGAACAACAGCACAAGTGTAGATTCGAGTCTAATGGATGGTGATAAATTGTTTTGTGGGCCTGATTTTATTATACATGTATTTTGAGTACCTTACATAGGCCATTTGTAACCATCTGATAGGCTGGACCTGGCCTGCAGGTTGGGGATTGCACATGCCTGATTTAAAGTCTCTGCTACCTGCCTTAAAGTGAGATCTGCCTACAAATGAGTTTGCAATAAGAATATTTCTTGTGGCCAAATAACCTGTCATTTGATGTATTAAAATAATTCAGATTTTCAACTGTATTTGATTTTTAAAAAACATTTTGGAGAAAATATTTTACTAAAATTAAATTGAACTCCTTCATTGCAACTCTAATCTACAATGTGAACTCAATTACACATCCACTTTTAAATAATCAACATAATTACAACTAGAACAAGAAAGCTACAACAATTTCTACAAAGTGTGTTGTTCAAAATAATGGTAGAAACAAAATGATTTGAAAAGAAGCAAGGTATTTTTTAAATAATAAGTACAGCAAGGGCACTATGACAAAATGCTATAAAGTATGTTGTTCAAATGACAGTGGAAACCAAAATGGTGATGTGTTAAAAAGCAAGATACTTCTGTGAAGAGTATGATGCTCCTCTCTATCTAGTGGGTTTGGTTTCAAGTTATATTAACACGAAATATGAAAACTGAAAATATCCCATTAAGAAAAATCTCCGGTGTTTGGTTTCAAGTTATATTAACACGAAATATGAAAACTGAAAATATACCATTAAGATAAATCTCCGGTGTTTGGTTTCAAGTTATATTAACACAAAACATGAAAACTGAAAATATACCATTAAGATAAATCTCCGGTGTTTGGTTTCAAGTTATATCACATTAAATATGAAAACTGAAAAGTAAACCACAAAGATAAATCTCAAACCCAGTTAATGAATTTTACACAAATTTCTTTTACCTTTATGTTATTCTACAAAACTTTAATTTTAGGTTTTCTATTGTTTCACTCTTACTCTCAAGTTTTTTTGCATGATCGTGTAGTGAGCAAAAATGTCAATTCTGTTGAATGCATTTTTGCAACATATCCAAATAAATGGGAGCAAAATATGTTTAAAATTTGTCCCTCACAGTAAGGGAGCTTGGCACTTCATTCCATCAGCAATGTTTCTTGACATGTTGCACTAAATCAAGCTGAATTATTACCATAGAAATAAAACTTTAAATGCTATATATAGCCTGTTATAGTGGGAAGAAAGAGGGTTGATGCTTGCTTGCTGTGCTAAAGTAATAAGAGGCTGCTAATAATACTCTTGCTGAATAAAAGCTATGAAAACAAACAAGGTTAGTGAGTCAAAAAACCTCCCTATTTTTTTCTTTTTCAAAATGAGCATTAGACAGTTGCTACATATATATTTTATATATTTTTAAGTGTATCAATCAGAACTAAGTTATCTGAGACTACAAAGAGTTACTTTTAGTTAAAAATTAAAATTAGCAGTCTGTAATTACAAGATCATAACTATAAAGAGAAAAGGGACCTTACAGTTAACAATTAGATGACAATAGAAAATAACAAAATTAATATAAATTAACAAAATTCATGTTGTTTTGCCTAAAAAGAAGAAATGTTGAGGTTAATATCTGGCAAAAATTAAACAACATTACACACAATTCCCAATGAAAATGAACGCTCAAGTCATATTCAGTAAATGTCTTCAAGAAATCAACACATCAATTTTCATGAAAGAACCAAAATATCAAAATAAACAAAATTAAAATGTTAACAAATTAAAGATATTAAAATGTTTAAAAGTTTAATGAACTTAACTGGAACATTATTTAATAGATAATACACTATTTAAATAAAAAATACCATATTGTTTTTTAGGACTGATAGCTTTGAATATGCTTATGATTTTCAATCCATGTTTCCAAGATGACGATGCACAAAGAATAAAATGCACTAGGATATTTAGAACTTCCCTTTATTTTAAAAATATTTTTGTATACTTAAAAAATAAGGCTATGATTGCACATAACTTTATTTTTTTTTAATTTAAATTATTTAAATATAAAATTAAAATAAATGCCAACAAGATCCAAACTGAGAAGCATTTTGCAAGCATTCTTCATTCTAGGACAGGTTACAGAACTCTCAGTTAATTACATAAAGCCAAATAAACCAACAAGGGTTATCTAATTTATAAAAGATTTTGTTGTTGCTGTTATTGTGGATTGATGAAACAGCTGTCATATGAGATCATTGAATGTATGTCTTAAAACCAGGGTGAACTGACCGCTATGATATCAATAACCAGTGGTGTTATGGGTTTGATAAAACATTATCAAATAAGTTACAAAAAATGATTGAATGGCATCAGTTTATTTAACATACACAGCAGTACTATGTGGGCAGTAGCTCAGTTTTTAAAAAAATGCTACAATGCAATCCACTATACTTTATGTGCAATTTCTTTTAATTAATAATATGAGTTTTAACAAATTTTAAACTTAAAATAGTATTAAGTTAAATAAACCATCTTTATAACACTTTCTATATAACAAACACACTGTCCCTTCATGACTGCTATCAAGCATTTGAACAGCTTTGTTATAAGATTGCCAAGGTTTGATGAATAATCTTTACACAACTCCTGTCCCCTTCCCTCTCCCCAAACAAATAGACACATTTATCACTATGAAACAATAAAAAAAAGTTTTGATGCAAACTGGACAATAATGAAGGTTTTATCTTTAGAAAACTAATGTTAAATAAAAAAAGAAAGAAAACATAAAATGTTGATGTTTTCCCCATTTAGAAACCGCGGCGAAACCGTTTATCACCTGATGGACCATAGCCTGCAGAATGTGGAAGTACGTCTCCTCTGCGCTTAAAGCCTGTAGCAAAGAAAAATAGTCATACAAATATGTCACTAAAAAAAAAAAGTGAGTATATCATATTCATTTGATGGAATTTGCAAGCACAAAATAATTATGAGTATATACATTAAAATTGGTGAATAAAGTGAGTTATTAATATCAAACACTCAGATAAACAACCAAAAGATGTCAAGCATTATGTTCACAAAGTAACTGTTCCAGATGAAATTAAATGTAATGGCTGCATTAAAAAAAAAACAAGAGGAAAGATATGTGTGTCATGTGAGCAACAAGGATGTAATAATCTGATAAAATTGCACTTAGCTATCCAAAGTAAGTAACCCTTAAGTCTGATTTGTCGCAACCTGAAACTTAATATAAACTTTACAAGATGAAAAATAAATCTAAAAGTAACCGCTACAAAATTTACAATTAAATGCAAGGCGAGTCATGAAGTTTAAAATTATTGACATAATGGCTGAGCTGGAAGAGGAAGAAATGGTGCTCATAAAATGAAAAGTTACAACTTGATTGAAACAACTAAACACAAAGCCAAGTCATAAGTTTAAAGTTTATGTCACAAAAGAGAGAATAAAGTCTAAAATTTATGTTACTACAGACACAATGGCTGCAGTGGCAGAGAAAGAAAGAATGCTCTGTAAAAAGAAAAGTTACAACCCGATTGAAACAAAGTGGTAAAGATAATGTTACCAAAGACAGAATGGCAGAGCTGCCAGAAAGTAGAGAAGATGGAATGAATATATATATAATGAAAATCTCCTTTTCCTTTATTTAAAAAAAACAAATAAAATGCATTCAATGCTTCAGCAATATGCACAATAATAAAATTAAAAATGTATGACAAATGTGCTTACCATGTGCATTTTACAAAGCAACAGATTAAGCCACATTCACAATGAAAATATTTAACATGCTGAGAATTTTACAGTATTCTCCCTCACACTTTTGATAAGATATAAATTAATGCTATTTGCAATATTTTTTAGTGATTATATTTTCAGGGGGGGAAAATAATTAAACTATACAATATCAAAATGATTAAATAACTATAGCTTTTATTATTTCTACTTTTTTGATAATGTGATTTTAACATCAAATATCTGTAGCAGCATGCTTTTCAAAATTATGGTTGATTCTCTAGAAAGTGTGACATGAGGGTCAAAATATTAAAATTAGAATTCTTAGTTTCTTTTTACACCAGCAAATGACAGACCTTTAGGATACACATTACTGCAAGAATTGTTGTATTTCATCAATTAATATTCACACAGGAGTTCATCAAAAGATGGTAGATACCAGTTTGTTTGGTTGCAACACAGTAACCAAATAAATAATATTACCATATGTTACAAAGTTAATATTAATTGAAATCAACTTTCATATGCTAAGTTGCATATAACTTATAATAATAATAATAATAATAATAATGCCAATTATTAATCATAAAACAGCCGTTACACAAGTATGGAATATACTGATTTGTGCCATCAAAGTAATTTTTTATTTTAATTACCATTTCTCATCATTATACATATATATTAGTCATACAATAAAACAACAGTGTTATAAAGACCTAACTGGTTATAACCTTAGGTTTGAGGAGGATCATGGATTAATTATTGAACAGTTGCAACACAGTAACCAAAAAATGAGCATCACATGGAAAAGATGCAAAATGTGTCATACCAGTAATTCAAACCACAACTGAAATGTTCTTAGGCAATTTAAACACTGTACAGAAATTATATGAAAAAATAAATATGAAAAAAAGTTGTTTATTGAAAAGTAGGCCAGTCTTGGGGTAAAAAAATTAATTGAAAAAAATGATGACAATAGCAATCAATTTCTGGTGCCATCTTAGCTGTTACATCTGTGGCTGGATATCATCCACCAAAAGAAATACATAGTAACACCCTTTCTTCTGTAGAAATTTGATGTTTACATCTTGGCCACTGATGTCTAGCACAACAGCCTTGAAGAACTTGTCACCTTTCCTCCCAAGAAATTTTGCCTGAACCCAGCTGCCCGTTTGAATCCTGACAACACAAGAATTTCTGTTTGATAAAATTATATTTTACTGTTCCAAATTTTATTCAGTGCATTAAGTGAATATTGTCTTTTTTTTTTTTTTGGCAAGTGCCACAAAGAAAACTTTATCATATGTACTTTTTTATGCTGCAAGATTCACATTCAGTTCGCAGCAGGCACCAAAGAATCAGCGCTCTGAAAAAAGGAAACAAATTTAAAATAAATATTTTAAAAAAACATTGTGAATTAACCACCACCACCACCCCAAAAAAAATTAAATTATATGATTCAAACAAAAGCATGGAAAATGTTTTAACAAATTTAAAATAACACAAAATGACAATCACTGTATCAGATATTTTATAACACTAGAGTTTCGAAAATTATAAAGTTATGGTCATGATCAGTCAAGCCTACCTGAGTAACCTCAACAGGTGATGGCAGGTTTTCTGGCCCTGCTTTTGAGGACATATCTGCAATTTCTGGGGAGGTAGGCTGGATACCAGCATCGCTAAGAAATAACACACTGTACATCATTGAAGGTGTGCGGTGCCCAAAGTCCAGTTATTTGGCAGTCATCACCATCACTCCTACATGATTCACATGAACAGGAGGAATGTTTAATCAGAAGCCTGTTCTTTTCCAATCGCTTTACAGAATGTAAGCTTCGGGTTCCTGGAATTGTAATGATCTTTCTGGCTGCCCTGTTGTGATTTATGTCATTCCTGCCAACCCAGAAGATGTGAAGGCTGTGACAGCAACCATGTTCAGGTGACTGCTTGGTAAGTTTGGAAATGTCACTAACTTCTAAAAAAAATGTCAATATGACATATTAGGCAAACTTATTATTTAGTTTCGTTTTTATTTATAATAAAATAAATGTAATTTGGCTGATCAAACTAAAATTTGAAATAAATTAGCTACAAAATTGTGTCACACTCTCACTCACAACAAAGTAAAACATGGCATTGGTTACAGTGATATGACCGACCAAAACACATGCCTACTATCAATGGTAAAGCATTAGTAATTTTATTATTTAGATGGGTGATGTTTTGGTGACTTGCAGAATAACTTCAAAAAAGTAATACATATTCAAAGAGGTTTTTTGTATAAATCAGGTTCTTAAATCAAAGTCCAACAGTTGCAACAAGTAACTGAGGCACTTGATTTTATGATTATGATCATTACAATTTTTAAACAATGCTTCAAACACATTTTATTTTACTAAGCAGACCATCAAATTCAAACTTTATGATCTTCTGCATTTATGCTGTCTCGAAAATGTTCTAGAAAACACTTTTACAGTAGATAACCTGATTTAAAAGCTTTTGTTCTAGTCTCGTCAAGTACAAAAAATATTTTTGTCCATCATTGGTGGTGATCTATTTTTTATTTTAAAAACGTAAAAATAAATATATTGAGTATAAATGAAAATTTTATACTCTTAAGATTGATGCCAAAACTTTAAATACATTGTATATGTAAAAATTCTTACAAGAAAAAAATATTCTTACCTCGACAGGCACTTACATAGGCTTCCATGCATGATCAAAACTGGTACTACTTCAATTTGAAATAAAAAAGAAATTATTTTTATGTATCAGTCACTTTGTGGGAAACATCGGCCGTGCACATTTTTAACCTTTCCACCATGACTTACGATTTATTATTATTAAAAATAGTTCATCTCTTATCTCTTTTTTAAACATTTTTTAGTTGTTTACTTGTAATGGGGAATTTTGGTAATGAAGATACCTTTTACAGATAAAAATTGTTTTTGCTAAATCTCGGCTTGTATTTTGTTAAAAGCCCCCAGGAATACTAATATTTTCATCTGTCCTAAAAATAAACTCGGTTTAGCACCTTGGGAGGTCTTGTATTCAGCTTGTTTATGGTGTGTATGGTTTAGGTAATGAAGCATCAATTTTTGTTGTGTCATGTATCTTATTATGAAATTATGAAACCCATAAACATATTTTGTAGACTCTTTTGGATGTACTTATTTGATTTATGTGTGTCTGGGTTTTCATTTTTATATAATAAATGTATGCAACAAAAGTTTCTGCACCAACCAGCATCATGTTACAAATCTGCCATGTTTTTATTGGGCATTTTCATCACACACACAACAAAAAAAATTTAAAAAAACAAACACAAAGAAAACAAAGGTTTTGAATATTTTTAATTCAATATTATCTTTAACAGAAATTTAAAGGTTCAGACAATTTCCTACACAAATAATTTTTTTTACATCCATCCAAAGTAAGTGACCCCTTAATGACCTATCTGGGTCACCTTTCCAGAGAATCACCCTTATTTGCAAAGATCAGAAGAAACAAGCTTAAATGAAAATAAATTAACAAGTTGTTGTTACATCTATTGCTGAAAAGACAATTTCAACATCAAATATTCACACTTTTTAAGGTTTAAAAAATTATTATGACTGTATGTCCTCCATTCAACCAGCTTACATAATCTCCAAAGTAAATCCTTACAGTAGTAGGTGTAAGGAGGAAATACAGCGAACCAAATTTTACAGCTGAATGTGGAATATGAACAAGGCCCATGTATGATGTACTGTGCATGACATCTATTTTTATTTTCAAACAGATGTCTGAGTGGAAGTTGAGAAATTTATTCTTATTTGATCTTATAAATGCATGCACGCGCGAGCACACACACACACACACACACACACACGCACGCTAACGTCTGAGTAGAATTGGAGAAATGAATCCTTATTTGATCACTGTCACTTTAATGCATGTACACATCTCAACTCACACTCAAGTAAATAAAACTGAACCTGACAAATTAAGTGACAATTTGTACTATAGGCATCTACTGCTAAGTACTACTTTTAAATAAATACCATAGCTCTTATTTTTCCTCACTGTTTAATAACAAATAAATCTTGTTGAACAAACAATATAAATTAATGCAAATAGTTCTACATTTAAGTTTGTCCTAACAATGTAAGTGACAAACTAAAACAGAAACTCACCAAAACCAGATGGAGAAAAATCATCACGACGTGGAAAGGGATCATTCCAACGTCTTTCAAAGTCTGGTCGTGCTGGAATACCTGGATTAGGAAATCTATCTGCAAAGCCAGTGTTCATGCCCAGTCTCATCCTGTCAGCTCCATCTAAATGGGGAAAAATTGTGAATGTCAATAGTGTGGAAATCAAAAAGAATCAGGTATACATAACTGTTTGCTAGAGTTCTCTTTCCTCAAATTAGCTTCTCTTTGTTGAAGAAAACTCTTACTTATATACTGTCCTTCCATTGAGCTATGAAGGAAGTGAAATCCATCTGTAACTGAAAGGTTTATAAAGTCTATTAAAACAACTGAAACAATTTTGGGGTGTGGAGAGGCATAGTTTCAAGTGCAAGTTAGCCTTTAGAATCTTATTATTTATGATGAACTGTAAAGACAAAGCTTGTATATGGTGAACTACCAATGCAAAAAGAAAGTTCTGCAAGTCTTAAAAGTATTATAAATGAAGAAAGAAAAGAGTTACAGCAGGGGTCACCAACACGGTGCCCGCGGGCACCACGGTCGCCCGCAAAGACCACATGAGTTGCCCGCAGGCCTTTCTAAAAATAGCACAACTCAACTGCAAACTAGGTAAATTTGTTATATTTCAGAAGATGGTAGCCCTTCGTATGACTCAGTACCCATGAAGTAGCTCTCAGCATCAAAAAGGTTGGTGTCCCCTGAGTTACAGAATTCAATATTTGAAATGAAGGCATTTTCATATATATATATATATTTTTTTTTACTGATTTACAATGCCAATGATTAACAACATTTTAATTAACAATCCACTTTCCATAGGATCCTACTGTTACTATTCAGGGCAACTAATGACAATCTTTAGCATGCATATAGAGCTCATTTAGCTTGATTTTCAGTGCATGCTTGTGGAAATAGCTCTCTTGTATCGTGATTTAAAAGCTTGACTCATTCATTATTTATCTCTGCTTCAATAGATTGTTATAATATTTATTTATTATAACTGTATTTATCTTTCAACCGCTTTGAAATGAATTATAAATTTCCTATTAATTAATCTAATTACATTAGTAATATAATTTCAATTAACATTTTTGTGGAACCAATGAATAAGGTTAATACCATTTGGCCTGAAAAAAGTACAGTCTCGCATGTAAAATGACCAAAACATTTTAAATGTGTTTTACAGGAAAGGTATTTAGGTTAGGCTGCCATGAGTATAGTTTTCATCAGGACATGTTTAGGGAAAAAAAACAAAGCACTATATTTAGGTCAATACAGTATTTGACCAATGTACTATTTGTTACAGTTAATGTTCTCATTAAATTTGTCCTAATAAGACTAGTGAAACAAAACAATGACATTTATTTCTATCAGGAATTATTTATGAAGCATTAGAGTTTTCCAGTTGCATGTGGTAAATATTAGTGTAGATGCCACTTAATACGGTCCAAGGATTTTGGAATCATCAGCTGCTCAAATTTCTTTAAATGAATTTGAACCACTGAACAAACCATTAAGTATTTCTTGGAAACAAATTCTTCTTAACATATATCCACTTTGCAAACTATTTTTTACATGTTTGTCTTAAAAAATAATTTTACTTTAATAATACTTTTAAAATTCTTTAAAAATGTTTGTCTTTACAATTTTTAGAAAGTGCAAATCTGTCTTAAAAATATTTTTTAATGGAAATTTTAAAAAGAGATATAACTGCAAAGATTTTATACAGCATTCCTATTTAGATTTTGAGGAATATATCATATTTCTTTAATCACCATGAAATGTTATTGCTTCTAAGTAAATATAGTGAATACCCATAAAACTGACACAGAGTGTGAAACTAATTTTGCATGAAAAATGGTTTTCATAGGGACCTCATCTGCAAAACAAAATTACTAAAAGTTTTGATATTTTACCTCTCCCAAAATTAAACGGT
Source organism: Sinotaia quadrata (assembly GCA_028829895.1). NCBI lineage: Eukaryota > Metazoa > Mollusca > Gastropoda > Architaenioglossa > Viviparidae > Sinotaia > Sinotaia quadrata. Next base: position 73,395,693 of record CM054179.1, read on the forward strand.
CCTCCTGGTCCACCCCGATTCATGCCTCTGCCACTGAAACTTCCACTGCCTCGAAAACCTCCTCGGCTTCGTCCTCTACCATAAGCACCTGACTGTTTGGCTTGTTTAGCATCTTCAATCTCTTTCTGACGCAACTTTGCTTTGTGTTTAGTTCCACGGGAATGTGTGTCTAACTGCTCCTGACTGGTGACCATGACATTGCAGACAGCACATTCGTATACGTTGTTATCACTTCTACACATACACATATCATTTTAAAGTTACGAAAAGGGCAAGTGAGTTTCTCTCATACTCTTGTGAATTTATAAATCATACTAGCAGTGGTACAGCAGTTACTTCAGATACATTGTTATCATCCTTGTGTGTGTGTGTGTGTTCTTTGATGATGTTGTGGATGTGTGGTGTTTTGTTTCCTATTCCATTGCAGTTCCATGATATAATTTTTAGTTGTTTCGTTTATGCTTTTGGACGAGTAGTTTGCGTGTTCATAGCCATTGTGAAGGTAATTCTGGTATTTGTTTCTTGGTGTTGTTTGAGGGTAACGTCTGAAAAATGTATTTTTTGTCTTTAATTTCTTTATTTGGTGGTCTATCTGATAGCTAGTTGTCTAGGGAGTATTGTTCGTCTGTGAGGTGGGATGGGTAGGGGGAGAAATGAGGGTTCTATTGTTTCCTTGATACTGTGGTTGTGGTCGCCTGTATTGGTGATTGTTTTTTCTTGTTAATGTTGTTTGTGTGTTTAGTTGTTTCAGCTGGGTGTGGGGAGCAGTTGGTAGATGTGAATGCTTGATTTTTGTTGTCATTAATTTTTGTGAGAAGGTTGTTGTTTGGGAAGTAGTGTTATTTTTGTGTGATTTGGGTTTTTGATTTTTGAATTTGGTAGGTATAAGTTTTAGGGAGTGGATATAGTTTATTGGTTGTATTGTATTTAGATCTTTGTATGTTATAGTGTCTCGGGTAGAAGTTGGGGGTGGGTAAAAGGGTTTTGCATATCTGGTGGGTTGGTGTGTTGATTGTTGTTGTAACTGGTAATGGGTGGAAATTGGTTGCTATAGGGTTGAGAGTGTTATTTTGGGGAAAATGACAGGTTTTGGGGTGATTTGTATGATGTTAGTTTGTGTGGGCGATGTGATTGAGGTGTCTGGGATTATGATTTAAGTTTGGGCTGGGGTGGTCGTGGGTGTTTGTTTATTTATGTGTTTTCATTGTGTTTTTCTAAATTATTAAGGAAAATTATTGGGCTAAAGGGTGTAGGTATGAGTTCTGTTATCACTTCTATTAATTTTTTTGGTTGTGTGTGGGATAGGTTCTTTGTAGTTTGGTGATTTTGTTCCTTTAGAGTTTTAATTTGCATTTGTTGGTTTGTGTGGTAGTGAGAGTAAGGACAATGTGATTGTGGTGTCAGAGTTTGTGGTTCATATTCAGTGTACAGACCTCATCTGTTCTTGTTTTTTATTTGATTGGGGTTCTTGTGTGATGTTGTTGTCTTTTATTCTGCTTTGGGGTGTCTTTGATGGCATTTGTGTGGTTTGCATATGATAATGACAAATATTAGTTAAACAGCCAACAATTTTAATTTAATGAGATATTTACATTATAGTTTATGACAGTGGTTCCCAATATGGTGCCCACAGGGTACCATGGTGCCCACTGAGGCATATACATGCTCCCATGATGAGTTGTGAAAAGTAGTGAAAATGTAGGCTGTTCCATCCAACCTCACATCACATAAAAACATTCAAAGCGGAACTGATCTTGTCAAGTATGACGATGAAGTCTCTTGTACATTTCCCAATGAAGAAAAGGTATGTGACTTTGATTTTAACTCTTCACTACATTCTAAGACCCAGGACCAGTTTAAAAGATATTTTCAACTGTTCATCATTGAATCTATAATTGCCTTACTTGGGAATCCTTTTACCTGCCAACTAGAGGTAACAAAAAATGGCTATAGTGACTGAAAATCTCATTCAAGTAAGAAGTGGAACTTGAGATTTTGGACCTTCAAAATGATAATGTACTCAAATCGACCAAACAGATGATAATTTTTGGAATCTGTAGTGTACAAAATAAAATCTTAATTTGATTCCATTATCTGTTTAATGATGAACACATAATAAATACAGATTTTGACCTACAGATGGGCATCTTGGTGATTGCTTACACACAGGAATATTTTACTCTCTCAACTGATTGAAATTGGCTATTGAAATTCAGTGTCAAAAAATCATAATGATTTATTACAATTAAAGCACATGAATTAATAATACTTTTTCTTTATTCAGTTCTGGTGAGCTCTTATGAATATTATTTATATTTGTTGTGATTTATATTTAGTGATAATATGGATACACATAACAATAAAAATTGTGATTAACCTTTTTCACATATACTTCTTGAAATCCTAATCAAGTGAAAATAGAAAGAATATTTTCAATTAACCATAACTGGTCTCTATGTTAAAGTATGAATAAAGAATACATTTCATCGACTAGTTCAACAATATCGTACTTTTAAAATAAATAAAATGAAAATTGTCAGCTTAAGATATTTATTTTGTAAAAGCTACTTAATTCATCTTCTAGACAGATTCAAAACAGAGCAAATTTACATTGTAATTATGAAAGAATAATCTGCTTGAATGATATAGATGCATATATTGCATATTACTAAATATGATGATTTGCAATTGAAAAACTTGATGGCACCTGACAAACTCTTCTGAAAATTTGAATGTGCTCTTGATGCATCCAGTTATTACTCACTGCAACTAAATGAACACAATGATGCATCCTGTTATATTATTACTCATTGCAGCTAAGTGAACATAATGATGCATTAGTTGTATTATTACTCACTGCAGCTAATTAAACATGAGGCATCTGATTGTATTATTACTCACTTTACACTCAGTTGTATTACAGTGGTACCTCGCATAACGAACGCCCTGCAGAACAAACGATCCACATAACGAACACCTGCGAGGCTCGCAAAACAAACTTGTTTCACATAACAAACCATACCTACGCCACGAAAACATTGCATTTCCCGTGAAAAAATGGCCGAATCCGGCCAGTCGTGTCTCCCACCCTGTCTGCACCCACTGGTGGACAACTATGACAACTAAAAACTGGACTGGAAAAGAGACCTGTGTGTGTGAACTGTACATAAGTGTCCTCCTCATTCCACCTCCATTTCACTTCATCAATGCCTAACATCTTACCTCATCAACACCTAATATCCTGCTTTGGCGAGTGTCTTTACTAGTGTTTCCCCCCCTGAACACTGCCCTGTCTTCATTTTCCCCTAATTTCTTTGATCTTTCGCAGCAATGTGGAATGGACTGCACGATCCCACAAAGTCTATGGGATATCGTGTTTCACATAACGAACTTACTGCTGGAACAAATTGTGTTCGTTATGCGAGGTACCATTGTATTACTCATTTTACACTAAGTTGTACTATTACTCACTTTTTAATGATGTTAGCACTGACAGCTTGCTCTAAAGACTTAGCATCTTCAGCAAGCCTTACTTTTTTTGCATGATTCTTTCCTTGATAGTGTTGCTCTGCTTGTTTGAGGGATGTGAAACCCACGCCACATAAGTTACAGTACTCATTATTGTCCTCTTCCTTTTTCTGAAAACAATTAAAAAATATAATTATTAACTATATTTGTGTGTGTGTGTGTGTGTGTGAGTCTCTCAATCCACAATGTAAGCCTCATTTTAAATTTTATATTGCAAATATGAAACAAGCAAAGGAAAAAGAAATGGATGGTGCAGCGCATTATAAATTATCTTATAATTAAATCATTTCTGTCATTTATACGTATTTCACAAATGTCATATTTGTCTCCTCATGGCTAGCACAAAGCAAAGTGCCTATGTCAGATCCAGACTGAGAACAAGCAGAAGGCTGTTGAATAGAGTAGTCCAAAATTTGGCATTTTAGGGCAAGGTTCTAAAGTGATCCCAACAGGCAACAAGATATTTCCAAAGACTATGTACCTCCTCTCCAAAGCCAATGAAATATTGGAAAATAAGTTCACAAATCACAGAGGTAAGGAGTGTTAATAGGATGTTTTTTCATGTGTCATTTGCCACACACAAAAAGAATGTGTTGTATCATTATCACAATGGCACCTAAATTTCCTTCACTATTCCAGAGATTTGTTGGCATTTTTTTACAAGGGTTGGAAGATAGGTGGAGTCCTTTGGTATTAATCTTATGCAGGCAAGGATCAACAGCAGGCCCTGCTATCTCCATTCAGAATTTAGATGGCCAAGAAAAAAAGTACATGCATATGTATGCCATTACTAAGGAAAACGCCCATTTTCAAAGTGTCATTATTATCCCTTCAAGTGTTAAGTAGACAACAACAGACCCAGGGGTTTAGTACAGAAGGTTAATTTCATTCTCTCACAAGTATACTGTGTGTTCTTTCTGAGTATATTTTGGATGTGACAAGAGCCTTCAAATACTTTCTTTCACCCAACAACCTAGACTAAGAGTAAGAAACAACTTTTATGTAATAGATCAACTCCACTTTGCCTCAGGAATACTGCTCAAGACACATAGTAGTTAGTGGATTGCATGCAATTTTCTTTCAACAAGCCTATCATTCTGAAAACATGAATGTCCTTTCATTCTTGCAATTCAAAATTACAATACAAGAGAGTTGGAAGTAAAAAATTCTTTAGTTTACACGCAATAATAGCATAAAGCCATGATGCTATAAAATCCAACAAAGAAAAAATATATCTTACCTTATTTCTGGAGAAAGATAGCAAGAACAACAGGAAAAAAAGACAAAGTCAATATGGGTGAAAGCCGACACCTCAAGAAAACTGAAAATATCAAACCGAGCTTGAACATCTAAACCCTTGCCAAGCAAAAATTATATGGAAGATATCCAGGGGGCATCACTTGTATTACTTGTTAGAGTGGCCTCTTTAATGCTTTATTTTTCTTCTTTCTCTTAGAGCATATAAGCATTGGCTTGTGAGATAGAACCTCTTTCTATAGTATGTTTGTCTGGCAATATTCTGGAAAAACTTATTTTGTATAAAAAATCCTAAATTATAGGAAACCTGCTATTCTTCTCTGGCCAACAGTGGTATTTTATAAGAACATTGACAGTTTCACATCCATTTCCACCATTTGGTAATTTCACAGATGGTATCAGATAACAGGGAATAGAAACTGATCATTTTTATACAAGTTAGGATGAGAAACATAAAATGGCTACTCTTAATTTCTTTTTAAATGTTTATCTAAATAACATTAGCTATAATATCACACTATTTAATGTACTTTGCTCGACAGACTATGATAATTTATAAGAAAAACAGTTTGCACTGCTAACTCGTAAAAAATTAATAATTTGGATATTCATCATCAAATAATCAATACAAATTCAGTGTTCTCACACCTTAGTAGCAACACCAAGTGATCTTTAAAAAAATACCAATAATGTAATTTAAAATGCGATTTATGAAACCAATCAAAAACTTCATACTACTACTAAAGTTAATAATTACTAAGCACACAACTTACTTTTTTTTAAATCAAACAAGATAATAAAATTTAATTTCAAACATTAAATGGTGCTGTTGTCAACTGTAAAATTAACTAGATGTACAGCTAAGAGAGACAAAAAAATAAATTAATGATAATTAATTTGCAAAATGACTCATATCTGCAACCTAAATGTCTGAGAATAAAGCACAGAGCAATAAACAGAACATCAATTCCAAGTAATAATGCTTACATCTTTGAGCTCTTCACTAGACTTGGTTTTCTCTGTGTCCTTATCCACAGCAGAGTCTTTATCAGCTATTATGTTGGAAACAACTGATGAACTAGTGTCTGCATCTGTTGCCTGCCCAACCTCGGCAGAATTCGATGCGGGTTCAGCGGCAGAAGAAGGAGAAACTTTTGCAACAGTAGAAGCACTTTTTGGTGGATCTGCTTGCTGAGGACTACTTGATTTTGCCTCAGGTTGGGATCCACTTGATTTTTTATCAGATTGCAAGCCTGACAATTTTGGTGTTTCAGGTTTACTAGAGCTGCCTGCTTTGGCTTCAGGTTGCGAAGCAGAAGATTTTGATTCAGACTTGGTATCAGGTTGGGAACCAGAACTCCTCAGTTCAGGCTGTGAGCCTAATGATTTTGTTTCAGGCTTGGTTTCATCTGATTTATCTGTAGTAACAGACATTTGGGTCTCGCTGCCACCAGAAGACACAAAAAGGCGGACTCGTTTAGCATGGTTCTTTCCATTATAATGCTGGACTGCCTGCTGAAGGTTGGCAAGGCGCAAGGAACACAAGTGGCAATGGGTCTCTGTTGTCTGAGCCCGCAACTTAGGCATTAGCTCTTTTGGAACCTGAGAAAAAAGCAGGAGAGAAAAGCTTCAAAGGCAGGTAACACTCATCTCTCTGTTAATCACATACTGATAGCAGGAAACAAAACCATTACAAAAGCAACTTTAGTTATATAAATAAAGCATCTATAAAATGCAAAGAACAAAGTCTTGTTAATCCCTTTCAATTTACAAAAATAGACCTATTATTAGTATTAATACGGATCACTTAGAGATGCTGTTACCACAAGATATACAAGCACAATACAGAGGTTCCCACTGTTCAGTAAATATATACAAAAAATAAAACAACAAAAATTAGGGGAGAAAAAGAAACTTCTTTCCATATGTGATTATATAGTAAAATTTTATTCCACGCCATCGATAAATATCAAGGAAATTAATTAAGGAATAATGCAAAAATATTGTTTATGTTTTGACTTTACTATTGTCTTTTTTACATGTTGAGGTGAAAAAGAAAGAAATATTCTAATGACTGATTTTTTAGATTGTAATGGCTGGCTAATTTCATAATTACAAAACAAAAATGGGGATATTTAAGCAGGGAGGTATATATACTACTATATATATGATATACTGCTTAGTAATAGAATTTATGATAGTTATCAATCTCACACTACAATTTAGTTCAAGTAAAAACAAAACAATGTCTGTCAACAAAAGGTCACAGGATGAAAGTGACACTTTCCAATACAATAATGCCCTTGATTATATAAAGCAATGAGAATGATGGAGTGAAACAACAAAAAACTGAGATGACTATCAGAAATTCCCTACACACAGGTAACTGGAATACAATGTGCTGATCAGGGTTCCTAATAGTTACATGGAACTGCAGCGTTCATTGTTTCTACTGTCTCACTAGCATTTTACTGTTCATTGTTCCTACTTTCTCACAAGCATTTCACTGTTCACTGTTCCTACTTTTCAAAAACATGTTGCTGTTCATTGTTCCTATTTGCTCCTAAACATTTCACTGTTCCTACTTTCTCAATACATGTTGTATTTCACTGTAGATTGTTCCTACTTTTTGACAGTATATCACTGTTCACTGTTCCCACTTGCCTCAAAACATTTCACTGTTCATTCTTTTTCAACAGTATTTCACTGTTCACTGTTCCCACTTGCCCCAAAACATTTCACTGCTCAATGTTCCTTCTTTCTTGACAGTATTTCGCTGTTCACTGTCCCTTCTTTTTCGACAGTATTTCACTGTTCATTGTTCCTACTTTCTTGACAGTATTTCGCTGTTCAATGTTTCTTCTTTCTCGACAGTATTTCACTGTTCATTATTCCTACTTTCTTGACAGTATTTCACTGTTCATTGTTCCTAATTTCTCGATATTATTTCACTGTTCATTGTTCCTACTTTCTCAACGAGCATTTCACTGTTCATTGTTCCTACTTTCTCAAAAGTCATAGCATATCACTGGCCATTGTACCTACTTGCTCCAATTAATTTTGCTGTTTATGTGTTCCTACCCTCTACAAAGTCCACAGCATTTCACTGTCCACAGTTCCTATTTGCTCCATATCACTTCACAGTTCAATGTTTCTATTTGTTCTACAACATGTCAGTGTTCACATTTGCTCCATGAAGGCATGATAAAATAATTTTCCATTAATTACTAATCATCAATTATAAAAGTTTCCCATTTCTAGCCCTGGTTTACTGTCTGACAAACTTAAGAAATAATGTCAGACATCAGTTATTATTGTAATACCTTTAGAAAACAAATGACTTTAATTAGCCTGTATTCAGGCATAATAGTTTTTAGATTATGATGTTCAAACACTAAACTTTATTATAACTTTGATACTTCTAATGTCTATGACATTTCTCTGCCATGGTAATACTAATAATACTAATAGTAGAGAGAAGAAAGCACACTCTACTAAAAATTCATTACTTTCCTCAAAATATCTTTGTCATATCAGATATCTACAAAATATATATTTATTTAACAAACAATTATTAATTAGTAATAGTAACAAACAATCAATGTAAGCAATAATATAAAATGCATTTGAAAATTAAGTGAATAAGTTGAACATATTAAAATCACAGAATGATTGTTTTCATTTCAGTTTTGTTTTTGAGGGGGGGAGGAGGGGGGGAAGGGAAGGGGGTTGAGAAAAATAATAAATAACACTATTAACACTGAATTAAAAACAGATCATGCTTTTATCTCTCAGATCAAAGACAATTAAAAATTACACTAAATACAATTACTAGCAACTTTTATTAAATGTGAATGCTCTAGTTTTCCTTAAATTATTGTAATGTTTAAAACTACCACAAGCAGGCATGAAATATAAACAAAAATTTGTTTAAAAGGATAAAATACAACAGTGGTTTGGGTTTGTTTTTTTGTTTCAGAACTAAATACAAAGTACTAAAGGACTAATTGTTGAGTAAAGTGCATGCAGACACACTTCTACTAGCATTGTACTAATAATATATGTCTATTTCTTAACAAGAATAAGATTAAGAAAGCACATACAAAATAATGTACTGCAATAAAAGATAAAACTAGAAATGCCTTTGACTTATTCAAAAACATATGTATTATTATTAGAGACGTCATGGCTATTTCCAGATTTTAAATGCTAATTAAATAATATTTAGTGGCCAGGAGAATCAAATAAAGTTACTGCTAAGTCTGCATGATTAGCAAGTGTTCAGTCTTCAAATTAGGGAGCAAAATGAATATGAATATTATGAGGTTTGCAGCTGACCTCATATTTAGGAGTTCTTAGGTTCAGTTCTTATTTCAACTATGTTTTTTCAAATTAACACTTTCTTTCTCTAACTTGGAATTGTCAAGTTGCACCCAATTAATTATAAAGGACTTATAAAGTTATATCGAAATATAATTCTCATCATTATTAACTGAAAAGTGTTATGCATTCTATGGCAACCAGAACCTATTTTATTATTCTATCCAATAGATTACTAAGGGGACAATTAATAAATACCTGAAGGTAATAAAACTGAGTAGTACTTGAACCACAGGAATCTTAAACAAAAGGCTAGTGTCCTCAGACAATGTCTGTCCCTGAGCAAAGGCTAGTGCCCTGTCGTTGAATCCCAGTCTATCCTATATAGGATTCTTGAACAAAAGGCTAGCAGTAGTTCCCTCTCTACAAATCACACACATTTACCGGATTCTTGAACAAAAGGCTAGTAGTGCCCTATCTTCAAGTCACTATCTCTCCCTCTGGACAAAGTGACTGGTTTACAGTTGCACTGGTTTTAAGAAGCTTCTAAGTTCTACACTTCTACAAGTATATGCAATATTTTTATTATTATTATTTTATTATTATTTTTTATTAATTAAAATTAACAGGAATCTTGAACAATATAAAAAGCATGACTCCTAGGAGTTAAAAAAAGAAACCAATGCAACATGACATTGACAACTTCAAAATATTTTATAGTTATACAATACAAAAAACATCTACAGATTGGATGTTTCGGCTAAATCGCCTTCATCAGGATAATTTTTTAATGAAAAATGGCATATAAATAAATGCTGGCTTTGTGATCATTTAATAACATTAATATATAAATGTTTATATATATCAGCAGTCATTCATTTCATGTTCATATGCCATTGTTATAAATATAAGTGTATTGTCTTGATGAAGGCAATTTAGACAAAGCATCAAATCTTAAGAGTTGTTTTAGTATTGTGTACATAATAAAGTATTTTGAATTTTCATGCTGTTCATGTTGCACTGATATTAGTGATAAGTGATATAAAAAGAAATATATCATTTTTAAAGATGTAAAAAAAAAAAAAAAAGAAGTAATAAATGTTCATATCTAAAACAGAACTGACTGATAGGTGATGTGCAATAAGATGCTCTTATACATAATTTCATTTAACAGAATAACAGTGTAGCCATTCCCAGCAAATAAAATTGCACCCATACAACAGCTTATTTACTTCCCTTTTCAATCCCACCTGTAAGAAAAGAATTTTTAAATAAAAACAAAATATGAACTTCTGTTGTATAAAACTTCACTTGTTAATTTAATAATATTGTTACTTAGAGTTAGAGGTACCTTTGTTAAACATATCTGACATGATGGTCAAAAATTTCTGACCACATTGCTACACTTAAAAGAGAATCATTGGGATTTTAATTCTTAGTGTACCAATAGTAGTACCAAAATCAGTCAATTCAAACTACTTCTAAATTTCAACATTATTAACACGTTTTAACTTTTATTGTTTTTTAAATACAATAATTAAGAACACTGTGATAAATATGTTTAGTCTCTACTCTTTTAAACTTTGTGATTGCATAGTTGTAATTAAATCTTTTAAAATAATTACATGCAATTGGGAGAATACTACATACTGAACACAAAATGATGCATGTTGACTAATATTTATAATATATATATATATATATATAGTACTGGCATCACTATAGCCAAGTCATTAAATAGTGATTGTGTATGTAACACTTTCACTTTTCAGTAAAAATCATTTGCTTCAAACTTAATTAATTGAAAATTTAACTGTTTTACAAAGAAATGTCTGACTTGGTAATACATCTAACTTAGGATTATTCATGAAATCTACAAATGTCTATTCATTACTAATATTTTAAAGAGTCATAACTGAAATTTAGATTAGAACCAGGTAAGATTGCATGCAGCCCCTTATTTTAAAACAGAAATAATCCCAGTTCAAACTGAAAACAGTCAAACTCAAAGGCAGGAACAGATTCAAGCTTCTCTCATTACAGAAAAATTTTAAGTTGAATACAAAATGGACAAATATCTATTGTAGTTTGTACATTTGGTTCAATTTTTAGTTTAAAACAGTTTCTTTATACTTATAATTTATGAAAGATTTAAATAATAATAATGAGAAAACAAATAATCCGTAGAGATAGTAATTGTATACTAATTAAATAAACTATATTAATTTTTTGCAATTAAAAATCAGTTGGAATTATAGTGATAGTTACTTTTTATACTAATTAATTATTAAATAAACTATATTAATTTTTGCAATATAGAATTATTTTTGATTCTCTTACCAGTATGCAAAGATTAAAATACACAACCCTCATTTACCCTAATTCCATTTCAAAAGTTACTCAGTTTGAATTGATGCATCTGTTAAAGTGTAAAATATGCATTTTTCATTTGTTGCAAATGCATGTGTAGGTCTCTGTGTTATGATGAAAATGTTTAGAACTAAAAAAAAAAAAAAAAAATTTACTGCACCTGTTCGGAGCAGTCTGTCTTGATTTGCAATGTCTGAAATGAGTTAAAGGAAAGATAAAATAAAAGTTTCATTCAATAACTGATGTAAGCCAGAGAGTTGTACCTGAAAAGGAAAGTTTACAATTATTTATTAACTTAAAACAATTATTCAGCTTAAGATACAGTTTTACATTTGTTTAGAAATATATATTTTATTATTTACTTATTTTAGTGGTTGTACATATATTTTACGAGAGAAAAAATATTTTCCTTTCGATTGTCAATTATGAAGCTGATAGTACTGCTGATAGTAATTCTACTACTGTACTAATATAATCACTGAAGGTGCAGTTACTACTACTGGCAGTAGTAGCAGTACTACCAGTTATTATTGTATGAAACTGCAACTAATATTTCTACTATTGGAATAATCACTAAAGGTAATGCTACTACTAATAACAGTAACACTACCAGTTATTTCTAATGGTACTGCTACTACTACTATTACTAATAATATTAATAAGCAAGAGCACTAGACTACTACCAGTATTATTACTAATGGTACTGCAAGTAATGGTTTAACAAATGAAGATACTGCTACTACTAAGTACTATACTACTATTAATAGTAATACCAATAATATTCCTGATGGTACTATTACTAGAACTTCTACTAGTGATATTATCATTTAAGAATAAGTTACTACTAGTATTCTATTACTAGGGTTATCACTGAAGACACTATTTCTGGTGTTGAGGATAATACTATTAGTATTACTGGTGTTACTTGTTAGCACTCATGTTGGGAGTTAAAACATGATGAATGACATCTCACCAGTCTTTCATTATCAATTAAATAAAAAAAACAATTACAGAGCACAAACACAAAAACAGATTTCTAAGGGCAACATTTCAAATACAATTTCAACTACATTTTGTATAATAATGACACAATATAAAAAATTACCGAGAGTTCATCCTAGTTGTGCTAGAATTTTTATAAGAATTAATAAAATCTTGAAAGCAGTTACTATCATATTTAAATAACATTAACAAATGAAACAAGTAAAACCTTAATGACTTTCTTCATTATGACAGTGAAACAATTTCTAAATGTGGATTACAAGGTTAAAAAAAAAAAGTCCCCATTTCAAACACTATTTTCAAAAGAAGCTATCCCATTCTCAGTCTTCTGCTAAAAAAGAAAATAATTTTACAATTGTTCACTATTCTTACAGTCTTACACATGTATTTATTAAATTTATAAAATGACTTTTCCAAGTCAATTTACTTTAGTATCAAACTGCATAGTACTAATGAGCATACCTTACTTGCTTTAAATTATAAACAATTAAGATGAAAGAAAATAACGAATAAATAGAAAATAAAATAGATTAGTGGTATGAAAATATCTACACACACATAAAACTAGGTAAGACCACTCAAATTTTGAAGTCTGGCCAAATAAGCTGATATTTGCAGGTTATGTTATGTACCTCAAAGTAAGTTTGCATACAAAATTTTGGAGCTCTAGCTTTAATAGAAAAAAAGTTATGACAGTTCAAAGTTTGATGTAAATTGCAGAAAAACTCAGATTTCACGAAACCCCCTTTTGAAATGACCACAAAACAAAAACTATGAAACATACACAGTTCATCTTTGCTATGTCAACTCTCTGTAACACAATTATACTGCTGATTTTTTTTTAAGGATCACAGATGCATAGAAAATGAAATACAGTCTTCTCAAAATAGCATTTTGTTCAAAATTTCAAACGGCAAGTGGTTAAAAACAGAATGTCTCTTTTGGAGTCTTGTAAAACAAAAACTACTTCATATACATCATCCAGATTTGGTATACTTGCTCTTTGGAGTATAGACATTTCCAGGGTGAAGTTTTAGATAATCTTGTTTAATAGATTTAGAAATAATAAATATAACATATGAAAAATATAGCTTTTTGCAATACATTCGCAAATAATGCTCACTTGTTGAAGAGAAAAATAGGTCAAACGAAAGTTATTATTATAATACAGTGTTTCTAATTTCTATAACTGACAGCATGATCATTCTAACCTAAATAAAGTCATAAATTATATTTTGCATACTTATGTGCATGTATTTAGCAATAACTGAATAAGTTGAATAATGCTCACCATATGTCATAACATGAACTATCCATTTGTGTACCTATATCAGCCCTGTAAATCCTGTTCAGTCAATTTCTTTGCTTGTTATGAACTGCATTGCCAATAACTAGTTAGTTGATTTATTTAATTTTAATGTCTTTTCACTTGTGGATATTAGACACATTCACACATATGCATAAATATACTTTGATACACCCATATTTGGAAGAAAAAATATAAACTTATGAACAGATGCTACTTTGATTTTAATTCTATTATTAAACAAAGTATTAAGAACAGCACATTAATTTTAAAAACAGTTCAAAGCTAGCAAAACTGATACTCTTTTTAGTTTAATAAAATACTTTTACATTGTTACAATGCTAGTTCAATAGTTGTTACTATTTGCAGTTACTATTTGCAGTTACTATTTGACAAAGTTGTATAATTCATTAATTGTCCATTATTTATTAACAATGTATTATTATTAAGAACAGCACAATTTTAAAAACAGTTCAAAGCTAGCAAAACTGATACTCTTTTTAGTTTAATAAAATACTTTTACATTGTTACAATGCTAGTTCAATAGTTGTTACTATTTGCAGTTACTATTTGACAAAGTTGTATAATTCATTAATTGTCCATTATTTATTAACAATGTATTATTATTAAGAACAGCACAATTTTAAAAACAGTTCAAAGCTAGCAAAACTGATAGTGATACTCTTTTAGTTTAATAAAATACTTTTACATTGTTACAATGTTCAATAGTTGTTACTATTTGCAGTTTATTTTTTATGGAGTGTAAACAGCAATTGTAATTATTAGTATCTTTATTTTTAATAGGTGTCTATTTGTTTCATAATATAAGACATTAACATTCTAAAAATATCTTGAAAATTGAAAGCTAAAGTCTTTCATAGTTTTACTTATTATATTTCTACTATATTAGTGTATACTGTATGTCTGTAGTGTGTGTAGCATGTTACTCATCCTTGTCTTGATCTCAATTTTTACCATACATCGATTCACTCACTCACTGACACATACACTTATTACTATATTAGCATATATCTTTACCTTGAACGGTCACTCAATAACAAATTCTCATTCATCATTTACTAGATTGTTTCTTAAAACCCGAATTATAATAAAATAATGAAAAGTACTGGTCAGCTACAGACAGTAACACAGACAAAAATCCGCCAGCATTAAAAGTTGTCGTTCTTTATTTTGGATTGGTGCTTTGTAAAATTAATTTAAAATATCGCCGATTAATTAAAATATTTTCTAAAAAAATAAATCTCATCATGAATCATCATTTAATCATTTGCAGCCAGTATTTTTTGTATAGGACTGCTTTTAATATAAGCAGTTTGTCCTAACAAATCATCACCCTCTTGCAACCGTACTTTAAATGGCCGATGTTTAGCTAACCTCGTTAATGATCAAAATAAAACTTTCTAACAAATCGTAACTTAAAAATAATAAATAATCGTTTTACAGTAGCAATATTTAGATGAAATTTAATAGTTTTTGTTAAAATTTACGCAAAATGTTGTCTGGTTGATCCATTTTAATACACGTGTGGTCCAAGATGGCGATCTCTCGTCAACTTCGGCATGGGCGCGAATAAAACTATTAGGGTTACCCGCGTTCATTGCCATTCGCACTTCCGTTATAGACACGTCCGTTTCGTGTTATATACCATTTTAAAGGGCAAAAGATGACCTTTTCAACAGTATAAAGTAGGCGAACAGATGAGAATGGGTTTCGAAGTTATAATGCGTCAAACACAACACATACTTTGGATTATCATTTTCTACAGTAAACATTTTGAAAAATTAAATCAACCGATGCTTATGTTAAAGGTCATTATCTTAGCTTTCCGTTGATACAAGATTTATTTTTATAGGTTGAATCCTAAAAGAGCGATAGCGCGTTATGTGAGCATACCCAAAAACGATGTCGGAGGTAAGCCATTTTCAAATCTCGCCACGGGTACTTTAGTACGCTTTACCGACTGTGAGTTTATCGATCAAAACGTAATAAATACGTCATTCAAATGTACAAACAAAACTTATATTTAACGTTGGAAGATTCCTTTATTTGTTAAAAAAATTTCCAACCATTTCTTTCTTTTAATTACCGAGATATACAGTTTTGAAAAAGAGTGAATTCAGTCAAAAAGTGACGTTGTCTCCAGTCTCCATATAGCGAGTGGTCTTACCTAATAAAACTGATACAAGGAAACTTATGTATGTAACACCTATAACTTTATAAGAACAATAATCTAATATATAACTTTTTATCAGACAATATAAATCAATTGAACAGGAAAGTGAATCTCACTGAATGAGTAAGGAATTTCTGGGAAAAGTCAAAAATTTAAAAACTCTTTATTTGTTTTACATTTAAAGAAGGTGGATTTAATGTTTTAAGGAATTAAGAGTCAACAGGTTTGAGGAAAGTAACATTTTTCTATCTTACCTCTGCAGATGAAGGTGGATTAAACATGTTTTTAATGTCTTCTGGAGTCGGCTCGCCAGGGTTGACAAGCACAACTAGTGATTCTCGGATTTTACGCTGAATTTCCTTTTCATGTTCAATCTCTTCTGGGGTCATCCCAGGCTTGATAACAACATCTTCCTTTGATTTATCTTCTGAGACAGGGACTTTTTGTCCAGTTAATTCTTTTGTGGTTGGGCTAGTGATGGTATTACTACTTTTTGCTGCCACTGTGCTAGTAGATGCTGCACTGTCATTGCTAGGTGTCTGTGGGTTTGCTTCTGTCTTCTTTGGGACAACTTTACTGTCATTTGATGTGTTTTGTTTCTTATTGTCTTGCCATGTGTCTTTGGTGACTTTTTCAGACATCTTCGTTTGTTTTTCTGGTGGTGCTTTTGAGAGAGATTCAGGAGGAGCTGATTTTGTTTTAAAATTATCATTACTATTCTTACTGCTGTATGTAAAACCTCTCCCTGTAAATGTGTTTTGAGCTTGTTGATTTCCAAATCGCGATCCACTGGAATAGCTCTTCCCACGACCACCCCTGCCAAACGGCTCACGATAGTTCCTTTCAAATGGTGGTGTTTTCCAAGAACTTGACTCTGTGTGACTTTCTTTCTGCTGTGTCGAAAAAGGAGGATCTTGCTTAAAGTTTGAAACTGGGAATCTTGTGGTATTTGGAGGTTTGAAAGAGTTTGTGCGAGGGTTTGAAAACCGTTCAGTGCCACGCCCAGCTCCAACATTACCTAAATAAGTGCCGGATGTATTTGATTGCTGGGTAGGGGTAAATCTCTTTCCAGACCCTCCACGATCAAAGGATCTAGAAGGGCCACCAAATCTATTATTACCTCCGCTAATGGTTCGTCCACGTGAAGAATGATCATTGTACCCTCCAGAAGCAAGAGGTGCCTGGACTGCATTTGAATCTGGTGAGCTGAACAATGGCTTTGGTGCATAGCTATCTTGAGGGCGTTTCCAATTTCTACTGGAACTGGAAGTTGATTTGATTTCTGGGTAAGGTGTTGTGCCTGAAAACCCATGATCAGACTGACTAAATTTTTCAGACTGAGTAGGTTTCTGAGTGGGTGAAAAACCTTTGTACTTGCCACCTCTGCCATGATTATATGAATCAGTATTCAAATTTCGTGAGAATTGTCCTTGCTTATTACCAAAACTATCTTCATTTCTAAAGCTTGAATTAACTGCTGGTTTGTCGCGATATGAGTTATTCAGGCTTTGACCAGTTTGTACTGATGGGTACTTAGATTTGTAACCATAATCAGGTTCTTTCAGTTCATTTTCTTTGACATTCCTAAACTGACCTGAGAGGCTGGTTGATGCAGAGTAGGTACCACTACTGCTTCGAATATTAGCATTACCAGAAGCACTATAGTCATTTTTTGCCTGGCTGTACAAGTCTCTCTGTTGACGATCAGCGCCATATTCTGTTAGAGCTGTGCTTCTTTGCGTGCCACAATCTCCACCTGGCTTTTTTTGGGAATAGCCTTCATATCGAGCAGCAGAACCTGAACCTGTTGGTGTGTACTCTGCATTCGAAGCTCTAAAGTCTTTATTTGCTGCTCTGAAGTCTGGAGCCGGTGCATGATACTGGGTGTCTGGTACTCGGTAAGCATCCGATGGTTGATACTGGTTTTGCTCAGTAAGTTTATTGCCTGATGAGCCATATGAACCCACAGTTGTGCTGTATTGTGGTTTTGGAGGTGCATAACGCCCACTATTCTGCCCATACTGGCTTGACTGGTCATCAACTGGATACATTTCATTAGTGGTGGCCTGCTTGGATGTTGGATATGAACTCAAGCTGCCATACTGATTTCTAGAAGTGGTGTATGACCCAGAACTGTATGACATATCAGAGACTTGAGGCTGTTCTCTCTGCTGCTCATATTGGGTCACAGTACCAGTGTTGTATGTTGGGTCAACTGGTGCTCGATAGCGATCAGTGGTGGTGGTATACTGACTGCTAGGGTCGGTATATTGATCTCCAGAAGTATTGTAAGAACTCAAGCTGGAACTATACTGTGCCTCTGGGACTTTATACTGTTCACTTACTTGATCGCTATAGCTTGCACTTGGGCCATAGGACTGGTCAGTAGAAACATACTGCTCGCTGTAATCATACTGACTACTTTTGGCTACAGGTGTTGCATACTGATTATTTGCTCCAGTTAGGTTTGTGGAATCCGGCACAATGCTGGGTACAGCACTGTATCCTGAGTATTGCTGATTGTAAGCTGAAGCTCCATAATCTGCTGCAGGTGTCAGAGAAGCTGGTGCCTGAGAACTGTAACCAGAGGTATATGGTACTGATGGTGGTGGTTGAGAATAGTCCCCTGAGTACTGACCGTAGCTCTGTGCTTGGCTGGAACTTGAAGAATACGTCTCAGCAGCAGCACCTGAGTACTGAGTCAATGTCTGCGAAGCAATGTATGCAGGTGGAGCAGCAGTTGAAGATATAGAGGTGCCATAGTCATAGGGTGCTGGTGGTGGTGGATATTGACTGTAGTCTGGAGTAGAGTACTGGTAAGTATCTGCAAAAGAAAAGCACACACGTGCGAAACAACAAAGAATGCTTCAGTGAAAAATTAGATTCACTGTATCAATTATCTAGCTTTAAATTATTCAAAGGATCAACTATCCTCAACTCTAAATTTCTGTACTGTTCACAGTACCATTTCAAACTGCTAATAGTTTCTATTAATTAACTAGGGTTCAAAAAATCACCCTAAAGCTACACAAGGAATTATTAAATCCGGTTTGAATATATATATTTCATTTTTAAAAAGGAAAAATCAAGGGGGAAAAGCAAAAAGGAGCACCCTTTAACTAGAAAAGCAATGTGGGAGAAAAAAGAAGCAATAATATGAGGCTACAATAAATATAGATATTATTTGTTTCTTAGTAATGCAATGTTTACAGTATTAGTATACATATATTTTAGAAATGCTTCAACATTATTTAATTTATGCCAAGATCTTAAACAGAATGCCTCAATCAGTAAATGTTTATTTCATTTTTTACCATATCATAAGCCGAGTTATTCAATATTCTTTAATTCATTTATGCCAAGATCTTATAAAACAGTTCTTAAATATTATTTAATTCAATTATGTCAATATCTTAAATAGATTTCTTCAATATAAGTAATTCATTTATGCTCAGATCTTAAATAGAGTGCTTAAATATTGATTAATTAATCTATTCTAAGATCTTAAAACAGAAGCATTCAATCAGAGAAAAGATAAATATATTATAAAACTCATACTGATTAATTATTCATTTTATTGCCAAAAATTCAAGACAAACTGAACAAAAAAATTATGCCAAACTTGGAAATGCCTTTTATAAAAAAAAGAAATAACTTGTATAATTGTAAAATTATGGAAGACTTTTGCTTTACTCCACACACTTTAAAAAAAAAAAAAATGATAAATCATTCAAAGTCATACACATACAACAAAATAAGACAAATATATACAATTGGAAACTATAACAATGTGAAGTAATTTCATCAATATAAATACAAATTAACAAAATAATATATTATTATTAAGTGTGCACTTTGCTTTTGTTTGGGAGTGAAAACACCATTTCTCATCCAAATTTAAAACATAAATAATTTCAATTTCTTATTTTAAAACAAAATATATAATTATACTTAAAATGTCAGTAGTGCTCTTCCTTAGTAACTCTTCATAAACCCTATCTCAGTAAACTATCTGTCAAAGTATAGAAAAACTTTTAAGATTTATTGATTCCACAAAACATATGTAGATGTACAGTTTTTATTTCATTTAAACAATCCTTGCTGCACTCCAACAATGTCGAAAAAATGTCACAGGAGAAAGGTAATTGTCCAATACTGGTAATTACTACCTGTACTACTAATAGTGTAATACTACATTACTAGTGACAACAGTATAATAACATTATTTTTTTAAAATATAGTAACACTAATTCAAATGTATTGTTAAAGCAGCTAAAACATTCTAAAAGTTTCATTTTCCAAAACAGATTTTATTTTGTAAATATAAATAATGCATTCATCATCAATCTGAGACTTCTTTACATTAAAAACTTGTTTAAGTGTGTTTTAAAAATAGATGTTTAAAATTATATTTAAACACAAAACTAAAAAAAAATGCTATCATTCAAAAAACTGGATTAAAAATGTATAAAGCACTAAACTATGTGGACTACAGTTTCAATGGTTTATAAAGGAACAAATTTCATCAGAGCATAAAATACAAATGACAAAATAACTAAGCAGACATTACATATTTGTGCTTTTAATTTTGAGCCTGAACAAAAATTAGTTATTATACCTTTTTGGGGAGAAGTGTATAAATTCATATTTTACACTTAGTATAGTTTTTGCTGTAAAATATGTTTTTTTTTCATCAAATGTTATGCAAGCAGGTAAAACTAAAAGTAAGCAGTGCCAATGTATATTTTGCTGTTGTACACAATCTTATTTCACCAAGATACATTTAGAGCTTTTCTTTAAAACTGTGCTAATTACTGTGGGACTACCTAGTATGTTGTTAAAGTGACACAGTAATAAAAATTTAACAGCAATATTTGTATATATTTTTAAAATGTAGGCCTATACTTAAGTTAAAAGTTAAATAACATTCTTAAATTAATTATTTTTTTAAGAAAACAATGTTATACTCCATTATTTGTTTATTCTGGGTGGGATGAGGTATGTAATTAAACTGTACTATACGATTCTAATGTATTCGGCGCCGAAAAGTTTCGGTTATGAAAACTGTTTCAGCGAGTTCCTCAAATGACATTGAATTTGAAGCAGAGAATACTCTGATCAATCGCTAAACAAAACATTATATTTCTTTTTCAGTATTAAAAAATATATCATTTTACTCATGTAAGAGATCGAGGTACATTGCAAGAATGTCTCTGGTTTAACTGGTTTAATTTATTTCCTGTCAAATCATCAGTTGGTTTAAATTATTGACTAAATCAGTAAATGTAATAATACTGTAAAACCGATATGGGATGCTTGTCCTAGTTTCAAAAATTATTTTCTAATCTGCTTTTATCTACTCCGATTGTTGACCATGTGTATATGCCATAATAATAAAAATATATGTAGTTAGTTGCCTTACTAATAGTAATACAATATACTAATATCAATATTATTACACTTATGAAATAGTTTGATTTTGCACGAGTTACTAATTTACATTGATGTACACATTCAAGATCGATTACTAAATTGGTTCTTGTATCATAATTGAAACATAAAAGATCGTGATAAATATGATTAAATGAAAGTGGCAAGCTTTTATACCTTGATATAAAGAACTCATTGTTATTTGATGAATATCTTTCGCGAGCGTTACGTCTAAACTTGTACACTATTTTGCGATTCTGTCGCATGTACGATCGCCATACTTTAAGTGTCGGACTTCTAAATGCTTTTCATGTAAAAATAATTCTAACATAATAATTATATCTTTAAAATAAAATTACATTTTTGAAAAAAATTTATTGGTTTAGAATTTTTAAATTATGGATTTATTGCTATTATTTCTCTGTGCGTGACTAACATTTTGAATAAATCTTCTGTTCAGAGATTAATCTGATAAATTGTGTTATAACGTGCGTAGAAGTGCAAGACGGTGCAAATACTTGCAAGCAGGTGCAAACACAAGTGACAAAAACATAAGATGGCTAATAATTAATTAACATCGAAGCGCAGCACGTATATATAAATTCTTATAGTAAATATGCGAAAGTGTTTAGTTTAGTTGTGTAATTACGAAATCGATGGGAAGTTCTTTGTTTAGAGTTTTAATATTTTATTTGAAAGGCTTGTACATGTATTTGGTACGTCATACTGTTTGGTCAGAGCACAATCACATCAAGTAAGAAAACAAAAAGACCTACTGTTTAGAAGGAAAAAAAATAGCTTATTACATTAGTATAGCGTTCTACCAATATAACTGAAAATTTTAAATAATGTTTTAAAAAATATAATGTAAAATGTTCTCTTTTGCCGCCCTTTTCAAAAAGATATATATAGTAATAATGAAGACTGTTCAGCATTACGATGACTATGTAGTTGTTATATAGGCCTACTACACCCATCAAGAATTTGAAATATTAATGCTGCATTTGGCATTACAATCATAAAATCTAAAAAGAAAATGTTATATTTATTATTTGATTTTATATATGTACATGGCAACTACTTTTCATAAGTCGTATTTATTATGCTCATCTTCGGATAAGTATTTTTTTCCTTCTCGATTATTCTCGAAATCAATTAACATTAGAAGTGGACGTTGAGCAGAAATTACTCAGTCTGTAAATAGGCCTATACTAGATAAAATCATCTCGCTGTGAGTCCAATCCACAACATATATAGCAGTATCTTGAACTTTAAAATACAGTAGCAGAAAGAAGAGAGATGCCAATAAATTATCAGTAGTTCAGAGACGTTAAATAAATGTAAGACTATAGGAGAGAGAAGATAAATACGTGAACATTATTAGCACTAAAACAAAAAAGAAGCGAGATATCCATACATCATTATTACTATAGAAAAAAGGACACTCATAATCATTAAAAAGAAGACACCCATATACTATTAGTATTATAGCAAAAAGGAGATACCCATACATCATTAGTACTATAGCAAAAATGAGCGAGATACTCTATATCATTAGTATTATCGATGAAAGAAGACAGATACCCATGCATCATTAGTACTATAGCAAAAAGAAGACAGATACCCATGCATCATTAGTACTATAGCAAAAAGAAGACAGACACCCATACATCATTAGTACTAGAGCAAAAAGTAGTCAGATACCCATACATCATCAGTACTATCGCAAAAAGAAGACAGATACCCATACATTATCAGTAGTTCCTAAACATTCAATGAACTTAGTACTATAGCAAAATGAAGATAGATACCCATACATCATTAGTATTTGTATAGGAAAGAAGAGATATACCCACGCATCTAAGAATAGTAAGAATAAGAGTAGTAACTGAAGATGATTAGTAACTACTTAAACTTTTCTGAAAAAAAATGAACTAAATATAACTACTTCTAAACAATAGCTAACAAAATTAATATAATAGAAATGTCACTTTGTCTAAACATCAACTGAACTACACAAACACATACATACACCCATACACACACACACACAAATACACATAATTTCCCAACATTCAATTTTAAAAGATCAAATGTAGACGAACACAGGTATAAATTCACAAAGTACCACCAGCTACTATCAATTTACCACTACAAATAAACTGGGAATGACTACAACAATTACAAACAACATGTTCGGCACATAAAGAAAAGAAAACGCTGCGAACTCAGACAAGTACGAATAAAAACAGTAAGCTTTCTGACTCGTTGTTGTTAATGTAAGGGGGCGCTTTCGGCTTCCGCCGCTTTCGCGCTGTGTTCTGACTCGCAAAGAGGATTTTTATATTCGTTTATTCTCTCTTTAAAATGCGTTCAGCCATTCGACAACTATTGCCCAATTAAACTATGTCACAGCTTCCATATCTGGTTTTACAGAAAATGACTTTGAATTCTGCGCAAGTTCAAGTTTTCACTTATAAGCTTCAAATCGCAACACATTTTAGATTGGGAACAAACATAAATTTAATACACCCATCTGTTTCCACATTAGCAATATAAAATGAGTAAACTAAACTCTACCTGAGGAACACTAAAGGATGCAAAACACATGGTTATCGTCCCTAACTTTATTTAGCCAACTCAAACTGAACTACTATAGGCTACTATTCCGCAAACAAGCACTCACTTCAACTTACATAACCCATTATGAGCACTACACTAAATAAATCAGTAAAACGATGAAAGTCAAGACTAGTAGGACGCCGAATTAATTGCGTACAGTTTCACCCCTTCTTTTATTTCTCACTTATTTTCAAGTACGTTCTACTTATGAAATGTTTTATTATAAAAGTGGCGCATTTTATTGATGTTGCTACATTTATGTAATTAAGTTTTAAAATAGGAACCGTGCACCGCATGTTAAGAGTAGCATGTAAAGTGTTAGAAGTTTTCTCTGACGGTGACTAGACGATGTAACGTAGTTAAAAGGATATTCTGTGTTACTCTTTTTAAACAAAATATTAATGTAACAGTCCACCTCCATTGAAGTAGCAAGGCTTGGTAGATAGGCATTGTTCCTGACAAGTGCATTATCTGTGACGCTGACTGTAGTCAACAGATAGATCACATGGTACTCATTACTGACCAATGGCTGCATACTGTCTGACTGTAAAAGCCCTCATTGTAGAAAAATACATTCCCCGACGGGAGGGCGGTTGAGGGTGTGCGCCAAACTGGTGCTACCTGTTTCACCCCCTTCCGCCAGCCCTCCTGCCCTCTACCTCAGACGCACCGCGAGGCTGTGGGGATCCCCCAGAAGCAGACCAAGACCGAGAACATCGAGAAGATGAAAGGTCTATTGCGGCTTCTGGGGTGAGTGTAAGCGAAACACACACACGCACACAAAATATCTGTTGCCCAGGTCATTATTCGAGAGACCCCTCATATATAGCAAAAACGTGTTCTAACAGTCTTCTCTTGAAGCATCTTGATAATGCCATGTTGTGAGTAAAATAGAGAGTTGTCAATTCTTCAGTGCTTGCAGCATTGGTCTTTCATTGCATTGCGCACTTTGGCAAGACTCAGCTGAGTCTCATTTGAAGCCTGATTGTGAGATTGGCCTACGTCGGGATTTTCTTTTGCAAGGTTTTGTCGTCAAACTGCCTCGACAATGACCACTTGATCTTTGTACACAGTTACATCACAGCTTGGTTCTGCCAGCTGTATGCTAGGTATACATAAATCCATTGAAGCACAGATTAGAACTGCGCTTATTACTGTCAATAATATCCATGGCTAAAATGTTTCCGTTTCTTTTACAAAACTCACATATTGAAGTTCCACACTGACGTGCTCCAACAATTCAAATGAACTACACCGTTTTCTTTCTCTGTTTATCAAGTTATTGTCCCCCAAAAGATGTTCACTTCCTGAACTGCTCACATGAGTTGGGGGTTGAGTTGTGGAACAATGCACGACAGACTGGAACGTTTCTTAAAAAATATCCAAAAAAATCAAGGATTCAAAGCTGCTCGCCTGCAACGGCTGTTGTAATTGACCGCTTTGATGCTTTTTGAATAGTGTTATCAATAACTAGTACCACAATGCAATGCGCCTTGCTTTCCTTTGGATCAAAATTATTTTAGCGTAGTTCTTTGGCGTTCCTTTGAATTACATTTATAGTATTGGGTCACACGTAGCTGTAGTATAAATCTTATTTACTATGTGAGTTGTGTCGGAGAGATAAGAGGCAGATTCTTTTAAATTACAATCACACACGCACACACAATAAAACATCTTTTACTTCGAGCGAGAATCATGATGACAACAACAACAACAAAAAAGGGGGGGGGGGCATTTTCCTTGTAAATTTGGATTTGTTGATAGGTAATTTATTTTAATATATTCTTAAGTGACTTATATTGGTAAGCATTGCTACTCTAAGAAACAATTCAACGTTTGATTTCTGTATTAGCATTTATCAGTCAAGCCTATCGAGGTACATGTATTAGTATTGTTAAAATATGTCTTCTAATTTTCAAATAAATATTTCTGTTTAGATTATAACAATTTTCATTCGAGTTCACATTAGTAAAATAAAAATCAGTTATATATTATTTTCGGACTTTGATCGTACATGTACATTTTGGCGCTTGTTCTCATCTATTTTGCACCTATTTGCATCTATTCACACTTGATCGCACTGTTTATTCCACTGTCGGACCGTTCGACATTCAAATTCAGAAACAAGTTGAATGCATATCTGATATAAATTTAAATCAACGCTTACTAAATAGATAGATAACGTTAACTTGCAATTCTTTAAGTTGTAGTCAGAGACACACATGATATTGTTTTATATATATATATATATATATACATGTATATGATACCGGAAATGGGTGTAATCGAAGTGCATGCGTGTAAGGTCCACTAATCCGTGTCGTTGTTTACCGACAGTTTTAGAAGATTAGAAAGACACGTTAATTTTGCGTGTCATTGCCGCAAAAGGTGTGTAATTTAAATACACTACAGGTTTATATTTTAGAAAAAAATTGTTTGCTTTTATCAAAAATAATGCTGACAGCGATTTACTGTAGTCAGTCTTACGTTTCCCTGTACAAGTGCAGTGTTCATTAGCTGTCACTTTTCCCTGTTGAAAAATGTCGACTGCAAACTAATTCTGAGAAGCTCATTTTGATAATTCTAATATACTCGAAATTGTGGTAGAATATATTTGTTTTCATCTAATCAGAATGATTTAAAACGCCTTAGAATAAGTTTACCCATAGATCTATTTGAATTTGTGTGTGTGTGTGTGTTTATATTTTTATAATCACGTCTTCAAAACTTACACTAGTTACAGTTGGTATATTAATTATTATTATTATTTTTTTTAAATTTAGGTTACTTCTTGTAGCCATGGTCATGTTGAGGTTGTTCTACACTCAGCACATATACACAATCAGCTACAGCAGTACAGGGTTATATTTTACTTTTTTTAGATAATGTCCTAGAACAAAAATGAGGACATAAAAATGATAAATGTAGAACATTAGCTATGCATTCATTTTTTCTCAAAACTTCATTTAGAGATCTGTTTAAAATTTACAGGTGGCCATTCCCAAACTCATGATGGTGGGTTTAAAATATCTATTCCACTGGATGAAATGATAAAGCACACCTGAACATTAGAGACTGCTAGAAGTCCATCAGCTGCTAAATTTGCATAGAAAAATTATACCTCACAAATCTTCACATCTCTCTCCCTACCATCGATATCATAATAAATAGTATAAGTATTCTTTCATGATGTAACTTTAAAAATAGTTACACCCCACAAACCTTCCTATGTGTATGTGCATCTATCAGTCCGCAACAGTTAAAATTAGATATGCAATAAAAAATTTGAAATGATCCCATATAAAAGCTATTTTTTCCTTTTATTAAATTATAATGTATCTCTTTTTTATAAAATAGATTGAGGCCAAGAGTTAGTTCATTTTTATTAAAATTTGTGGCTACTAAGAAGTTAAAAGAAAGCAAATGTATATTGCTGTTGCCTGACACAATTTTCTTCGAATTAGCAACATTTATTTTTAAGAAGGAATTATTGATAATAATAAAACCACATTGTCAGCATATATATATATATATATATATATATATATACAAAGTTGCCAGTAACTGGAGGATGGTGTTACTGTTAGTAACTATAGATTTAGTAAATGAGAATCTTCGATGGGTTGTTAAATAAATATATATATATATATATATATATATAATTTGGAATCAAGATTTGTATCAGATTTCCTCTGTATTTATACAAATGCTCAATTTATGAATTTTTATATTAAAATAATTAATACATTTTTATTTTTTGAATTGTTGAATATTTCTCAAAGAATCAAGAAATCCTGTTCTTTTATTTGACAATTGACAAAAATAACTTTTATTGTTTTAATTGTATGGGTTTTTAAAACAAAACAAAACAAAGAAAATCATATTAATAAATATTTATTATTTATATATCCTGAGAATCTGCTAGGTGTTTGAAACCTTCAGTATTCTTCTCTAGGTGAATAAGAAAAATAGCACAAGTTCAATTTTTATCAGTACTAATACTGATTGAATACTCTTGTTAGTAGTTTTTATAATATATACTAAGAATCAGAAGTACATGCTATCAATAAATATAATTATTATTTTAAAATGCTAGAAAAAAATAATGATAAAATAAAATAAAAGTGAAGTACGTGTAATAAACAAACATCTATGATTTTTACATGCATTCTCAAACATTACTAATTGCTTTCATTGTCTGTCCTGTTACAATTCTGTAAGTGAGTGTAACACAATTTGAACATTTTATTGTGTTTTGTTTGTAAATTTAAATTTTTATTATTTTTAAATGTTATATATAATTCTTCATTTAGTTTCATAGTAGTTATGCTCATAGAATTAGCTTTAATAACTATTGAAATATAATATGAACAGGCTTGATTTGAAGTTTGTGATGATAATTTTTTAAAAATCCTAAGAAAGGGTTACAAATTATTTATTCTGTTATTTATTTATTTTTTTAATTGACATCAGGATAGATTATTAATGCCACACCATCACCATACCTCAATAATCTTTGATGTAACAGACTCTTCTACATCAGCATTGCATAGACTTCCAGTTAGTGATGAATGAATTTATCAAAACAATACATATCAGGGCAGTAAATAATTTTTAAAAGATACAAGAAAGCATTTATTTTCAGCATAATCTCTTAACTGTTTAGATCAAATTGTAATTTTTTTATATAGTAAAGTATAATAAGACATTGTCTTTTCAGATGATATCTTATATGTCAGAACACCAAGTCGAGGGATGGCCAGTGAACATGGCCAAATTTATATGACAGGTTGTTCTTGGTGACTTTGAATAATCTAACGAGATGCCACCTAGCTCAGGTGAACTATGGGGGCATCATCTGATGCCCTCACAGATTGTAGTCGACTGTCTCCTACCAACTGGTGTCCTTGTTCCATTACTTTGCAACCGTGATGCCACCCTGGAGAAGGTCAAGGCTGATCTGTGGGTGGAAGCTAAAAAGTATCCTCTCTACTGGAAACTGCTGGAGGCAGAATCTTATATCTTTCTTGCCATCACACAAGATGCAGAGCGTGAAGAGTTTTATGATGAGACGCGTCGCCTCTGTGATCTGCGTCTGTTCCAGCCCATTCTGAAGATAATGGAACCACTTGGCAACAGAGAGGAGAAGATGTTGAATTATGAAATAGGTATGGTTTCTTTTTGTTTGTTAGTTTGGGTTAATCTCATTATTTTTTGTATAAAATATGATATTGTGTACTATTATATTACAAACATTGACTTTTATTATTTGTGTTGGATTAACATTTAACAGCCAGTTGAATTCAGTAATTTTGCAGGTGATATGCCGACTGAAAAATTGAAACAACTTTTTAATTAATAAAATTGTAAAATCTGGTTGAAAAACTATAGAAAAAATATTCTTTGTATCAGAAATTCGCATGAAAATTTATCAGATTTTAGAGAGTGTTCTTTTTTTGTTTTTTATTTGTTTTTTACTGTATTATATTATTTTGGGTTTCTTGTTCTTAATTCCTTCACTGCCCAGAATAGTTAGTGTATGGTTATAAATTTTTTTTTGAGAAACAATTCTGTCAAATTTGCTAAATATAAATTGAATTAATTTGACTGAAAGATTGATAAAATTTGTAGGAGAAAATATAGTACAGTATTACTTATCTTTTTTGTACAATATTTATTGGTGTTGCATCTTATGCTTATTTGATTTACATAAATTCATATATATACATTGGGGGTTGTTTGGGGAGTTGGAGAGAGTATTAAGATGATGTACATCTGCAGTTCCTTTTCAGCCTCAGTTCTTACATGCCTGTCATAGTGTCAGCATCCATGTTATATTGATAGTTGATACATACTTTTCTTACAACCTGCCCTAAATGCAAATTCATCTACATCATGTACATCTGAAGTATAGCCAAGAAGTTTGAACATTTAAATAATTTCATATCTGAATACTATCTCTATGGAACAAAGCTTCAGAATCATTTCAATTATTAAGGACAATTTGATACCATTCCCAAAAATATTGGAGAATCTTGGGAGACTACAGCAACTGTTGCTGATAACATAGATTCAAGAAAAATCAGTTGGCAACAGATGAGCCTATGCAATCAATTTCTCGAGCTGGATCAGAGCCATCCATATTGTGTATACTCGCTCTTCACCACACAAACCTGGCTTGTCATCTGGATCGACGTCACACTCTGCTGTTGCTCCAGTGATGTCAGAGGAAGTGAAGTTTACATAAACAGTGCCAAAATATTCATCATTTCATCATTCTTAAGGCATTGTATTAATAATCATCATAATTTTGACTATGAACACTTTTTGCTTTATGTGCTGACATCAGAATGTAACCCTGGTTTAGATTCAACAATGCTGTTTGTTCCATAAATTTATTTGTCATATTTATTTATTTTTTAAATAATTTTCATTAATGTGAATAGATATAAATGTGATGGAATAAATTTATTATGCCATTTATTCAATTAAGAATTAATTTTTATATTCTATTTCTGCAGGTATGTTGATTAGCATGCCAGTGAATGAGTTTAATGAGAACAAAGACTTAGAAGTTATCACCTTCAGACGCAACATCCTGAAAGATTGCAAAGACATTGTAGACAAACGAGAAAAGGGTGGTGCTTACATGCGGGCTCTTTATGCATATTCACCAGAAACTGAATCTTCCAGTAATTTGCCCCCTCATCTATTTGAAAAGCTTGGAAAATTTACTGATGGTATGGAGGCTGCTAGGAACCAGTTCATTCTGTTGTAGATACTTATTAAAAGGTCATATTCATACCATGTTCAATTTAAGAACTTCCAAGGAGAAATTTTGTCCATTGTTTACTCATTTTCAAATGAAATTGCTTCTTGTTTTAGCAGTTGAAAATTATGAATCATTAATTCCCAAATTCTGCATTGTATCTGAAAGAGAGAAATTTGAACAATTTTTTAAAAGAAAAATGTGTTACAAATCTTGCTAGTTCATTTAGTCAGACCTACAGCAGCTTGTCATGAAAGTATACCTTACAGATTTTGACAGTGCTGTTATATTTAAATTATTTTCTTATAGTTATTCATAAAATTGATCATTAAAAGAACAAAATTGAAAACTCTTTTGGGAAACATTGTAACCATAAATAATCATTAAAATAAAACTGCTTACCTGTCAACAAAGAAATAAAAACTGAAAAAAAATTTTTTGGGGGGGTGGGGAGGAATGCGGTTTCCATAATCATGTATACTGAATTTAACTGGTAATTGATATAATCATTCTAGGTTCAACAACTTTCTGATATGGATTTTAAAAGAGCATTAAGAAACTCATCTGTGAGTGGCCATAACTTCATTCCTGAAAGCTTTAAAAGTCTGCAGTACAGTTTGCAGTTTTTTAATGTATTTGTTTATACTAGTGTTAAAATAAGACATAACTGATCTAAAACACTTTTAGTCATGCTTATTTGTTTATACTAATGTTTAGACTAGGACAAAATAACTGATCTAAAACACTTTTAGTCATACTTATTTGTTTATACTAATGTTTAGACTAGGACATATCATAACTGATCTAAAACACTTTTAGTCATACTTATTTGTTTATACTAATGTTTAGACTAGGACATATCATAACTGATCTAAAACACTTTTAGTCATACTTATTTGTTTATACTAATTTTTAGACTAGGACATATACTAACTGATCTAAAACACTTTTAGTCATGCTTATTTGTTTATACTAATTTTTAGACTAGGACATATAATAACTGATCCAAAACACTTTTAGTCATACTTATTTGTTTATACTAATTTTTAGACTAGGACATATAATAACTGATCTAAAACACTTTTAGTCATACTTATTTGTTTATACTAATTTTTAGACTAGGACATATAATAACTGATCTAAAACACTTTTAGTCATGCTTTGACAGAGAAGCACTAGATCTTTTGATAATTCATTATTATACAGAGTGTCACTCTTGTCAAGTTTGTATCTTTCTTCCCCCTGAGTATATTAATCTTATACATGTGTCTGTAAATTATTTAAGTTTATGGTTTCTGAACAGATTAAAATAAATTAGTGTTTTAATTGTATTCATTTGGTGTTTTATCCTATTCTTTACTATCAGGTTGTTAAAATGTCACTTGTTCACTTCACATTTCCAAGGTTCAAATTTTGGTTTCTCTTAGTATTTTGAGACACGGAATAGCTATTAGAAATCTCTTTCTCAAGAATATTTGTGCTTGATTTTTTTTCACCTAATCTTTTCATGATTACTCTGTGTTAACAGTATTACATTTGTATGGTGTTGAATTTAATCCAAAACAAACCTAACTGTTTTGATAGATTATAATTACAGATTCTTTAGTTCATTGAAGGTAATCTTATTTTTGTATGTGGTTTATTACAGACAAATCTGTGATAGTATGTGTGTGGGTTGTATCTGAAGACAACAATCGTACAAAATACTCAGTTAAAGTACCACACAATGCCCTTCCGTCCGATGTCATTGCTGATACTATCCGGCGTCGATCTCGCCTTATGGGGATGACTAAGCAGCATGCAGATCGCTGTATTGATGAGTACAGGCATTTGTATGTTCTCAAAGTTTGTGGCTGTGACCAGTTTCTTCTGGAGGAGTGTGCAATCAGTCAGTATAAGGTAACAGTGTTCTGTTTGTCATATCTGATGCCTGCTGACATATATTTATCCTGTAAACTTTTGTTGCAACTCATTATTGTTTACATGCACAAGATGACGCATAAGTAGCTTGTAGCCATGCAATTTGTATACAGTTGGATGACCCACTAATGGGTGTATTTCGGGGAAGACTATGATGAATGCAGTCTTTGTGTTTACCAGTGAGGGGGCATTAAAGCAGACAAGTGTATTATCGTAACCCTCACTGACTTGCCAAGTTTGAGGCAAGTAAGCATCCAGTCAGAAATCACATCCATTCAAGAGAAGGAGCTGAAGTCTGACAAATATCTGTCAGAATTTTCTGGATATTATGTGTTGATACTTACAGCATCTCTTGTGGGATGCAGGCAGCTTTGAAGTGCACCACTCTATATTATAATGTGTCACTTCCTTTATTATTTACAAGCACATGCTGTTCTTTATGTCGCATGATTGTTTCTTACACCATAAGCACTCTAATTAATTTTGTCTACAACATATTCAATCTTAATTAATTTTGCCTGCACCATCAATACTATTAATTTTGCCTATCACCATAAGCACTCTTAGTTAATTTTGCTAATACCATAAGGACTTTAATTCTTTTTCAACTTTTCAGTTTTGTCTTTTTTAATGTAGACAAATTGGAATCTTACAAATTCTATAGTCAGAGTTGTTGATAGAAATTTAAAACCATAAAACTAATCAACACTAAAGTACAATATATAGGATAAATACACACTTAATTTTCAAACGGATTTTTAAAAAATGTAGTTATTTGGAAATCTTACTAATTCTATGCTTAGAGTTGATGAAAATTTAGAACAGTAAAGCTTATCAATACTAAAACACAATACACAGCAGATAAAACATACATGGCAGATAAAATAATATGTTAAATGGTATTCTGTAAGCACAAATATGATAGATTGGTACATTTATATTTCTGTGTGTTTTTTTCTGTCCATTATGTCTACGTTATATATACACATCTTGTCCATTATCTGTGTGTCTACATTATACGTACAAACAGTAATTTTGGTTTACAATTACTATTGTTGTTTACAAATTATATTCATATATCTTATTCTTTGCATCATATTTAGTGATTCATTCTTAGCATGTTTGTATAATATTCTGCCACATTGCTTTAAATGTACATATAAAATATGTTTATATGTTGTATGTGTTTTTAAATGTACATATGTTTATATGTTATTCCATTTTTATTGCCTTATTATATTTTATTTTGCCATATAACTTTTACTTTATATATCTTTATATATACAAAATATTGATGAGTTAAAAATATATAATATGCAAAATATCTAGAAACAATTCAAAGTCTGTTTCCAGTTGTCTTTCTTATACTCATTATTTTATAATAAGTGACCAATTTAAAGATCAGATGGATAAAATATTATTTTTGGTTGCAGTATATTCGGGAATGTATATCCTGTGACAAACTTCCTCAGCTCATGTTACATACAAGAGAGAGTGTATATGCTACACTTCCAGAGACACATTTTGTTTGGCCTTCTTACATGCAGCGAGGTATTGCCTTCTTTTCATTTTGGTGATTATGTTTTTAAAATAAGTTTGTTAAAATGTCTGGCAGCATTTCCAAAATAATCATCAATCTGTAATGATATATTATTAGGATTACAACAGTATATTTGTAAAACTTTAAAAATTTTCCATTATATTGTTTAATAAACTGTTTAAAGTATTGAAGCATGCTTACCAGTTTTTTCTCAAAATTAAAAAATATTCACAGAGAAGTTCTGCTTGAAATGGGATTGTTATAGTGAATGATGCTGAGATATTAAATGATACCTACTGGTCAATAATTTTAGTTTCAAAAGCTATCATTACAGCTATGTAATTGTGCATGAGGAAAGTAAACAGATCTTGCTGCTTTAAAAATAAAAAATTCATAATGACCCTATAGTATATTGAGTTTTTTTTTCTTTTGAATTTCAAAATTAAAATGATTCTGAAGGAATATGATTTCACATTTATAGTGGAAAGGCATTTGTCATTATTGTGGCTTATTGTACTCACTTCACTGTATGTATTATTTACTACAGGGCTATAGTAAATAAAATTTATAGTTAAACATTCACACTTATTACTCTATAATGCAGTATTTGATGTCATACCAGTAAAAACATGATTATATATTGTATATCAGTTATTATCATTGCAAAATTTTAAACTCATTTTATTATTTTTCATTGCTTATTGTGACATCCATTTCAGCATTTTAATACATGCAGGCAGAAGTTGCTAAAGACTTCAGTGCTGATAGTCTGCTTAATCTGATATAGAAGGGGGCAAAAGAAAGTTTTTATGTTTAGAATAATTTAAATATCAGAACTTAAATTTATTGGTTGTTTCTCTTAAATTTGCATATCTGCTTTTCTGCTTATCTGCCTTTTTGATAGTCATCTTGTTGGGGAAGATTTGGGTAATGTGTATTATACATATTGCAGTTGTTTTGTGCAGATTAATGTATTTTGAACTTGTTCATCTTCACATAAACAGTAGTATAATTCGAAAGCTGCTTCCACCATCAAACGTGAGATGACTCAGATTGATATCCACTTCTACTTCTTCAGAAAATGAAATACCAGCATTATAATAAAAATAAAGCTACCACAATAAACATCAACAAATCCAAGTACAGCCTACTACTGCTGACCAAAAAACAGCCAGATAAGTCCTACAAAAAAGCATGAAATTGACACTCAGAAATTCAGCTTGAAAATGGGTTATTAGACAATGAGGACACACCTCAGGCTGCTGATCTGCACACATCCTTTATCTTTCCTCCCTATCCAACCCACTGATACCCATTTGACAACACCACAAGAAGCTCCACCTGTAGAAAATTCCAAGCAACCAGAAAAGCAGAAGAGACTATGACCAACATCAGGATACAACAGCAAGACTGAAAATCCGGCTTAAAAACAAGCCAGATTCCTGCCATACAGGAAAATAAACAATAGCAGCTAAATAAGCAACATCTTCAGTCAAAACAAGACTACAACCACTAGAGATACTTCAGCCACCCCTTTGCCAATATGTTGCAATTGCTCCTCAACCATCTATATTTTTTGTCTCCATTACCATCACCTTGATACAAAGGTAAACGCCAGAGAGCCTAAATATTTAACTACAAATGAACAAGAGAAGACAGCCTAAAAATAACAGCATTCAGAAATGCAGAACCTAACAGCTGTAAGGGGTAACACATTGCTGAGTGGGTGTACCATCCAGGCAAAAGTTTGGTATAGTGCTTTTAGGGACTCTGTCGAATTACCATCCTCTAGACAAGAAATGTACTGGTAATATATTCCATTAGACAACCAAATGTATACACTTTCTCATCATTATCCTTTGTTGGGTTTTTTCCTTCTATCCATGGTCTTTCACTTAGTTCTTCCATCATCTTAAAATTCCACATGCAGAGAGACATCTTGCATTTGACAGTGAAATCAGCAGAAACTGGGAGTGATAGCATACTCGAACCTAAGAAGTATTTCCTGCAGCCATTTCATCACCAGTTGTCTCTTGGTTTTAATGCTGATCTAGCATGAAGTTTGTTGTCATGGATATTTTCTGAAAAATGGCTACCATCTCAAATTAGATATAAATGCTGAAAGTTTCTTTTTTCCACAGTTTAGTATATGATTTTATGGAAGGATGATACTTGTATTATTATATATTTTGATTCTTTTAATTAGGGCTACATTTCTATAACATCAGTACACTGTAATGATTTTGATCTCTTACTCTTAGGGCAGTGAACTTTTTATAATGGCAAATTGCCATGAAGAGCATATTATTGCCCAGCATTGTGATTTATTTCAAAATATTTGTGTGGGACAAAATAATCTCTTCTGAAAGATGATCAAATGTAATTGTACATTCAGAGAACCATTTGCTGAGAAACAAGGGAAATAATTAATCATGTAACTTGTCTGGTGATATCCAGAGTAATTGATGCTTGATTGCTAAATATCATCCTTCTAACCTTTCTCATATTTATGCAAAGACCACTCATTTTCATTATGAAGTTTGTATTTTCTTTAAAAACATCTTTGAATCAGAGAGTGTAATATTCTTTTGGATTATATGTAATAAATTATTTATAAAGTTAATTACAATTATTCATTACAAAAATAATTTTCAATAACTGTCATTTTTGTCTTTTGCAAATTCAGGCATCCAGGCTTTGTCAGAAATTAACAACCAGCAGACAATCTCACTGTGGGACATTCATGCTCCTCTACGAATTAAAATTTGTTGCATCACTTACGTGAACATCAAAGAATTGGGAAAGGTTGGTTGATATTGTTTCTTTGCTTAGTTTTGTTTTGGTGATAAAATGGTTGAGTTCAAGTAGAAGTTTGGGATTTTGAGCTGTTTTTTGAAGTTATTGAGCTGAACCAAATGGAATGGAATTATAATATTAGTATTCATATCTTGAATGTACAAAAAAATGAGTATGATAATTGTAGCTGCTTCTCCAAAAGTAATTTTTTAAATAGCTTCTAAATGTTAAAACTCTATGTGTTCTTCTCTTGAAAAGTGACAACAAAAAAATAGAAATGTTATTGTAAATGTATTTGAATTCTATGTTGTAATTTGGCTTCCAGTTAGCAGCTATACTGTCTTAAAACGTGCTTTGGATTTAGATGATTGGTGAACTACAGAGATAGGCTTAGCAATGTTTTCTCCATCTTTTTCTCTCTTTACATAGATTTTTGTAAAGGCATGTATTTACCATGGCACTGAGGCATTGTGTGAGCCACAGAGCACCAAACAGGTGGAGTCCACTAATCCACGCTGGGATGAATGGTTGGAATTTCTTATGATTCCTGATATTCCACGCAGTGCTCGACTGTGTCTCTCTATTTGCTCAGAGTCAAAGCGCCGCAATAGAAAAGTATGTTTTTACGTATACCATAGAATGCTTCACTGTATCTATGTATGCACACTGTAGACTGCTCTTCTGTGTCTGTGTTTATGTATACCATAGTGTCACACAATCTGCTTGGAGTAAAGCACCACAACAGGAGAGGACATGTTTATGCATCCATTCTTATACTAATGAGTTGATACAACTTAAAAGCCCTAATGAAGAGGGGTCTCGAGCAGACATAGAAATTTATAAAAGCAGTTGGTATATTTAAGCATAATTAACCTTAACTTGATTTTGACACCTCTAAGAAAGTTAATTAAGTGGGAAGTTTAGTGTTAAGTGCATAGGTAGTGTTAGGGTTGACCCCATGGCCATTATGACATCAGGGCAAAAAAATTGTTGAGGCCAGAATACAATAAAAATATTTTCTGATTAACTACTAAGCTCAATACTGTAAAAGCAATGGGGCTTCATTTGGATAACAGGAAAGAATATTTTCAACATATTTTTTATTATACTATGTGGACTTACTGTATTTCTCCATTATCTATAATCTGAGTGAACCCATTTGTCTGTACTGTGTGGTTAGTATATTATTTCCCTTGGCTGAGGTATGTCTTTACTTTGAGCTAAAGACAAAATTACCATCTAGTTTGCAGTCTGTTAAAGTTTGGCTTGGATATATTTTAAAACATTATTTATTTTTCATTTCAGGCTGTAGTAATCCACCATTTACAATCACAATCTATCTCTCCCTTAGCTATTGTAAAAGCAAAAAGAAAATGTTCAAATAAATTAATAGTTTTAAAAAATGCTCATAATTTTGCTATTGTTGCTGGTATTGTTTTAGAAAAAAAATGTAAGTTACAAGTGTATGTTGTTTCCTTTTTTGCTGTTGTGTTTTCAAGTTTAAGAGTTGTATGCAAAAATAATCATTTAAAATATTCAAATGTGCAAACACTGCTAGCTGCACCAGAAAGCCAACTGGTTAAGGACTTTTAATTTTTTCCTCAAATGGTTGTTATAATATCTTTTTAATATATTTACATTTTGTCACAGGTTTTGGAAGAATATTATCAATGATTTAATGTTTGCTTTATTCATTATTGTGTATTATTCTGATTGGAGGGTGGTGGTGGGATCTTAAAAAAGAACAAAATACATAACACAATTCAAACACTTTGCTTGAATTTTGAGTTTCACAAACATTTAAAATTGTTATTTGCTCTAGATTTGGTCTTAGGTCCAGTATCAGAAATATTTAAAACTGTCCTAATGCTCCAAATTTGGTTTTAGGTCCAGTATTCACTGGGGTGGGGAAACCTTCAGCTTTTTGACTTCAACAATCGCTTGCAGACAGACAAACAGTCACTTTACCTTTGGCCTATGCCACAGGGAATGGATGATCTTCTGAATCCAATTGGTCTGCCAGGTAAGATGAACACTGTTTTCCTGTCTTTTGTGTGAATGTGGTCTTTATGTTGTGTGTATATTTAAATCACAATTGGTCTGCCAGGTAAGATGAACACTGTTTTCCTGTCTTTTGTGTGAATGTGGTCTTTAAGTTGTGTGTATATTTAAATGACAATTGGTCTGCCAGGTTAAACAAAAACTGTTTACCTGTCTTTTGTGTGAATGTAATCCTATATTGTGTGTATGTTTAAATCACAATTGGTCTGTCAGTTAAGACAATCATTGTTTTCCTGTGTGAATGTAGTCCTTAAGTTGTTTATATGTTTAAATCACAATCATTTTGCTTTTTAATGTCATTTACAATAAGCATTTGGTCTTGTGGCTTCTTGTTTATTCTTTTTAGACCTCTACAGGTGAGTAAGTAAACTGACACTCTTACTCTCTCCAATTAGATTACTATAGGCACTCATTTATGGTCTTGATAGTAGGTAACAGAGTATATCAGAATATCAGCTTATTTTTGATAGAATGCTGGGAAAAATTGAAGTAAAATATATATTTGTATAGAATCCACAACAAGGCTTTCTTTTTGATCCTTATGGTGCCATTTTTTAATATTTTAGTTCAGAATGATTTAAAATTTCAGTCTTTTTTTGAAAAGAATTTTTTATTAACACAGATACTCAATTCTAGTTTGATTGACTATTTCTTTTGTACACTTTTCTTGAACTCTACTCATTTCTTTTTAATTCTGTATTGGGGAAGAAACCAGAAACAGAATGGAAAGGGAAGAGAGATAACTCTGCCAGCACATGTATTTCTATTTTTGAATGTGAACTAAATTGAGTGAAAACCATATAACTACCCAAAGTTTGAAAACTCTAACTTTTGATAAATTTTGAGTCTTTTAGAATTTGCCACTGGATTCCATTAACACCCATATTAAAGTCAGTATTTCCAAAATAAATCAGAGCTCTTATTTATTTGCGAGATTGACTTCTCATCATAGCAACAATATGTGACATCATGATGTGGATCTACAATCCACTTGCACTGTCCGACATATTATCTTGTGGTAAACATGTGATTAAAAAAATTAAAATATTAATCATTGCAGTGCACATGGTTACATAAATAGTGGATGAACTAAAAATATTCATTTTTTTACATTTCCCAAAAATCACAGATTATGAATAAAGTGGATTACAAAGATGAAATGAGAAAACTTTTCTTTGAAAGAACATATGGTACTGTGCAGTGAGCATTTCCAAGACAAAGACTAGGAAATGCAAAGCAGAC
The DNA here is from genome assembly GCA_028829895.1 of Sinotaia quadrata. Classification (NCBI taxonomy): domain Eukaryota; kingdom Metazoa; phylum Mollusca; class Gastropoda; order Architaenioglossa; family Viviparidae; genus Sinotaia; species Sinotaia quadrata. The sequence continues at coordinate 73,436,050 of CM054179.1, forward strand.
AGTCTTTTTGGAATTATATGAATTATACATTAACAAATGCCTAAAACACTTGTAACAAATTATTAAAACAGATACTTCTTGCAGTTTTAACTTGATATATATTGGTAACAAAATTATTAGTATGTTTAATTACTTTGCAATATCTGATTTAATATTTTTAAAAATCAACTGAATAAGATGCTTCATTTATAAAATATATATTCATCAAACCCTTATCATCATCTTATAATCAAAATTTGTATGAATGCATTTTATTACATATAAGCAGTTGCTTGTGTGTTAATTGCATCATCATATTTTACTTTATATACTGTAGCATTACTTTTAGAACTATTCATAATATAAATGTATATGACAAATTTTCTTGATTAGATAATCTTATTACTCTAGCCACTACAAGGATAAAAACTGGTCTTTCTTTTCTGCAATTATAGTTGGTAAATCCATTAGAAGGCATTTAATACTTATTATTATGCTTTTGCCATAACTACTTGTGTACAAATGAATAGTTGAAGTAACTTGATCATAGTTAAATATTTTACTTTACAGTTTATGGTTTCATAAAACTGCATATTAGCAAAGTTATAGAATTTTGGTGCACTAATTATACCACCATTAGTAAGATGGAAAAACTGGGATTTCTCCCTGAAATTCTAGCCAATTTTTTTTCACTGTACCAGATTGTTAGATAGGTATACACAATAAACTAATAATTGTAATATTAATAAGAAAAATGCATATATTTAAGATTAATAAGATATTCAACTATTAAATTAATTTAACACTGGCCATTAATTGTTAATTTTAAAGCTTTAGATTTAAAATACTAAATAAATAAAATAGTACACAAAACAAAATAAATACACACACAACACTTATACAGATATTCATGCATAAACATGCAAACACAATATATATAAAAAAGAAAGCATTCGACTATTAAGTAAAGAATTAAACATTATATATATCTATAATATGAATAATAATTATTCATTTAAAAACATGGCTACTGCTATTCTCTATATTATTCATCATTAGTAAGTAAAGTAATTTTAAATTATATATAGAATGATATTCACTTAATTAAAACATAACTATACTGCTAATCTCTAAATAATAGTATAGATTGTTAATATTATCACTAATAGTAATAAATTAGTAGTAAATGTTATATATAATGACAATTACAAACTGTACTTAAAAATCTTTCATCATTCATATAAAAATAAAACACAACTCATTTTAATAATACTAATAGTTAGAAATATGTCAATGAAGTATGTCGATTATCTGAACTAATTTGAGTCCAGGGTAGGTTTGTTTAATCAAATAGTTCAGATAATCAGAACATACTTGAGAATATCCAATTTATATGAAACAGAGTTTAATTTTAGACCTTCATTTAAATTATTGAATGCAAGGTTATTACTTATGTATTTTGAAATACAATATATTTTTAAAAAATAATTGATTTAAAGAAATTGTATGTAAATAATAATCAAACGTTTTGAAGAAACAAAAAAGGTCTGTTATATTTATTTTTAACTTAAAACTAATTGTTTAAGTAGTTTCAGCTGTAATTTTTTTTAACTTAAACACCAAGTAATTGCAGACAAATAAAATTATAATGAATATTGGGAATGTTTATTTTTAAAAAATAATAAAGGTACAAAGACAATGACAGCATACAAGTTCCGGGGCAGGCAACAAGGTCACAGGACAGCAGTAGTTTGGATAACTGACCTTCAGATAATCAACATTTAATAGTATTATTGTACACATGTGAACTTAGTATATAATGCAAATAGAATTATATTTGAAAATATTGCTACAAAGGAAAGTAACTTTAATTGTAAAGCACATAACATTGATATCGTAGTGAATAGTAAATGTTTAGTATAATACATCATACTGAGTACTTTCAATATTTTCTTCAATTTACACAAAATACAGACACCTATTTTAAACTCTGACATTCAGTAAAGAACATCAATATTTCACTGGATGAGAATGTTTGGTCTTAATGTAATGTTTCTGCTTGTTCTTGAAATTCACTGGCAATTACTAAACAATACTATAACCATAGAGGAGTTAACTTTTCTTACTGAACAGTCCAAGGTGAATATCATCTGGATATCTCCTCTTGACAACCATTTAAATAGATAACTATATTTTGGCTGGATGTGATTTTCAAAACTCAACAATAAATTTGTACTGTTTCAGGATCCAACCCAAGTAAAGATTGCCCATGTTTAGAAATTGAGTTTGATCGCTTCTCACATCCCCTTGTTTACCCACCAGAACAGCACTTTGAGCAACTTGCCCGCATGGTCTCTCTGAAAGAGCATCAAAGTGGATTAATGCAAGTAAGGGTGTTTTTTTTTTTAATTTCACTTATTTTTCTCTGATTAAATTTGACTATTGGACATTTTAATTTTTTGTGTGTGGTCAGTTACAAAGGTTTGTAAAAAAATAAGTTTAAAGTACCTTTTTCTTTTAATTGCATTAAAATTATTAATTGTTTTATCCCCATATATTCTTCATTCTAGTAATATGGATAAATTTGGTAGTAGGTAGAGTACATGGTTACTTACAAAATTTAATCCTGTGCCAAGATGTAATAGCCCTGACAGTATAGCTAATTAAAGATACCATCATTTTGCTTTATTCCAAAGTCATGATAGAAGTTTCTTTTTTTGAGTGGAAACTATATAACTCACCAGACAGTGTATGATCAATATCAAGAGTGAATGATTTAATTTGTAAGTGGAAACTGTTAGTCATGCTCAGTTTTAGAACATCTAAATAATTGACCATTATTTAAAAATCAGTTTGTTCCATGATTTTAATTTTTTTCTTGTGAGACCTGAAAAAAATTTGGTTCGAACGTGCTAAAAGAAAGCTTTTTAACAACGCCTGTGGTAAAGTGAAAATGATTATTACTCAATCCTTATTATTCCCATTTTAAATAATATTTGGTTATTAAATATGTATTTCTTATTGTCATTGCCTTACTTAGACTTGTACTCATAATCACTTCTCTGCATTTGATTATCTTTTGGAAAAGAAGTTAATATTTGAATATTTAATATTTGAATCAGATGATGTTTAGAGAATCGCCCATAGTTATTATTTTAGGAGTATTGACTACCTACCATCAGTACATTTTCAATTAGCATGAAAGGGTTGGACAGCTGTACTGTTGAGTCTAACCTTGCTTGAGATAGATGTGTGATTCCTTCATCCAGTAAGAGCATGCATGTGACCAATGCAGACGTGTGGACATTGCCATCACTAAAATGCATTTATGTTAGTATACAATAAACAGTTTAGAATGCATTTACGTTAGTATACAGTAAAACAGTTTTAGAATTCAGTACATCTTTAATGGAATCAAAGTTGGTTTGTTTCCTTTAAGATTTGTTGTTTTGTTTTATATAAAACTAAAACAATCCACTTATAAAATTCATGCTTCATCTGTTTATTTTGGCCTCATGTTTTCATTATTCATTCATCCAGTATTTTTCTAGGTGTTTGTTATGTAATCTGAATTAGTATATGTATATGCCATTTTAATTATTTTAATGATTATTTTTACATAAGTGTGTGTTTAATACTTACACATTTGACTCTTGGTTATTGGGGGGGGGGGGATATACCTGGATAATGATACTATCAACCCACCAGCCATTTAAAAAGTAATTTACACTTATTCCTACTCAATCGCATTCCATACCCACTTTCTTTTTCTTGGTTACTCTGTCACATCACTTTTTTTGTGCGAGCCACCTTCTTGTATTTCAGTTTTTCATATCTCTTTATGAAAAGCCACTTTTTCATATTCCATAGTTTTCACATCACTTTTTTGAGTAGCCACCTTTTCATATTCCATAGTTTTCACATCACTTTTGGAGAGGGCCAGCTTTTCATATTCCATAGTTTTCATATCACATTTTGAGAAGCCACCGTTTCATATTCCATAGTTTTTCACATCACCTTTTTGGTAAGCCACCTACTCATATCCCATAGTTTTCACCTCACTTTTTTTGTAAGCCACTTCTCATATTCCATAGTTTTTCACATCACTTTTTTTTGTAAGCCACATCTCATGTTCCATAGTTTTTCACATCACTTTTTTTGTAAGCCACCTTCTCATTCAATAATTTTTCATTACTTTTTGGCAAAACCTTGTATCTCATGTTTTGTACCTGCATGTCGATGTGTATTATTTTTTTAACATTCTGGTTAATCAGCTGCTAGGTAATCATGAATTTGCACTATGTTCTTGATTTTTTATTCATTGTAATTAAAGTTATCTCTTTTGCCTGACAGCCTAGAGAGCCAGATAACAAAAACAGAAGTGATGTGGAAGAGGTCATTTCCAAAGATCCTTTGTCTGAAATATCAGAACAAGAGAAGGAATTGCTGTGGAAAATGAGGTTTGTGTACTTTCTTAACTTTAAGTTAGCAAGTAATGTTTATACCAATAATTCAACAGAGATGGGTTGAAGAGTTACGGTATCGTAAAAATTACATATTCTCAACTTCTTTTATATGTATAGATAGATATATACAGATAAACAAATCGGTAGAGAAATATATAATTCTATATTTGTTAATGACTCACTTAAGGTGTCAAGTTTTAAAAACAATGTTGCTTTTGTTGTGTATTATTAAAAATCCTCTGAACATATGAATAAATAATGCATTCCTGTGATATTAGATAAAACTTATGATGAAAGTATTTTTTTATGTAATTGATTTCTTGCGTATATGGACATTTTTGTTTTATTATTACTTCCTTGAGAGATAGATCATAGCTGTGTCTCCATTTTTACTTTCATACTCTCCATTCCTCTCTATTCTCTTGAATATTATATCTAAACCAAAATGCTACATCATTTTCAGTCACTGCACTATAATCTAACATATATATATATATAGTCAGTATAACATGCTTATTTTTGTTAGCCAAATAAATATGTTCTGAAATTTTGTGGAGGTTCATGTCACTACTTTACATTCATATTTGCCAGCCAATGATCCACATACCTTTTTAACTATAATAATAAATAGTGCATGTAACAACATAATATGTTTAATTAGGTATTTACTCTAATTTTTCTTTAAAATTAAAAATAAAAAGAGTACTTTTTCTTTATTTATATTTTATTTCAGAGAACACTGTTTAACGAGACCTCACTCTTTGCCAAAGTTGATTTCAGCAACCAAGTGGAATGACCGAGAAAATGTTGCTCAGGTAAATTGTTTTCTTATGCACATGGAAAATTCTTTTAAAGATTTTGTCTTTTATATTATTATTTTTGTTTTTTTTGTATCTGTGTGTGGTACCTTTGTGGAAAATATAATATTTATTTCCAGCACATAAATATATTGCTGATTCTTTTTCCTTCAGCTTTATGAGATATTAGGTCGATGGCCCATTGTTTCACCAGAAGTTGCTTTGGAATTGTTGGACTGTTCATACTCAGACTTGAAAGTGCGAGAATATGCTGTGCATTGTCTTGATGTGGGTCTGAAGGATGACAAGTTAGCCCACTATCTCCTACAGCTTACACAGGTACAATAGACTTTTGTAATGGTATTGTTGCTTGAACAAATAAGGCTGAATTAATTTTGTTGTAGATTTTGTGTGTGTGTGTGTATCTGTACATATTATTGTTGTTTGGTTATTTGTTGTTATTTATTAAATATATATATTGAAAGCTGCAAGCTATGATTGATTGTTTGTTCCTAGGCAGTGAAGTATGAACCTTACCTAGATAACCCCCTCACAAGGTTCCTGCTGAAGCGCAGTCTGTTAAGTCAGCGCATTGGCAATGTCTTCTTTTGGCATCTAAAGTAAGTTATTGTGCATATTGATTTGCAGTAGTCCTTTTAACTTTCTCATTTAAATTGAAGTTTATAGCTCTTGAATTAAAAAAATCGTAGACTTTTAGTAGATTTTAAACTTTACTAATAAATTGTTTGTGTTTTTGTTTATCCATAATACAACCAGTTTAAAATGATGTCAAGTCTCACCTTATTCACAGCACTTGAGCTGACTTAAGTGCTTTCAAGGATACCTTAAACCCCAGTTTAAGAGATCAAAGTTAGAATTTCTTAAACTGTAAAATTTCTTAAACTTAACAAGTGAAACAGTCTTTCAACCTTTGTGTTTGTTCTTGCTTGGTCTTAGCTAATTGCATATATACTGCTTTGTGTCATATTAATGGATTTAGTCAGGGGATAGACTGTTTCACATTCCCATGTTGGATGTGTCTGTTCTTTTGTCTTAGCATCCCGTTTCTCTCAACATTTCTTGTGAGATATTTTTTTTATTTTGTTCAATAATTCTCTGTTGTTATTCTTCTATGGGGTGTGTTTAGGATGGTTGAATTTGTATATTACACACTTGGCAAGGCTAGAACTTTTTTAGATTCCTGTTCTGTTTGTTGCATGTTTGGGTGGAAATTTGCAGGTTTTGTTAAGTTTGATCACTTGCACCTAACTCATCAGAATAGACCTTCTCATTCCTCGCAATCCTAACATGCACACAAGCATGTATACATGACATGACAGTAAATTTTAAATTGAGTCCATAAATTGTGGTTTTCTGAGATGTTTTGTAAAAATATGTATTAGGTTTTGTGTTGAATATGTTTTCCTTTTCATTATCCCAAATTTTAAGTAAAGTTTAATCAATTTACAGGTCAGAAATGCACCAGACATCTATTCGTTTACGGTTTGGCTTGATCCTCGAAGCATATTGCCGGGGCTGTGGCCCCTACATTAAAATGATGTCTCAGCAGGTGGAAGCACTGGACAAATTAACAAAATTGACAGATATGTTAAAAACTGAAGTTAACAGTGTGAGTTATAATTTATTTTTCCCTAGAACTGCTTCCTTGTGGGGATGTGTTATTTAATTAAAATAGACATTATTGAATGCTTATTTTATTGTAATTAAGCCAAGTTTGAAGTCGGCCATAATAAAGCATTGTACTCAGTATTTTTCGGTTGATTGAATTAAGACTTTTATAATATATGTCAGCTACCAGTTTGCTATACTGTTTCAAAAGGATAAAGTCTTCAGCTGTCTTAAAGTCAGTTTTGCAATCTATCTATAGGATGGACACATGACTTTTCTTCAGGAACAATTGCAGCAGACCGATTATCAGGAGGCATTGAGAGATTTTCATTCTCCTTTATATACCTGCCAAATTCTGGGTGACATAAGGTGCATTTAAAAGCTTTATGATTTCATTTATAATATTTTTTTTTTAAAGGAAATAAAACATGTTACCATATAGTTTAGAGACTGCTAAATGAATAAAGTTTTGATGTCTTAAATGCAGTTTTATATTTATTTGATATTGTAAGTGAGCAGGTACCCTTTTTAATTGTAAGCTATATGAAATAATGCAGGCGAAAGAAAATATGTTGTAGACCATTTTACATAACACTAGAGTCTTTAGAATGTATTTTAGTAGGCTGTGTGAAATAATTCTTGAGAATCAGTAGAAAGTACGTTTGTAGGTTTTATGAAAAAATGCTGGAGAATCAGAAAAAAATGTTTGTTAGTAGGCCATTTGAAATAATGCTGTAGAATCAGAATAAAGTGTGTTAGTAAGTCATTTGAAATAACACTTTAGAATCTGTGGAAAGTATGTTAGTAGCTGTATGAAATAACACACTTGAGTCAGAAAAATGTAATCTTTGAGAGTCAACAGAAAATGTATTTTTAGGTCATTTGAAAAAGGATTTAAAAAAGTAAAAAAAAAAATATATTAGTAACAAATCACTTGAGAATCAGTAGACAGTGTTTTAGGGTTAGTAGTAAGTTAATGGGGTTGTATGATGTAACACTTGAAAATCTGTAAAAAGTATGGGATTTTTTATTTAATGTTATTATTAAATTCTTTATATTAGCATATTTATATCTTTAGACAAGATGAATGCCGTGTGATGACTTCCAAGAAACTTCCTTTGTGGCTGGTATGGGATAACCCAGACACTATGGCAGATGTGGCAGACACAAAGTATCTCATCATGTTCAAGAATGGGGATGGTAAGACATTATGTTGTGGGTTGGTTTTGTCTGACATTGCTTTATAACTCTTTTTAGAATTATTTATCAGATCAAAGTAGTCACTTATGAGCAGAGAGGTTTTTTTGTCTGGCCCGCCAAGCTATTCGTAGTTAACATTGCCATCCAGCCTGCAAGACAGCAAAATAAAAGTCCATAAAATAAATGGGCGTTGTTATATGCTGTCAAACAGACAAGGCTGGGCTGATATTACTGTCTATTATGAGAAGTTAACAGTTAGGAAGTAAACATGCGCCTTATCTTGCCAGCATGTTTTTCACCTTTCTTCATGAAAAGAACCTTCCCTATGCTGATAACTTCACTGACTTAAAATGTCTGGCCTTTCTCATGGATGTCACCATACACCTCAATACTCTCAATTGTCAATTTGCAATGTAAGGAGGTTCTTGTTCCTGAAATGTATTTACACATCACAGCATTTGAAATGAAACTAAACACTTGTGGGAATTCCAGTTGTCTAATGGTTAGTTTCAGCATTTCTGCTTGTTCCTAGCAGATGTCGACTTGGAAACTTGTGGTGCAGACATTACCTCATTGCGGGGAAAATTTGCCTCACGTTTTGGAGGTATCAGACCACTTTCTGTAGATTTCAAGTTGTTCAGTGCCCTTTTGAAATCACAGTGGATGACTCTCCAGCTTCCTTGCAGATGGAGTTGGTAGATATGCAATGCAATGATGAGTTAAAAGCAAAGTTCTGTACCTCTTCTCCTCTTTCTCTTTTTTTTTTTGTAATGTCATCCTTCCATCAGGCAAGTTTCTACATTTTGTTAAATATGCTCAGCGCATTGTAACTATGTAACATAAAATACACTTTTAAAATTACTTTTGTTCTCATTTTATATTCAGTACTTTCTGGACTTTGTGACCTTTGGTCATCTATCTGGTCCACGAACTGTTCCAACAGTTTTATCCAGCCTGCGCTCTTAAAAGTTTGCCGGCCTCTTATTTAGATATATCCTACATGATTCTGATGTTACCTCTTAATAACAGTAAGGGTTATATCCCTTGTAATGAAGGCAATAGTATTGCAATAAGCATATGTTTTCATGTAGAACATACCTATCTTCTCCCTTAAAGTAGCATTGTTAAAAGACTATATTGTCAGCAAACTCCTGCTGGACATTATAGAACACAGAGATGGTCAATTTCAGGGAAGTTTGCATTTGCACGCACACACACATATATATAATAAACAAACCAGCAAAATGTAGTTACTTTGAATGATATTTAGTAATTATAAATTCAAAGTGCAAAGTGACCAGGTCTTAAATTTTCCAAAGAAAATATAGAAAAATATATTAGCAATATTTTAAGTTAATTTAATTTTTTTTAATTTTTAATATGATAGGTTTTCATGTTACTGCACTTGGTGAGTGATAGAACTCAGCTAGATGTTGGCTTTAAATTTTATCTTCTGCATAGAAACATAAGAAATGTTTATCAGGTTTGAAAAAGAGTGAGATGGAGATTCTTACAGAGGTGGCAAAAAATTATCTTATTGGCTATTTATGTATATACATAATAGTACTTTTTCTACTTACTAAAATGAACAGACAGGGATTGAAGTTCTCTCAAATTTTGACAAGATCCTGGATCTTAATCTATTAGACACAAGAATAATCAAAATTCTTCTGATAATGATCCTCTCTTTTGCTTATTTGATGTTTAGTTAACATCAAATAAGCAAAAGAGAGGATCATTATCAGAAGAATGTATGTTCATTCCCCTCACTAACAGTTGGGATCTATAACGTGCAACAATAATAATAGGAGGAGGAAGATTATGATGATGATGAGTATGAAAATTGTACAAATTTTAATTTTTCTGGCAAACTTTCGACAAATACTTGATCTGTTTAGTTGTCGAAAGTTTGCCAGAAAAATTAAAATTTGTACAATTTTCATACTCATCATCATCATAATCTTCCTCCTCCTATTATTATTGTTGCACGTTATAGATCCCAACTGTTAGTGAGGGGAATGAACATACACACACGCGCGCATGCACAAGCACAGATATAATAAGTAATAGCAATGGTACCATCAAATCTTTTTTATTGTGAATGTGAAAATATTAAAGTAGCATATACGTACTGCAAGATAACAATTTTTCTGTGTGTATAACATGTATAACATCAGAAAATATTATTGCTCCTGTGGACTACTATGAAGTGTGTGTCGCAGATGCATGGGATAGGTTACAAGTTTTCAGAATTGCATGTCAATATGTACTGGATCTTGCCCATACTCTCTCTGTATGTCCACGAGATTTGAGCAATGTTCCTAAAATATGCATATTTGGTAAATATTCACAAAACAGTTATACTGGAAAAAATTCTTATCCTATAACTTCTGCTTCAACATCACTATTTAGATAATGGCATCATTTTAGATCACGTAAGCAGATAATACTAACATTTAAGATTGTTGTTGACAGTTTCTCCATATTTATTTATTGTTATGCCTCTCTATATATTGTGTAGGAATATTTTTTTAAAACATCTTTATTCATTCTTTTTAGATCTTCGTCAGGACATGTTAACGCTGCAGGTCATACGTTTGATGGATTCTTTGTGGAAGAACGAGGGTTTGGATTTGAGGTGATTAGAAATTCTAGCTATGAGTTTTGTTGCAAGTTCCTTCTTCCATCCTTCCTTTCCCTTTCTTTCCTTTCCTTTCCATTTCCAACTATCAGAATAAATAACTAATGACAGGAAGACCTCATCTTGTTATTTTGCGAAGTCAGTAAAGGTTTTGATAAAATTTAGAATGCATGCCATCAAAAGTTAGTTTGCTTTGTTTTACACTTCAACTCGGACTGCACCCATTTCATTCAGGAACTAATTTGTCCTAAATTGCATGGAGTTTGACTTTAATTGTAGTGCAGGCATAAAGTGAATAGATTTTTTACTAGTAGGTAGATAGATCCTTACAGTTAAAGTAGGTAACATGTATTACTTTAACCAAATTTGACTTTTAAAAAAATGTGATGCAACTTGCAAAATACATAAACAGAATTGATGTATATCATCTTTAAACAAATTTGGTTCTTTTTTTTTTAAAAAAAAAATAATTTTAAATGTTATGCAATTCAGTAATTATTTTTTTAGCTGACCTATGGTATCTATAGGCATATTTCTGTAGATCTATAGTTGAATTATCATTAATCTGTTTCTAAGCTCTCTTCAAGGATCAGCTATTAAGAACATACATTTTAAAGCTTCTAGCTCCACTTTGATATTTGTAAATATTTTCTTTATCCTTAAGTATTAGTAGTTGAAATTGCATCTTTATCCTAGTTTTAAACTGCTCTTTGAGGGGGGAAAAATGGTTATAACTTTAGCAAAAGTTGGTGGGCCTACCTTGTACATGGGCAACTACTTAACAGAAACATGCCCTAAATGTTTATGTTTTTATGATCACTATAATTCCTTTTGGCTGCCTGGCCATGAACCAAAAGCTATCATTAGATGTATATCTTTGTACATTGTTCAGAATGATTCCTTACGGCTGTCTAGCCACTGGCAAAGACATTGGCCTGATTGAGATTGTCAAGCACGCTAAGACAATCACAGCCATCCAGACCCGAGGTGGAGCTCGAGCTGCTATTCAAATGGATTCTTCACAGCTGCACAGATGGATCAAAGAGAATAATACTGAGAGGTCTGTTATTGCAATAAGAAATTCTTCAACATGTTGTAAGGTCAAATAATGATTTGTCACAACATTTATTGACAGAAGTAATATATTATAAACTGACAGAATTAACTTACTATGAATTAATTAATTTACTGCAAATTAATAGAATTAACATATTAGAAGTTAGCACAATTAATATATTCATACTTTACATTTGTAACTGATTTCAGTAAGAAATGCTTATATTTTCATCAAAGAATAGTGTGTAGTATTGTTCTATTATAACAGTGATGCTTAGCTAAAATTTTCAGTTTAAGACATTGTCTCCACTCAATAAATATATTCAGATAGCAGATATAACCTGAAAAGAATTTATGTTGATGATAATTATTGCCTGCTTTCTTTTTTATCTTTTGAACCTTACACCCATCTTTTGCTGTCTGAAGTTTACAAAATAATTGCTCTCCATACTTATGTACCCAATGACCAGGTCCACAAAGAGATGCAAATTTTCTTCTGAAATCAGCTGTTGTTATGGTAATATAAATAGGTTTACTTCAAACGCATATGAAATGATCCTGTGAATTCGTGTGGATTAATGGGATTAGCAATCCTGTGTGGACAAATGTAACATGATACAAGCTCAGTGCTATCCTTCCCCACTTGCTACTGAACTCCCCCTTGCAGTCAGTGAAATTGTATTGTCTTCTCTTGACTTTTTTATGTCATTGCAGGGGCAACACAGTATTTTTTAAAATCAGAACTACAGTCTAGATCTATAGTCAGCAATCCTTCTCATTTCAAATAAAATCAAAATCAATACATTAATGCTTAGTGCTTCAGCAGTGTAGAATAATTTATATTTGACTAAATTTTCTTATGACTCAATGGAAAAGACATGATTGCCTATAAGGTACATAATTTTAATCAGCCTATCCATATGGGAAACAAAAATCATTTTGAGATTTTGATTCAAAAGTTTAATCTGCAAATTTGTTGGTTAATTCTGATGAAGACGATTCCCAGTGAAATTTGAATTGCTTGGCAAGTAATTTATTTGAAAATTTTTTGAATTATTGCATTGCATCTTTTTTAAGCAGTTGTCATTTGTCATGATGTTGCAATTCAGTTTCATGGATTTAAAAAATATGTTGTAAAATTTTCAGATATGAAGAAGCAATTGATGCTTTCACTCGCTCTTGTGCTGGCTACTGTGTAGCCACATTCGTTCTTGGGATTGGAGATAGACACCCAGAAAACATCATGGTAACAGAAGAGGGACAGGTCAGAAGAAATTACGTTTGATAAATATAGTTGTTTTTTTTTAACAGCAAATCTAGTATTTATTTTATGGATAAAGAGAAGAATACATTGTCCCATATATGTGAAATGTGGCATTGCATTAGAAATCATTTGGTGGTTTGAAGGGGTGTACATTGTGTTGCATTTTATAGAGAACCTACTACTTTGATATAGTGTATCAAATGAAGAGAAATAAAATGTTGACTGGCTATCCCATAATTAAATTTTTAGTCTATGTTTCAGACATGTTTCAGTTTTTAATACACCAGATACACTCATAAAAATCTGTTATTTTTTTTATAAATATGGTAAGAGAGAGATCTAATTTATCTCCTTACCCTGCATAGGATCTAGTATATTCTTTGATTATTTCATTTCTAGCCTTTTTATTTTCTTGAAAATTTAAAAAGAAAAACATTTGTAAGTGATCCTTTCTTTCTGGTAAAGATTAACTTAGTGATCAGTTGGAGACTCATTAAGGGCATTTAAAATAAGAAAGACTTACATAAATCTTACAATCATAGATGTATTTTCCTATGAAATTAAAAAATAATTTTACTATTTCTCAAATCTCTGAACAGTTTATGTCACAGTGACTGTTAATCATCTCATTTTCACTTTCAAAAGTAGAAATTACCACAATTTGCAATAAAGTATACAAAATTGTTCTATGTATATTGTGTTTTCCTCAAGTATTTCTCACTTTTGCATGTCTATTAAGAAAATGTATTTCAAGCAATATTATATATATAAAATTATACGTAATGTAATAATGTGTAATATGTTGCACGTTACATTAAATTAGTAATGTAACTTATTATTTACGCAGTAATTAAATATTATTAATTTTATTTTACAAATTAAAAGTTTTTAATTTGCATACATGTGACTTCTACTCTGGCCTGCTCATGCTGAAATTAGTATGATTTATCTGCTTTTTGTTATGATAGGTATTTCACATTGACTTTGGCCATTTCTTGGACCACAAAAAGAAGAAGTTTGGCATTAACCGGGAACGAGTGCCATTTGTCCTGACTGAGGATTTTATGCGTGTCATTGCCAAAGGCTCTGATCAGCCTGCCAAACAGCCTGGTTTTAAACAGTAAGTTACAGCTTCAGTCCATTTATTCATTCCTGTGTGATAAAGGCATTTATTTGTGAGTTAACTAGTACCTGCATATTGAGCCATTTGCTCTTAATAATTTAACTGGTCACTGTCATAGTAATGTCATTTTCAGTAAGTAAACAAAAAAGCTGTACCCACAAATCATTTTCAGTAAATGAAAAGAAAAAAATATTGCAGATTTTTCAGTGTTCTAATTATACCAACTCTTCTACTGGAATGTTTATAAGGCATTGAACATTAATTTATTTTTTTAATAAAATTTGTTATTGTTAAATACAAATAGAGAACTGAGATTGCAACATTTTGTTGATGTGGACTGTACAAGGAAAATGTCCTGGTTAGGTTCAAACACTGTCTGCATTAAAGTTTGCATATGCATATGTGTACATCAATGTCTGTCTGTTTTCTACTAAATGTATACAGATTCATGTAACTGCTGGTGATGACCTTAATTTCTTGGTTTTACTAAAATCACATACATATATGTACATTCACATACAGTTGAAACATACACTAAAAGGAATTATCACTAAGCAAAAAACAAGAGGGCTAATCTCATCATTAAATATAGTTAAAATGTAAGACTGGTCTCCCTGCAGAGAGCTTTCATGTGTTTTTTTCCCATTTTTTTTTTTTTTAATCTGACAGCTGCTTTTATAAATTTTGTACCAAATAAACTCTTTCTCTCTTTCTCACACACACACACACTTAGCTACATTCAGCTCTGTTAAGAAGCAAAACACAGTGGTATTAAAATAGATAAGCACAAACTAATAAACAGTAATTGATAAATTGAAAGATACCTTACATTCTTTTTCACTATTTGCAAGTGTAATTAGATTGTAGGCAAGTTTAGTATTAGCAGATGTAAAGGATTGTGGATTTTATGATTCTTAATATTATCCATATTATATTTCTTATGCAGCTTTCAAGAACTGTGCTGCAGCGCTTATCTTATCTTGCGCAAACATGCACATCTCATCATCACATTGTTTACCATGATGCTGCAGTGTGGCATATCTGAGCTGCAGTCTCTGGATGACATAGGCTACATTCGTAAAACGCTTGGTGTAGAAAAATCAGAGGAAATGGCTCTAGCATATTTTCTTGAACAGTTCCACAATGCTTATGGTGATTCATGGACAACTAAAGTGGACTGGTTATTTCATAATATTAAGCGTGCAATGTGACCGGATGTTGTGTCTTCTGTGAAATTGCTAACCTTGAACTTTAATTTTGATATTTCAATGTGTTTTGCTTGTGAATTGATCTGAAGTTGCACATGAAATCCCTTTATATTAATACCATGAAGAAACTATGTTCCATACAAAATACCAGAAACTTGACAGACTGCAGTGGGTCAACGTGATTTCCCCCCACCCCTGTTACTTGGCAGCATAAAAGGATGCATTGTGTGTGGACTTTCTCCCTTAGGAAGCTCTTTATAAATTTTAAACTGTTGAAATTTATTTGTTAAATGCTGAGTTGTTTGAAATGTTTAGCCATTTTAAAATTTTTCGTTGCTATGCTTGAGTTGTGACCTGTTGTGATTTTGAATTTTTTGGTTGTTGTTAATGTCTTAACTAAACATTTTATTTTTTATTTGTGAGTGTTTTCCTTGGAAGGTTTTGGCATAGTTTTTGTATTAATCAACAGGTAAAGAATGTTCAGTAAACTTACAAATTGAAAGTATCTTTGTTGATTGGCATAATTTGAGTTTTATCATCAGTTTCCACACGTAACTACTAGTATCCTAACTTGAGATAATTTATTGCTTAATTTATTTGGATTTGTACTAATAAATATAATTTATTGCTACCATAATCTCATCTGAATGGTCATTTATGCATGTGAAATAAAATGTTAGTTCCATCTATGTATCTTTATTTAGAAGTATGCTAGATCGAGCGTTGTGTAATTTATTTATAATCACATGTGCTTTGAGTATTTTACTAAAGTATTTTTTCTGTATTCATTTACTTGGTTGGGAGTGGGGAGATCTTTTGAACTGACTATTGGACAGTGTTTAGCTTTTAAAAACTTGTCAGGTAACATCCATCTTTGTGTATTAGTACATTTTAATGAAGTTTTTTCCATGAAAAATTACAAGTATATGTGGGCTTTGGCAGCCACAGCTGAAAAGTAGATTATCAAGATATTCTCATTAGAAGTTTCAAGATATCTCAAGGACTTTTGAGTAGAACAGTACTGTGTGAATTTCTTGGCATCCTGTCAAAAATGTACATTTATAATTTTTCAGAATGACATATTTTTATATGTTCTGAAGACTTTATTGTACATCTTAACCACATCATATGCTTTGAAATCTTTAAGAGTTACTATTCAATGAAAATGTCATCATATGCGCAGAGGGTAGAATGATATGAGCAGAAAATACATATTTTGATGAAAACTAGATACATTCTAGTGATTGCTAATTGCTGTAGCACTAGATTAGAATTAGGTATGCTTTTTGAGTTGGTCTTGAATGGGTATGCTTGTAGAATTAGACTAGAAATGGCTTAACTTTTAGAACTGGATTAGTATTAGGTATACTTTTTGAGTTGGTCTTGAATGGGTATGCTTATAGAACTAGACTAGAAATGGCTTGACTTTTAGAACTGGATTAGAATTAGGTATGCTTTTTGAGTTGGTCTTGAATGGGTATGCTTATAGAACTAGACTAGAAATGGCTTAACTTTTAGAACTGGATTAGTATTAGGTATACTTTTTGAGTTGGTCTTGAATGGGTATGCTTATAGAACTAGACTAGAAATGGCTAGACTTTTAGAACTGGATTAAAATTAGGTATGCTTTTTGAGTTGGTCTTGAATGGGTATCCTTATAGAACTAGACTAGAAATGGCTAGACTTTAAGAACTGGATTAGAATTAGGTATGCTTTTTGAGTTGGTCTTGAATGGGTATGCTTATAGAACTAGACTAGAAATGGCTAGACTTTTAGAACTGGATTAGAATTAGGTATGCTTTTTGAGTTGGTCTTGAATGGGTATGCTTATAGAATTAGACTAGAAATGGCTAGACTTTTAGAACTGGATTAGAATTAGGTATGCACTTAGAACTGGATTAAAATTGGGTAGGTTTTCAGAACTGTGAGATGGTGTTGGGTAAACTTTTTGTATTGGACTAGAATTAGGGTGTGCTTTTAGAACTGGACTAGAATTTAGGATTACTTGTAGAACTAGACTAGAATTTGGGTACACTTGTAGAACTAGACTAGAATTTGGGTACACTTGTAGAACTGGACTAGAATTTGGGTATACTTGTAGAATTGGACTAAATTATAATTCAATTTGCTTTTAAAACTAGATTGAAATTGGGTGGGCTTTTAGAATTGTGGACTAGAATTAGGTAAGTTTTTAGAACTGGACTAGAATTGGGTATGCTGTTGAACTGAACAAAAATTAGTATGCTTATAAAAGTGGATTATATTTGAGGATGCTTTTAGAAGTAGACCAGAATTGGGTAGGCTTTTAGAACTGTGGACTGGAATTAGGTAAGTTTTACCTTTGGATTAGAATTGGATATGGTTTTAAAATGGAACTAAAATTGTTTATGAGTTAAGAATGGGACCAAAAGTAGATATGCGTTTAAAACTGCACATTGCTTATACTTTTAGAGCTAGTTAAACTTTTAGAACTGAACTAAAATGGGGTATGTATTAAGAATGGGACCAAATTTAGGTATACAATTAGGGGTGCACTAGAATTGAGTATGCTTTTAGCTTAGTTTAAAAATCTAAAATTTTAGATCTGGATTAGGAATAGGGTGTGCTTTTAAAACTAAACTAGAATTGTTCAGTTGCTTCTATGAAAATACTTCATAGGGTCTGAAAATTACGTCTTTTATCTAAGAAATGTACGCTATAGTTTAATGTGTTAGGATTTAACAGCTGCTTATGAACTAAGGATGACCTAAACTTGTGATCTAAACTTTATATTATTGTCTGAGAATTGCCTCTTAGGATCTAATAATAGAAAGATTTGTTCTGAGAGTTATATGTTGGATCTAAGAATGGCAAGATTTGGTTGGCGAGTTAGATGTTAGGATCTAGAAATGCAGAATATTTTGTTTTGAATTTTGCTAGGAACAAAAACCTGTAACTGCAAAAGTTTCTCCTAAGTATTAAAATCCACATGGAATGGTAATTGCAAGTTAAAATTCACAAAAAATATATACTTTCTGAAAATTATTAGAATCTGAAACTATTTGGTATGTTTGGGTATTAAGTGATTGGATGTCAAGAAAACTATGTGGTATGGGAGAAGCATTACATGTTTGGATTAAAATTCTTTTAGTTGCATGATATGGTTTGAGTATTATTATGTTCAGATCTGAAATGTATTTTAGCCTTACAACTTTAGTGTATAAAAATTAAAAGTTTTTGTATGGTCTGAGAACCTGTGTGAAGGTTTGAAAAGAAAAATCATCAAGTATAATCCTTTTTTTTATATACCTAAATTTTGGGAAAATAACATTTTCTGATAAACTTACAAATTATAAGTTTGTGTGTTAGCAACTCATATGTAAAACTTTCTGAACAGCAACCGCTTTATAAAAAAGTTGATGTTAGTTGAGATCACTCTGTATTATGCAGCAGCAAATCTTGTTTATTTTTTTGCACTTATTTTGAGTTAGCTGGTGATTTTACTAAGTATATGATTGAGAATAAGAACCCAAATGTTACTGATGAGTGTCCACACTTGCATTTGCTCATGTTTGTTATTTATTGTTGGATTCATGCATTCATGTTTTTACCATTCTCACTTTTTAATGTATGCCCCACATATTTAGAATGCAATATTGTGATTTTAATTAGATGTTATCAAAACCTGGGAATTGCATTTGAATTTATTTGTAAATATTGACACAATGAAGTGAAAAATCTCATGTTTTTGATAAGAATCAAAGATTTAAAACACTTTTTATTTTAAATGATTTATAAAATTTTCTTTCAGGAAAGGCTTTTTTTAAAAAGAAAAATCATGTTGTTCTAATTATAATGGTATCACAATCCCAAATGGTTCTTATAGTATATGTTAACCATATAATGTGGGAAATAGATGCTTTATAGTATATGATTAGGTGCATGAAAGTTATGCCCCAAAAAGTCAGCACTAGTTTAGACTGCAGGAAGAGAAACTTTAACTCAATGAACTCTCGAAACAGTCACTCAGCACTCCAGATAACCATTCAGGGATTTATTTTTTTTTAATAGAAAAGTCTAGGCAGACTGGGTGTGATTGACAATTCCTGGTTTGAAATAAAAACTTTTATCTCCCTTGGTGTTCACTAATCATCTAACTACATTTCTTTTTAATCTTACTATTCAGTAAGTCTTCTGTTCGTCCTTAACTGTAATATTTAGTATTTCAAAAGTAAAGGTGTAAGCTTTCCTGGGTTTGTATGTAAATTAATTCAGTCATCATCAATTCATCACAATTTCTAAATGCTACATAAAGAGATAGTAAATTCATACTCACACCAAGAGGTAACCACTTTTAACTACTTGCACCATAGAAACACCTCTTGTGAGTTACTTATGCTATGGAGGCAGCCTCGCACCACAGAGGTAGCCTCCAGTGAGTTGCACCAGGAGGTAGTGTGTTAGTTACTTGCACCATGGAGGCAGCCTCTTGTGAATTACTTCTCCATGGAAGCAGTCTCTTGTGAATTACTTGCACCAGCAAGGCATTATCTTGTGAATTAACTTGCACTTTAGAGACAGTCTTTTGTGAATTACATGCACCATGGAGGCAGTCTCTTGTGAATTGCTTGCACCATGGAGGCAGTCTCTTGTGAATTGATTGCTCCATGGAAACAGTCTCTTGTGAATTGATTGCTCCAAGGAGGCAGTCTTTTGTGAATTGATTGCTCCATGGAGGCAGTCTCTTGTGAATTGATTGCTCCATGGAGGCAGTCTCTTGTGAATTGATTGCTCCATGGAGGCACTCTCTTGTGAATTTATTGCTCCATGGAGGCAGTCTCTTGTAAGCTATATATAGAGCTGAAATTCTCAGCAGACATGATAACCTGGATTGATTTGTCAGATTCAGTAAATTCATCATTAAAAATGTAAAAAAATTAAAAAATATCGAGTTGGAGAAAAGTGCATAATGAATTTTATAAAAAGTGCATAATGAATTTTATAAATACACAACATTTTATAAGAGAAAACAAATACCTAAGTGAATATTTTGGTCAAGTAACCTTCAGCAGAACAATGCGAATAACAGTAGCAAATAGACAATAAAAAATGTATACAAGTAAAGGTTATAGATATCAGAAATTATAGATGACCCTCCTTTCAGACAAATTGTCCATACAACTAAACATTTACACATTGTTATTGTCTTTCTCTTACTTTTATTATCCTGTTCTAAAATTGACTTTTGTGTTTGTCTTGTTTATCAAAAAAATATTTTGATGTATGTTGCATTAATTTCTTATTTAATGTTTTCAGTAGTTTGTTTAAATTATTAGAATCAATACTAACTAGTTACAACCTAAACTTCTAACATTGGAAATGGTGTGAAAAGATGTTAATGTAGGTTTTTATGGGCACTAATAGATGTAATCGATTTATTAAAATTTTTCAGTTTGTTGATAGAATAATGTCCTTACATATACATGTGTTTCTATCTGATGTATATATAGTTTTCTGATCGATTTTATTTTGAATCTCTTGTAAAAATTTCTGGAACATTCAGCAGTAATAATATTGCTGTCAAATCAATTTGAATGTTAACACAGTTGTGGCTAGTTGCAAGATTTACACATGGCACATATTTTGTTTTAAATTAAAATAAGAAAATGAAAGGTCATAGGTATGTCAGTATTTCACCTTTATTAAAATATATATGAATAAACCTGTTTTCATAGTATGGGTGGTAATAATAATAATGTTGACTTGATAGAGGGCAGCTAATCTTAATGAGTTTTCAAATCGTTTTTGGTGATTAATTAACCATTACAGATACATGTTAGATTTGGATAACAATTTGATGTCAACTGTATAATGCCTTTACAGTATAAAACAAATTACCACAAGAGTTCGGAAAGTGAATATGAAAAGCAACTGAAACACATGAATAAGTTTTTCATTTACAACAGTATAGAAATAAATGGAGAGTTCTAACATCTTAGGGCTGGTAAAGTTAAAAAAATATATGTATCTGTTAAGCACTCTGGAATATTCACATATTCCGGAACCTGATAAATGATATACAAGAAAAGCTATTCATATAAATTAAGTTCACCCAGATAATGAACATAAACTTAATAACAGGAGATACATACTAATGAGATCAGACAGACTTTGAACTACAAAGAAATATAATCGAGAAAAGAGATTTTGTGCTATATAGTTGACTGATGATGTGGTGTTTAAAAAAAAGAGGGGGTAAGTGGAGAAATTTTTCCAGATTTTGATTTAAAAGTGATCCTGAGTTACTGTGGTGAAGAAGACAGCATGCCTGAGAAATGGACATCAGAGTAATCAAATCTAGAGCATTAGAGGAAAGAACTATTTTACTTGTAGCAGATATAAATTGTAATATGATTGTGAACAGGCCACTAAGTTTCAGTTTCAGGAACTGCCCTGCACACGTTAATTGCTTGCTGTGCATCGAGAGGGGGCTATCAAAACTAATACTTAAGTTTATAAAGAATTAACCAAATGCTATGAGAATATTAGTGGCATTTGTTAAGATGGAGATTTTGTTTGTTTGTATTTTGATATTTCTTTTGAGTAGATAATGTTTGGCTTAAAAAATGCAATGCTGACAGTTTTCTTTTAGTCAATCTGAGTATATAGTCACAAAAACGCTGAATAATCCTAATCTAAGTGGAAAATCTTTTTCTTTCTTTTTTTTCCACACTGAATTAAAACTGGAATATATTAAAATCTTGCATTGATAACCTGGTCGAGAGTTGTGTACCCTGATCTGTACCAATCACATTAGTAACATTAATGTTAGGATTGAAATAGGTGTTGCTATGCCACTAACAATTCACTACATATGTTAACAAGGAGGACAAACCGTTTTGAAACTTTCGATGAGTTTGATGTATGGATAGTTAAAAGCATAAAACAAGCTTGCAATAATTATATTAAATGTACACTCTTAATTGCTACAATCATGTTCATTTTGTGCTTATAGTACCTAAATGTTTTATCAATTATTAGACATTATTTATAACTTTAACAGCAGAAGCACACTTCTTTGGACTTTGTAATATGAACTAAGATAATTTGGGCATCCAGGTTTGTACATGTCATTGCCTATGTGTTTTGATTACTTTGTGTCTTTTCTCCCAAAATTTTTATTGTAATGTTCCGTTTTTTAAAACAAAGAATGATCAGCACTTTACCATTCCAGGGAGTAGGTTTTGTTTAATCAAACTTAATATGCATTTAGCTTAAAATTATTTTAAACTAACTATGATATACTTGACTCCTAAATTTAGTTACAGTTTAGTAGAGTGAATGCAATTTTTGGTTAACTGCTACAGCTGCAATGACATATTGTCACTATGGCCTACTTACCGTTAATTCACAATTGCAAAACTGAAGCTGACATTTGAGTACAGTCCTTTTAAGTTGCTCATTATGAACAATCCATTTAACTTTGAATTCACTAATCATTTCATCTTGTTCATTATCTATTGCAGAAGTACATTTTGACAGTTAATACATAATAGAATGCATAACATTTGTCTCTCCTTCGATATTTCTAATTTTGGTAAACTGTAGACTGCTCCTATTTTGTGATTAAATAGAGTTTTCGTGAATCTGAGGAGACCTTGTGAGTTTTTAGTATCTAGAATATATATCTAATGGTCTTGATAAAAACGATATTTTATAAAGTTTTAAATCTTAAATCCTTACCTTCTACCCATACTTTCACCTTATCCATGCACATTTTTTGTTTTGGGCTTAGAGTAACGATAATTTTTAAAGTATGTGCCCTTGGTGGAAGCAGAGATTTTGAAGGAAGATTGGCAGGTGTATTCATGGAAATATATTTTTAAGGTAATATAAGTGTTTAATATATGTAATATATGTATGTATTTATGTGTATTGTCCATTATAGTTAGGAAGTGTTGTTTTATTTCATAAATTGTATATTATTGTTTCTATATGCCAACTACCATGATTCAAAATTTAAAGATTAACCAAACAAAAATTTTTGTAGAACAAGATCAGATTTGTTTTACAGGGCTGATTTATTATTATTATTTTTTTTTATTACAAGTTGTTTCAATGGTTAATAAACAGTCTTGGTAATCATATAATTTTAATTTATCTCTGTTTTTACTATTTAGCCCACAAATTAATTAGGACCACATATATTAGTTTTATTCACTGTAAATATATATACATTACGTAACTGTAAATTATTATGGACCATTTTTTAAATGTTTTAATTCAGTATTGTGTTGTGCAAAAGCAAAGTGGTTATGACTATTTTTTTCAGTGCCTATTCTCAATGGTTGAATCTTCTTGTTGGTATAGAAATTTTAGATTTTTTTTCTCAGTGCCTACAGTAAAGAAAATAAATGTTCACGTTTTTTTAAAAAATAAATAAATAAAATTTTTTATAAAAATAAAGCAAGAAAGGAGAAAAACTAATTGGAAATTATCTGCCATTATATTCTCTCAGATTGAATGTGCAGTTATCAATAAAATTGTTTGAAAATTCTGATTTATTGTTTGTCATGAATTATTTTTAATTTTATCCATGTAATGTGAAAGTCAGAATTATAAATGATTTTGTAAAGAGTTCCTTTGTTCTCTCTCTCTTTCAATACACTCAAATTTAAATTAAGTGTACCATAAACTGCAAATTATGTGTGCACATATCAAAGCTCTGTTTCTTTAAAACAATGTCTTTTATTGTTTATATGAGGCAGTATGCAAGTGAACATAACAATCCTTTAGTGTTAGTTAACAATAAATTCATTACACAGAGTTCATTTCAATGGTAAAATTGTTGACATAAATATACTGCCTGTCTTATGTTTCTTCACTGGTCTTTTGATGAATAAGAATGTCATTAAAGTGAAAGTTTAAAACAAAAGCAGAACGTTATCTTTACAATGTAGATGGCCCCACCGGGAAATTAATTTCTTATTATATTTATTGAAGTTTTAAAATAGCTGTATATGCATATTACGTCCTCTTATCAGTCAGTATCTCCAACACATTTGATTGTTTGTCAGAGTATTTATGCTCATCTAAACTGTCACTGTTGGGAAAGGCAACAGTGTTGAAGGTAGAAGGCTATAGTCTTAATTCAAGTGGCCTGAGTTTGGTCAATTCTCCCCCACTCTTACCCTTTATGAAGTAAAAAGAATAAAAGTTAAGATGCAGGCTCTGTGACTAGTCTTTTTAATGGGACAATAAATCAGATCCCATATGTTAATAGGCCATGCCTGTTTTAAAAAAAAAAATCCCTTGACAGTTGAAGATTGGACAAAGTGGGCTGCTGGCTGGGTGAAATTAAATTCAGACAAAAATCTCTCAAGTCTCAACTCCACCCATGAGTCACTTTATCTCTCTATTTCAGTATATACATCTCTTCCTCAGTGCTTGCAAAATCAGCAAGCATTGAAAGCACGCATAAAACCAAATCAAATAGACTCATTTGTACCTTATTAAAATGAATTCAAACCTTTAAACAAACACAAAAATTTGTGAAAGAGACATATTTTTTAATGTGTAAATGTGTTGCTACAAGTAGCTTGTACAAAATAGATATACATCATTTATAATATTTACAGTACACTTTGGTTTATTTAAAGTCTGGTAGACATGCAAAAAAACAACAAAAATTAGTGCATTTTACAAAATATTTCAACAACCTTGAGCCTTTCTAGTACACATACACACAGACACACACACATAATTGTATCCATGTTGGTATTAATTACTATAAATGTTTGCATGAAACAAATTATAGTTATAATCTGTGAACCATTTCTAAATAGTTGTTGCTATTCTAGAACTGCATTCCATGAACACAAGATGCGTGGTCATGCTCAGTCAACACATTTGTATTTGTATTTCAGAAATATTTTTTTTTTTAAACTGTTGGCTTGTTCCATGCTTTATAAATTGATGTGAGTGGCTTTCACCACTTCTCTCAGCTTTAAATTCCCACTTGAAGTTAATGAAGGATTGGTGCATGTTACTCCTTATTTTCATAACGATTCTCTGGTAACAAATGGAGCTGCTCACCTTAGGTTTCCTTTTTTTTTTTCTTTTTTTCTTTTTTTTTTAAGGAAATTAACTGTGAATGGGTCCCAAACTGAAATGGAGTATTCAGCATTTAATTTGAGATATTTTCATTAATGTTTTGATTACAGAAGCTAAAGTGTTGTTTTAAAAGAGTATAATATATTAATGCCTCTTGTGCTAATTTTGTCATGTTACATGATCAGCTAGAGCTAATGGTGACCTCAAAAACATTTGAAATTATTCTTTGTTCTGTTGTTTGTTTAAGAATGCAGCAATCGTTATTGATGGTGTTTCTTTTACTGTGACTCTCAAAAATATGGACATGTGGATGGGAATTTATTGTTCTATCGTTTTCCCCATTGCTGCTGTTTTAGCAGTTGTCCTGATTTCAATTAGCCTGTTAACTGCACTGTCATATAGAAATTAAAAACTGCTGTCTTTATATTCAACAGGTCATTTATGTACTCAGAACAAAAGGGGGCCTAATACTTTACCTTGTAGTACATCGGAAACACAGGTGCAGCAGGTGAAAATTTAGTCTACTATTACTTTGTGTGTTTTTGTTTTTGGAATGATAGAATGATAGTAGATTCCGGTTATGTGCCGATTTCGCTGCTGTTATGAGTGTGGAGGGTTGTTGATAGGGAAGTTCTCAAGTGGCGATGGTGTAATGAATGTACTTTTAGTGTTCATTGTGGGTGTTTCAATAGAAGTTTAACGTCACTCTGGAGCATGCGTTGATAATTTCGTCATCACACGTTCTCCGATAGAATTATAGTAGATTCCGGTTATGTGCCGATTTCGCTGCTGTTATGAGTGTGGAGGGTTGTTGATAGGGAAGTTCTCAAGTGGCGATGGTGTAATGAATGTACTTTTAGTGTTCATTGTGGGTGTTTCAATAGAAGTTTAACGTCACTCTGGAGCATGCGTTGATAATTTCGTCATCACACGTTCTCCGGACCCACAACCTCATGCTTGTGTTACGAGGTGGAGGGTGGAAAGAGGTGAAGGTCGCACTAGTTTGACGCATACCCTCAACCGCCCTCCGTCTTGTTTTGTGTTCAGGTGGTGGTAGTGGTTACGATAACAATTTAACATCACACTGGAGCTTTCTTGGTCATTTCAACATAAGACGTTCTCTGATCTGTAGTGTTCCAGTGGGACTGGCTCCCCTCACAGTTTACAAGTATTCGGGGAGGCCTGGCGGTGGTGTTGCTGTTGGAGTTTTGTCGCGGTGC
Organism: Sinotaia quadrata; assembly: GCA_028829895.1. NCBI lineage: Eukaryota > Metazoa > Mollusca > Gastropoda > Architaenioglossa > Viviparidae > Sinotaia > Sinotaia quadrata. The sequence continues at coordinate 73,462,725 of CM054179.1, forward strand.
TTGCTCGGTGTTGGCATCTGTTGTTGATTTTTAAAATTTTTTTTATTTGTGTTCCTGTAGAATTATGTATCCTCTATATCTAGTGTCTGTGGCGTTGAAGTTGTATCTTTTGTTCCTGTAGAAGTATGCAGTTTTGATTCTCGTATATGGTGAATGTAGCATTACGCATTGTGGGGTTGGTGGCTGGTGCAAGTTGTATTATTCTATATAAAGTGTTCATGTTCACGCGTTACAAAACAAGTCTGGCCGGCAAAGGCAGACTTGAATCTAGTAATCCGTGGGCTAAAATTGTGGTGGACATTGTTGCTGTCATTCCAGATGTTTGGGTGGGAGAGGGGTATCTTAGAGAACCCAGGTTAGTAGCACACCAAGTGTGTACCTAGTGTGTACATGTGCCCGGGATGTTCAACACCCTTTCTTCCTATCAGGTGGTGTTGTCGTTGTTGGTGGTGGTGCTAGCATCGTGACTGTCCTCGGTAACCGTTGGGATGCATGAAGACGGGCGCTGATGGCCAGTATAGGTGATCCAGCAGCAGTTGTATCATATCCGCAATGAGGTGGTTGAAATATCCCCACTGCATGTACTGCTTCTCACAATGCCGCCATTGCTGTCGTTGTTGTCGGAGGTGGTTGTCTGCATTGTTGTTGTTGCCGTGACTGCTGGTGTTGGCTTTGTTGTTCTTGCTGTCATTTTCTGATGTGTTGTGAACGCCGTCTTTTGTATTTGGGGCTCTCACCTGTTATTTTGTTGTTGTTGTTGTATCGGTCGATGCTGCTCATGGTGGCGTCACTGGCAAGTGTGGGAGCCCTAAGCACACTGGTGAGCTCGTCCATTTGGGCATTGACTTCGGTCTCGGTCTGTTTTTTATTTGTATTGTTTTTTTCTTTCATCTCGATTTTGTCCGCCTGGGTTATGGCGATTTTGTTATGTTGCTTATCATCCTTCGGGGTTGAGGACCTTGTTTGCATTTTTTTTCTCTTCCGTGGTGGTGTTTGGAGTCTGGCTCCATTTTTCCTCAATAATTCTTCGTTGGCGGAATTGACCAAATGATGTGAGTCTGGGTTTCGTTGTCTTTTTCTGGAGGTTTGCTCAATGATGCGAGGGATTAGTTATGTGAAAATTTAAAGCACATTTTCTCGCTAGTGTAATTACATGTTCTTTTTCTTCTTCCCTTTTCTTTCCTTGGTTTAAAAAAAAAATTGTGCCAGAGTACATCTGAAAAGGCTTGGTTGAGCGTTTCGTTTTCTGATTATAGTTGGAAGTTTAAAGATGTTACTGGACTGTCTGTGATGGACCCGTTATCCTGTATAGTTGGCTCATTCACTGTGTAGTCGGCGATTTTCCAGTTGGTTTTTCATGCTTTTTCTTTCTCCCGCCCTGAGTGGACAGTCTCCCCTAATATGCACCTTGCACGGGCGCGTCTTCTGTCCATCCTTGATTCGGTGAAACCGCTTAAAGGTGTAGAGCAAAGAATAATCACGACTGATCAGTTCGGCTGCTAGAAATCGAATGGCCGTATTCGGGGGTCGATAGCAGTTTTACTCACCACTGGAGCTTGTGTTGATCATTTCGTCATAAGACGTTATCTGATCTGGAGTGCTCCAGTGGGACCCCACAGCCTTACATTGCGTTCCGAGGTGGAGGGCGGAAGGGGGGTGAAAAGATGTGGTGCACACCCTCAACTGCCATCCGTCGGTGGGTCATTTTGCATTGAGGAGGGCGGGCGGGCGGGATCGATAGCAATTTAACGTCATCACTGGAGCTTGTGTTGATCATTTCGTCATAAGACGTTATCTGATCTGGCGTGCTCCAGAGGGACCCCACAGCTTCACATTAATTTTGCATTGAATAAGAAGGCAAGTAGATTTCGATTCAATTTAAATTGGTTTTAACTTCTAAAGCCAACAGTGATATTAATCTGAATGCAAAGGATATAGGATGGGTGGCTCTGGGATTGGAGTGTCACATTAGTGACAAAAATAACCAAATAAAGGTGCAATATATATTTGCTATAGAATTTACATATAAAGAAATACAGTACCAATTCAATAGCTGTAGATAAATAAAATACTGTGCTATAAAAATGTGCTGTGAGATCAATAATGTGCTTCACTAGGTTCAATATTTCAGTTTCATACTGAGGAACTTTTACAAGAGAAAATATTTATTAGCTAAATTTTCAACTACATCAAAACGTTACAGCGCTCTATCCTATGCAGTTAACTTAGCAATTTAAACAAAAATAATCTTGCTTTCTCATCAGTTGCAATTTTTGCGGAATCACTTCCCACCACCCACCTCAGTTAGGGTGTCAAGATATTGTTTACTAAGTTAACCATATCCACTGATTAACCTTTTTGTTTTCTTTGTTTATTGGTAGCTAGGATGCGCAACTGCCGTTAACTCCACAGCCTACATACAGAGTAGTTTCCCATGCCCTAGCAGACCTAAGGCCTTGAAGATTGGAAAGTATTATCTATAAGTGTTATTATAAATGCATATTTGTTCATCAACAGCAACTGATTGAAAACAAGACAAGTGAGTTTTCAGAATAGATAATTTTTTTGTTTGTTTGAAATCGTATTTCAGATTACTAAAAATACTAATCTCCCGAATCTGCACAAACCATCTCATTGCAAAACAAAAGAATGTTCTAAATAATGATTTTTTTCTCTCTCGATAAAGAAGTTATGCATATTTTAACTTTATGTATCTCAGTGCTTCTTTCAAGTGAAATTTGAGTTTGGAGAAAGAATCCTATAATGATGCAGAATACAGTGTTCACATGCTTTGCTGCTATTTAACTAAGCAATTTTAAGTATAAAAAACCCAGATAGCAGATAGTTCTCTTAGATCAAAGATGAAAACATCAATCAGCCAACAAAAGTCAGTATACTGTTGTTTTTTTAGTTGAAGGAAATGGCTGCTTGAAGTGAGAAAAAACAAACAAACAAACATTAATTTCTATTTTAATCATCAATAATTTTTCATTTTTGTTTAGAAATTAAAAAAAGGAGATGGGAAAGGGTAGTTTATGATAGCATACTGATTTGTCTTTAGATGGACAACTTTAGTGAGTATTTGATCTATCACTTCTGTTTCATGATGTCTGGTTTGTTTTGTTTTTCTGTTCAACTCACATTCTTTGATGACATTCAGAATTAATGACTCATCATCAAGAACTGTTCTCGGATAGCAGTGATAAGAATAGATAGTGTTAGATAAAAGTGGGAAGAAACAAAAGATGTTATAATATTTGTAATATATTTGAATGGATTAACTGTATTCAAGAACCCAGTAGAATTTTTCACACATAAATTGCTTTTTTAAAAAAAATCTCATCTTATGATTCGTACACTTGTGAAAAACACGATATACCAGGGCACAAGTTGGATTTAGGTATTTATTTGGAAAAAAAGTTTATATTCAATCTGTGTATATAATTCAGATTATTGAATATTATGATATTAATAAAATCAGTTAAAAACTATGCTTTAAAAATGTTCTTTGAGGAAAAAGAAATATACACTCACAGATTGAATGTATCACAGTGCACAAGTGTGTGTGTGTGTGTGTGACTAATATAATTAGTACCCATATGCATATCTACAACAAGCTTAAAAATACCAGCGAAGTGGCTGAAGAATACTAGTAGGCCTTAGACCTAAATACTCTGCATTCCATTTTCTCATCATCACCACCAGTAAGCCCCAGTGTCACCAGATTTCTTTTCTTATAAGAATGTGTGGCACTCTTTTTGACTGCCTCTGTTCCTCGCTGCTCTGGTGTTGCCTTTGTGTACTAGGACTATTTTGAGTGCTGTTGTATTACAGCCAGAGTGCACTTATTGATCATGCATGCATTCTGCTGACTCACTTTAGGTACTTGTAGGATGACATTCCTTTCTGATATTTATCATGTCTCAACCAAATTGACATCTTTTGACAATAGAATGTGCACATAAATTAAGATATATTTTCTTAGGTTGCCTGCTTTGAATGTTTTCATATTTTTGTTTTACAGATAATGCATCAGGTTGGATTTGCTTGTGGGTGGTAGGTGGTGGTGGGGAACCATTCAAAAATTTCTGAAAGAAATAATTTTGTTTAGTATTTCAGTGATCATAAAATCATAACTTACTAAATTTTGCATCTCATATAGAATCTTTGAAATAATAAATTTTTGATGGAAATAGATACACCACGCATAGAAAACAGTATATAAGGAAAATGCATGCTTCAGGAATTTTAAAATCTACATTGTAAACCAGTCAATATTATTCAGGCATCTTTTCTAGGATTTTCTAGGACTAGAATACTCAGTGAGCGGACATCTCATAGGTTTTATTTTCTTGTTCTATTGCCATTATTTGGTTTAAACTATTTTTTCTTGTTCTAAACTATTTATTTATTTTGTATGTGGAAGTAGAAAGAGTGCTTGTGCATAGGTAGTGGAGCTAGTGAGATACACGTGTCCAAGGAACATTGATCTGGAGTCAGTGAACTCCTGTACACGTACACTCTTGCATTCCCCCATCCCCTGGATCAGTTTACAATCTGCTCGAAGAGTCTATCTTACAGAAGTTCCCTGCCATGCATTCAGTCATCTGCAGTAGCGCTGTGATATTGTCTGACCTTGTACAGAGTTGCTGGGAGAAATGCATGAAATTTGCTAATGCTGGAGATCAATGTCGGATCCAGATTAACGAACCATTGCGGAACTGTGATGCAACATTTATTCTGTTAGAGGCCCATCTGCGAAATCAGCAGTTTTTAAGCCTGATATTTTGCCATCACATATGTCCCAAGACTGCTGTCCTACTGTTTGTTCCAACAGTTCTTATTAATCAATATTATGCCATCGACTCTTCTCCAACAAGTTCATTATCTATTTTTTTTTTAGTTAGTTCCACAAGTCCTTATCCCCTTGATCACTTTGTTCCATGTCTGTTATCTTTTATTATCTTTGTTCCTCAAGACTGTTGTTTTTCATTGATTTAGTCCACAAAACTGTTATCTTCCATTATCTTTGTTCCACAAAACTCTTGTCTTTCATTGACTTGGTCCACAAGACTGTTATCTTCCATTATCTTTGTTCCACAAGACAGTTATCTTTCATTAACTTCCCACACACACACAGGACTGTTATCTTTCATTGACTCAGTCCACACACCTTCTCAGTTTTCTTCTTTTCAAATGAATAATAAATGTGTAATATAACTGTTAGGTGACATTTGGTTGATTGCAACTAATCCTGTTATTCTATTGAGTGAATGGATCTACCTGAAATATGAATAATATTTAGAATACTTTAACACAGCATATGATGGTCATTTTTGCTCTGTCAAATTAAATATTAAAATCATGAATACTACTTATTATCACATCATCTTGGGGATAGATCTGCATCTTTATTTTAGCATTAACTCCATGACTCCTGGATCACTGGTTCATTGACAGCCAGCTTTGGCAACTAGTTTGAATTAAAAATAGACCTAAAAGTCCCTGTATTCAATCGCGCAAGCGTGCATTGCTTGGAGTTGTCTGTGTAGAAAGAGAATGGTTTGGGTGTAACCTGTGAGACAAACCACTTCTCCAAGTTAAACTAGGATTTTGTTTAATAAACTGTTACCAATCTGTATGTGTCGATGATAAAATCTATTAGCTTCTAAATCTATTTATGTATTAGCTTACTTCTAACTTTTATTTTCCAGAGACTTTAATGATTACACTGTAAACTATTTCTGACAGTTATTCAGAGAATATACTTTACAGATTAAACTGTGTGACAGGTTATACAGAGACTTTAGTGATTAAACTATAACTGACAGTTAACAAAGAAGCCTACTGATTATACAGAGATTTTACTGATTAAACTATAATTGACAGTTAACAAAGAACCTTACTGATTATAAAGAGACTTTACTGATTAAACTATAACTGACAGTTAACAAAGAAGCTTACTGATTATAAAGAGACTTTACTGATTAAGTTATTGCAGACTAATTATAAAGAAACTTAACTGAAAAAATATTTCAAACTGATTATAGACTTTATTGATGAAATTGTTTCAGGAGTGATTTCAGACGAAATGTAAACAGTCTTTGCTAACTTAAACTATTTCTGACAAATTATGAAGAGATTTAACTGATTAAACTATGTCTGACAGATTATGAAGAGATTTAAATGATTAAATTATGTCTAACAGATTATGAAGAGATTTAGTTGATTAAACCATTTCTAGGAAATTATGAAGAGATTTAACTGATTAAACTATTTCTGACTGATTATGAAGATATTTAATTGATTAAACTATAATCCTGACAAATTATGAAAAGATTTTAAGTGATGAAACTATTTCAACATGTTACATTATAACTATTTCTGACAGATTATAAAGAAATGTTACTGTTTCAATTTATTTTTGTCAAATACCAAAATGTAATTACTGATTAAAGTTATTTCTAACGCTTTTAACAGATAATAAAATATATATTACTGATTTTATTTCTTAGAGATTTTTACTGTTTCAATTATTTCCAGCAAACAAGATTTATCAATTTCATTATAAGTAGACCAGTTACTAAATTTATTAAAATTAAATTTATTTCTGATAAACTGTAAATAGAAGTTATTGAATAGTTGTTAGTGTATGTACATTAAATTTCCTATCAGACTATAATTACTAAATGTACAAATAAGTTCATTTCTTGCAGACAGTATATTACACTTATTTAACAGACTATAAATAGATATACAATATTCAGCATATTAAGTTAGTTTTAACAAACTATAAATTGTTATAAATTATTTTACTTCTAATACATTATCAACAAATATGTGCCATTGCACTTATTTCAACAGACTATAAATACATTTGTTAATATCATAATTTTAGGCAAATGAACTCTCTCTTACATATTAATATAGACTATAAATAGATATTTACTGTTACATATACTTTAGGCGGTCTAACATTCTGTAAATTGATTATGCTTGACTGTTTAATGTTTGACATACTACGTGTATAAATAGCGAGCTATTATTGCTCTTATTTCAATAGATTATAAATAAATATCTATGACATATTTTAGGCAGTCTAACTTTCTTTCTATGATAATATATATGTTCTGTGACAATAAATATACTTGATCTGACAGACTTTAAATAGATATTTATTATTTCATTATTGCAGAGATCTGACGTTAAATAGATATATTTTTTGCAAATGATCTGACTATAAATATATATATACATGTATTTTATTTCATTATTGCAGACGATCTGACATTAAATAGATATATTTTTTGCAAACGATCTGACCATAAATAAATATATATATAAACATGTATTTTATTTCATTATTGCAGACGTATATTTTATTTCGTTATTGCAGAGGTATATTTTATTTCATTATTGCAGACGTATATTTTATTCCGTTATTGCAGACGTGTATTTTATTTCATTATTGCAGACGATCTGACTATATATAGATGTATTTTATTTCATTATTGCAGACGATCTGACTATAAATAGATGTATTTTATTTCATTATTGCAGACGATCTGACTATAAATAGATATATTTTATTTCATTATTGCAGACGATCTGACTTTAAATAGATCTGTTCTGTTGCACTTATTGCAGGCAATCATCTGGATATCTTCTTACTTTCTGAATATGGCAGAAAAAGACAGTGGTTGGTATTTTCTTGCTTGTTTTCAGTATTTTTTTTCTTTCTTTCCTTTTACACATGTAAACATTCAACATAAGTGCCAACGACTTTTATAGACTACAGCGCCAGAGTTGAAGAATCATTTTCCACTTCTTTGTTTAAGTTCTGTCGTCTAAGGAGCTTCAACTCTGTTGCACTAGCTGTACAGATGTTCATTATGTGTAATTCATTTGTGCACTTAACTGTTATCATAAATATTAAGATTTTCCATTCTGCTGCACTAAACAAAATCTTTACTGGCGGGGACAAGAAATAATTTGCTTGTAACACTGGTCCTGGGAGCGAGACTCAGTCATTGTGGTCAGAATGGTGTATAAAAATTACCCGTATTACAATAACCTTGCCTACCGTGAGATATAGGTTCCGAGAAAGGCTTTTATGGTCTAAATCCAGTCGTGGTAAATTTACAATAAAACTTTTGTTAAGTCAAAGGTTCACGACCTTTGTCATATTAATCAAGCACATTTCGATGTTAATTTCTGATTTGAAATCTAGTTAAGAATTATTGTATTTTGCAGAAATAAATTTCAGATGATGCGAAAAATAGATTTTGAGCGTAGATGGTCACATGGGCCTTACTTTAAAAAGCTATTTAAAAGCACACGCTTTTATCTGTTCTCTGTTTATTTATTTTTTTAAATCAGGAACAGCATACCAGGAGCGTTTCTATAGGGTAGTGTCCCTTAGTATACCAGGAGCGTTTTTTAAAGGGTAGTGTCCCTTAGTATAACAGGAGCGTTTTTATAGGGTAGTGTCCCTTTGTGTGTGTGTGTGTGTGTGTGTGTGTGTGTGTGTGTGTGTGTGTGTGTGTGTGTGTGTGTTTGTGTGCGCGTGTGTGTGTGTGAATAATTGCAACACTTCTAATCCAGTGACGAGGTCGGTTAGCATACGCGTTTTTTCTGGCATGTTTTCGCTTCCAGGAGAATGAATTGAAATGACAGTAGCCGGCTAATAAAGCAGCAAATGTGCGAGTGGTATCCTCAATTTTCCCAAAACGGGACTTTTCAAGATAACCCAAACCATGTTTAAGAGCAAATATAATTCAAATCATATTTGGTCACATTTATCTATTCAGGTCCATCTCTTGTCGGTGGTATTAGGCATAGTTTGGCAGAAATATTGCTCAGGCAGCTTCAGTCTCTTCTCTCTCCCCCCATCCCTTCTCTTTCCCCACTCTCTTTCTCCGTATCCTACCTTCTCTCGTAATTCTAATTCAAATAAACCTATCTGCATTTAGAACTTAACACAGACTTCCAGAAACTTAAACATTTCCTCTCTTCATGTTATTGGTAAGTTATTCAGTTTTGAAATATGAAATATGTTTAGGACAAATATTTTTTTTCTCTCATTGGTTATTTATTTACACATCACTCTTAACGCTATCTTGCATTGGTTTATAGATATATTTTCCCGTTTAATAAAGTATTTAACCTTTTAAATGCTTTAATTTAGACCGCATCTAGTGGCTTCAGCCTACAATTTAATGACTGTATAATTAGACCACCTGTGACATCCAGCCTACAATTTAATGACTGTATATTTAGACCACTTGTGACATCCAGCCTACAATTTAATGACTGTATATTTAGACCACCTGTGACATCCAGCCTACAATTTAATCACTGTATATTTAGACCACCTGTGACATCCAGCCTATAGTTTTAATGAAGGTATTTAACCTCATCAACGCTCTAATTTAGACCACCTCGAATGGCATCCAGCCTACAAACAAACTCATATATAATTACATTTGTATAACTGTTGTTATAATAACTTTCTTTCTTGTTGCTGACTTCGTGAGAATGCCTTTTCAGACGATGCGATTGACACCGGAGCAGAGGGAGACACTTCAAAAACTATCGATACGGACAAGGCTGTTTCATCACGTTCCAGTGACAAAAGTAAGACATATTGCGTCTTTTTTTTTCTGTACGAATGACGACCCATTGTTTCTCTACGGTTGATGGCGTTGGGTTTTGTACGATTTAAAAAAAAAATATATAATGTACTAAATTAGTGCTTTTCAGTTTACAGTTTTGTAATTATAATGAATTAAAATTAGCACTGTTGAGTTTGGAATTTTGTAATTATAATGTATTAAAATTAGCACTCTGTGGCAGAGTAAATTTGCCTATCCCTATTTCTAAACTTAATTGTTATATAAATTGTCAAAGTGACCGATCTTGGGCACTCCTTATGTTGGTATTTTTGTATGTATCAGATTTTGATTAAACACTCGGGTTGAGAATATGCTAGAAATTGCTGATGTAATGCAAACCAGTTCCAACTAGATGAGTAGTTTTTCTTATCCAATAGTTAAGATTTACGAGAACAAGACCAGAGAGTGGGCTGAGATCAAAAAGTTGACCTGCTGTAGAAAATTCTATTGTGTAATCACTTGAATTTGGTGTGGTAAGGTTAGCTGTTGGTGAGTTAACTGACTGATTGAGAGAGAATGGACTAGAAATATTTCATGCATTTTTGCTATTGCTGTGTTATACTTGCATTTTATGTAGAGATGCATCATGAAAGTAGACTATTATTTCTACAAATGTTTGAACTAAGATGCTCGTATATAGTATGCTAAACACTTGACATTGTTCATAGTGAACCTGTTCATAAATTGATAAGTTATATTTATTATGCTGTTTGCATGTCTTGGGCTAATAAGTACTGTTGCAGGAAACTGTAAGTTGAGGCTTGAATGTAAGAGAAATGGAGTTAAAGATGTATAAACTGGAAACTTAGCATTTGTTCCCTGACTATATTTTACAGAGAATAAGCAGTCTTTTCCCTGTATGATTTGAACCTCTTGGTTTACTGATTATAAACTGCTACAACCGACCCTGGTAGAGGTGGGGAGCAGTGTATAAGTGTAAGAATAAATTACACTCTTTTGGTATATGGTGGCAAAATATGCTGACTACATTGAGTGATTTCTGGTGTAAGGAAGTTACTGGAAATTGTTACAATTGCTGTTCTACCTGAGGGAGCCAAATATGGCAAAGGCACCCAAGTTAACCTTGAGAGAATAGCAATGAATCAGCATCTTACAAGCGTGTGAAAGAAACACATGGAACTGACATAATAACGGCGAACAATAAACTTGTGTCTTTGTTACAAAAGTGTGTGAAAGACTATTGAGATCTCTAATACTCTATTTCTATTCTCTGATAAGAACTATCCTGTGATTTGTATTGAATTGTTTTTTTTTTGTTGTTGGTGATAGTGTAGTACAAAAATTATTTGAACGTGGTTTTGTGGAAATATCGATGTCAAGTAATCTTTTTCATTGTATATGTTATGTGTATATATGATTGTTGATGTAATAAATTTATTGTTAAATTTATTGACCTTCTTACACATATTGATAACCTTATGTTGGAGAAGAAAGTGGGTGGATGGTGGTTTGCTAAATATAGATTAAAGATGGATTTGTCTTCCCCTTTCATAAGGAGTTTCCCATCTACAGAAATATTGTGTGACGGTAAATGTTTGTCTCTAATGGTATGGAAGAGAGAAAATGTTTACAGCGCCTTCATATCCGCCAAGTGAGAGAGACTAGTTGTGTCTGCTAGAGAATTGTTAATAAAATAAATTAAGATTCTCATCACTTGTAATTAGTTATTGATGATTAATTAATTAATAAAAAATCATTACCATTTACTAGGTGGCGTTGGCGTCACAAACTGTTCACCTTAGAGTTTAGTAAGTATAATGTACTGAATTAAGCACTGTCCATCCTTGAGTTTTGTAATCATAATGTACTGAATTAAGCACTGTCCATCCTTGAGTTTTGTAATTATAATGTACTGAATTAAGCACTGTCCATCCTTGAGTTTTGTAATTATAATGTACTGAATTAAGCACTGTCCATCCTTGATTTTTGTAATTATAATGTACTGAATTAAGCACTGTCCATCCTTGAGTTTTGTAATTATAATGTACTGAATTAAGCACTGTCCATCCTTGAGTTTTGTAATTATAATGTACTGAATTAAGCACTGTCCATCCTTTAGTTTTATAATTATAATGTATTGAATTAAGCACTCTCCATCCTTGAGTTTTGTAATTATAATGTACTGAATTGTCCATCCTTGAGTTTTGTAAGTATAATGTACTGAATTGTCCATCCTTGAGTTTTGTAAGTATAATGTATTAAAATTAGCGCTGTTGAGCCTTTTTGATTATAATGTACAACATATAGTATTCAGAATATTCACTTGTTTTGTTCTGAGTCTAGCATCGTTTGGATTTTGTTTTATGATTAGTTTGGCGAATTAAGGACTCGGGTGGTTTGGTCATTCATAAAATCATTTCTTTTTCCTGCAACACAATTGAAGTCGAGTGTAATAAATGAATTCAAACTGATTTTAATTCATTTGACAATGGTGTCATTCTTGCGCAAATTGATTGTGCACCTTCATTGAGTTTCATTTCACTAGTGCATTCCAGTTAAGTGCGAAACTGCACGCGCAAACACATTGGTGACTCCACATACACACACACATCCAGGAGTACAAATTACACGTGCACATATTTGTGTGTTGCAATGCACTGAGTCGGTCTGCAAGCCAGAAAAGCCAGTGTCGTAAGCTGTGTTGTGCCGCGCGCTGTGATGGCCACGAACACAGCTAATCACACTTGCATGCCCTGAAATGCATATCACAGCCTCCTGATGTCAAATTCCTGTGCACACCGCATTGTATATAAATCGGAACCGTTTTTGGAACTCTTGGTGCCTTGGGAACTTTGCCCGCTACACTGACTCGTTTGTGGAGCAGGCGGAACTCGAGGTCATCAGTCAGTACTGCTATTGGCGATATTCTAGAATGGACAGATAACACAATAACATTACCTTCACGTCAAGAGGCACTGATAATTTTGTTTTGAAAATCTAAAGGGAAACTATATTATCGCCTTCTCTCTCTCTCTTTGTTTGGTTTTTGTTCCTTCTTGCTCTTTTATTGTAACTTGTTCGTTGTTTTGTTTTTCTCTCTTCTTGCTCATTGTTGATGGCTTTTGATTTCTTGGTTGATTTTTTTAACTAAAATATAGTTGGTGGTCCTCTACGTAGTTTTTTCTCGGATTTGAATTTCGCCGTTTTCAAAGTTTAATTGACCACAGATGATGTTGGACTGAGGTAGGACTTATAAAATTTTAGGAGTCGAACATTTTTGGGGCTCTCCACAACCCTGACATAGAAGGTTTTATTTTTCCATGACGACATTCCGGTACGTGTGAAGAGAAAGTTACTCTCGTTGCGTAATGCGTGTATTTTTTTCCCCAGGGACTCCATCCGTACTAATATGAACAGAATTATCTCTCTTTCTAGAGAACTGCGTCGTTTCAGATAAGAGGGGCAGCCGCAATATTCCCGGACAGTCGATTTTGTTTGTAGCCGCGCAGACCCGGGAATCATCAGAATGACTCATTGTCGAAAAGATGCATAGGTCGTACGAAAATATATTATCGTGAGTGTTCTTGGAAAGTAGTGTGCTGTGTTGTGTTATTGGAATGGTATGTCATGTTTCTTGGAAAAAGAACGAAACAATGTGGTTCGCCATACACGACCCAGTGATAAAAAAAACAACATCATATGTTTCTCCTAGTTCATGATAGGAGTGATGGCTATCATGGGATTTCCCCAGACAGCCAAGTATTTACACAATATATAACCTCCATACCGGATAAACTGACCAGGGAGTCGGTCATTAGATGCTAGAAGTAGTGTGGATAAGCTGAAAATTTGGGGGGTGGGAAAGCAAGAGTCCTTTCGTCAAAGTAATGATTATTTTCCGTTGCTTTTACTAAAAGTAGAAGTAGTGTTAAAAAAAAAAAATTGCATTACCGCACCGTGATTTTTAACCGTGATTCTTGTGCAACTAAAATTCATTGAAAATTATTTCTTATAACCTATCAAGAAGCTTATGTACATTTTCTTTTGTCCTGAAGTGCGAAAATTCATTGAAAGTAGTTTTCTTGACAACAACCGTCAGGAAGTGCTTTGTGTACATGTTATGTTGTAGTTTTCTAGATATATACTTTGTTTCATTCAGCTACAATAACTCCCAACATTTCATTTTAACAAAAAGCAAAATTTCTACGATGTTTATTTTTAATCACGATCTCTCAGGGATTCCCTAGACTTCCTAGAGACCTCATGTGAAACCCTGGGATTCCGCGGAAACTCGGTTGAGAAAACCCCGGTCTTTGTGGCTTCTCGCTCTTCATCAGAGCATCGATTTAATTGCGGACGCGTAGCCATAGGATAATCGGGACTGACTTTAGTGACTTAGTATAACCCGGCTAGGTTCAGAGGAAGATTACTGAGTATAGCGTTACAGTGAACTCATTGCAAGAAGTCAGAGGATGCTGACATTTGTCTGCTACGCGTTACGTCACACACAAGAGATGGCAAGGTGGTCGAAGTACCTCAGACACTAACGTAGAAAGAATTTCAACCCCGATGCTTTTAGTTGCTTTATAATAAATAAATTAGTGTGGAATTTTTATTAATTAAGTTAGATTAATGTAGTGATAAATATTTAGTTGGTTAGAAGGAAAGGAAGAATTCAAGTAAACAAAGCCATGTATTAAAATATTTATTTTTAATTTGAATAAAATCGTCAGAAGATGGACGATTATGTCACATGTGTTCTGAATAACTTAAAAAAAAAAAATCAATGATTTTTTTTTTTTAATGACATTGTTAAAGTATCATAGTATTCCTCTAAAACCCTGTGATTACATCCCTTAATGCCAGTTCTATTTAACTCAATGACGTAGTCACTTTTGTGACCTAAGAGACGACGACACCCCCCCCCCAAAGGCCTACTGGTATTGAGGTTTCAAATAGTAAACATCTGAGCGCATAAAGAAGAGATTTGTTAAATAGTGAGGATAAAGTTACTAGCATGGATTATGCAAAAGCTAAATGATATCATATAGGTTGTAATATTGTGGAACTCTTTGACCTTGAAGATTAGGTCTATTAAGGGAACCATCTGTGCACAAATTTGTGCTGCTGTGCAGTAAGTCATGATTCAGACATAAATGTCTTTAACAATAAACAATAGATTGTTTAATATGTTTATCCTGAATATCGAACTTATACGCAAATGAAAAGTGTGTGTAGTGGGGGGGGGGGGGAAGGATTGTTTTTTTTCTTCAAGATCGAGCTAATTCACAAGTTATAATATTGTGTGTGTGTGTGTGTGTGTGTGTGTGTGTGTGTGTGTGTGTGTGTGTGTGTGTGTGTGTGTGTGTGATTTGATCCTCAGGATCGGGCTAATTCACAGGCGATGACTTTTATACTCATTTATATTTAAAATATCCATTTAGGGGACAGCGGTGGATTTGTTGTACTTTTCCTAATAGCGGAATGGAGATGTGGTAAACTTGCGCTGCCTGCATATTTTATTGACGACACCTGTCACACGCAGTACCTTTATCGACAACGCCTCTAATTAAAGGACTATCGACTGCGTGGATAGAAATTGCCTTCAGCAGTTTACGGACATTTGGATGATCCAACATGTCGCTTGTCCACGTCATTTTCTTATTATCCACCATTTCAAATGCTAATGATGTCAAGCGTAGTACCACGTCATTTTCTTATTATCCACCATTTCAAATGCGGATGATGTCAAGTGTAGTACCACGTCATTTTCTTATTATCCACCATTTCAAATGCTAATGATGTCAAGTGTAGTACCTCCTCCTTTCTCATACTTTCCTTGCTGAATATATGACTGACCTTTGGTATCCGACTTATCGACTTTTTGTGGCCAGTGCTAGTCCCCTTCTTACCCCCTCCCCGCACAGGCAGAAGGTGATTGACCGAAGTTTCCCTTGACCCTATGTCAAAGACAAGCGGCTACATGTTATTAATAAGGTGAATAGTTGAATTGATAGTATTGTCCTGGACACTCTTTATATCTCTGGCACCACATAATAACACAATGACGTTTATACAAAATAATAATCATTATTCTTCAAGAACCGTTCTCCTCTGAACACTTTGCGCTGGCGTCACATTCGTTCCGAATCTGAGTTTGTATAGCATATCGGTAAGGTTGACCGCTGATTGGTTGTAGGCACAAATCACAAGCGCTGTGTCAATCTGCCTCCCCCTGCTAGCGGACCTGAACTAACGCCCTGAACCGTAGCAAATAGTCAAACGGGTAAATAGCTTCTTTAATTGATGTGTGACCGTGAACCAGACATTGGGTGGGCACAATACTTGAATATACTAGTGTTATCGTGACTGCGCGCGCGTGTGTATGTGTACATGCGCTAACAGCATTTTAAAATCCCTCTTCCATCCACTCATTCCTCCCCGCACACCCAGAAAACATTAACTGGGAGACGAATTTATTATACACATTTCAAATAACCTGTTTGTCTCGATGATTGTACATATTTGTCTGGAGGAGTCCCAAAGACTTGCTGTACTTGTGTCTGGAGGAGTCCCAAAGACTTGCTGTACTTGCGTTTGGAAGAGGCTCGAAGACTTGAGGTATTTGTATCTGCGTTGAATCCTGAAGACTTGATGTACTTGTTTCTGGAGGAATACCGAAGACTCGAGGTACTCGTTTCTGGAGGAATCCTGAAAACTTGTACTTGCACCTGGAGGAGTCCCAAAAACTTGAGGTACTTGTGTCTGGTGGAATCCTGAAGACTTGCAGTTTGCCTGCCAAGTACTTGTGTGTGGAGCCCACTAGAATTGCCGTTAACCTGCTAAGAAGTGTAAGTCCACAAGATTTCCTGTTTGCCTGCCTTCCGTTCTGGCTTGACGTCGGCCATAGTATACCACACATTTCAGAGTTAGATCAGCTTGACCAGATGGAAGCCGTTGATTATAATCTGTAAACGTGTTCATTGTCACTCATCAGTATATTGTTGTCAAAAGTAACATGTACCTCAATAAACAATCTATCTTCTTTTTTCTGTCTTTCTTACAGGTGGGTAAAAGGAAAAAAATAGGACTAAATGGTACCAGCAGGTTAGTCCATGGGTTCGATTCCCAGTGTTAGCAGGAAAAGAAATTTGAAAAAAATGTCTTACAGACTTATTTCCTTCGATGGCTGCCACTCTTCAGTCATGGGATGAGAATGCACACATTTACTACATCACTCAACCACTCCCATTTCCCAGTGCGAAATGGGGAGAAAAGTGGAAGTGCACTCATAAGTTAGTATAACTACCACACCAAGCCGCCGCCACCATCACTACCACAGACCAACCAACCAACCAACCAACAAACATGCTAAACAGAATCTCTTTCCTCTTCCTAGAGCACACGATAACTCGTTTAGCATGATTTATGTTGGAATGAACGCGCCCGCACAGCTAGTGTTGAACGAGAACGAACGCGCCCATTCAATAGATAATTAATTGCTAACAGCTGGTTATGCTTGATCGACTCAAAGCGGGGATCACTGAGTGCTTGTCTAGCTGTTACAGTTGTCAATGGCTACGTTATAACTTTAATGGTGGGCTTTCCCCCATAGAATCTATCTGTTTAAAACTACGTTATCGTAACTTGACAGATCATCCAAATGTGAAAGGAAATCGGCAAATAGATAGACACACAAACAGGCAAATAGACGGATGGGAATGCATATTTATATAGACAGATGGATTAGGCCTAAATAGAAAGATTGATGAGATAGATAAGATAGATACTGGGAAAGAAAAAGATTGATAAGATAGATTTTTTAAAAGAAAAAACGAGATAGATAGTCACCAGCCATTTGACGACGGAAACAATAGCCTAACTAGAAAGACTGATGAGATTGATAAGATAGATATTGGGAAAGAAAAAGATTGATAAGATAGATTTTTTAAAAGACAAAACGAGATAGATAGTCACCATCTTAGAGTTTGACGACGGAAACAATAGCGACTCTATAATTCTAGATCGCTCGCTTTTATTATGTTACATTTCATTGGTGGAACGTTAGCTGTTTAACAGCTGTTGTGTATTCAATTGATTGGGATTTTGCAACGATACCCATGAGTCACGCGAAGTGTCGCGAGTTCTCAGTAGACGATGTACCGTGTCATTCATACCAGTGAGTCACGCGAAATGTCTTAATTCTCAATGATCCGCTGTGTCAAGTTGATACCTATTTCAGTGACACTACTAATAGTACAAATTATATTGTGTCGCTGATCCCGACCTGACAGGTGTCTGAAGTGTATCTACTGCAGTAGAAAGTTGTGCCTTTGTTTCATACTTAACTAGTCACGCAAAGCGTGTTTATTGTCAGCACAAGTGTGACTTTTGTCATTGATACGTATTTTGACACTTGAAGCAGTGTCTCTCCTGTCGTTGAACATGATGACATACAAAAAACACCCACAGACAATGAAATCTGAAACGACTACAACACAAAGCGAGTTGCGAGAATTTCCACTTGAAGGGATGACACGGTATAACATATTGTTGGCCCACATAAAAACTCTCCAGAACGAGATTAGCATACGGCGAGAGAATAGGCGGGGGAGAAAGAAAAAAAAAGGCCAGACTAAATCTATAAGCAAAAAAGCTTTTTTTTCTAGTATCACACGATCACACTGTGTGGGCGAGAGCGACAGTAGTATTTGGCCTGTTACCCACTGGTCAGCAAAATGGTTGGAAACGATGTATATTAAAGCTCTTAATAAGTTGACAGTGAAGAAGGAATTGCACGGGTCGGTGTTTCAGTTCCTTAGTCAACATAAAGACCAAGTCAGATAGTAATAATGATGACAGAGGGACTGAAGTTATATAATCCCCGTAATACGTGTCATTCATTCACTCGTAGCCAACTTTTTCCTTCCGCGGCCATTTTTGAATGACTAGTTCCTGTCAATTCCCGTGTTAGTGACTCACTTTAATATCGGCTTTGTCACGAGTTAGTGACTCACTTTAATATCGGCTTTGTCACGAGTTACGGTTATACAGACAATCACGACACTTTCGGTGAGTTGCGCAGCAGTATAGGTAAAGAATGGGAGTTGTATGTAGTCTGTAGTTATGTACTGGAGGTAAAGAATGGGAGTTGTATGTAGTCTGTAGTTATGTACTGGAGGTAAAGAATGGGAGTTGTATGTAGTCTGTAGTTAAGTACTGGAGGTAAAGAATGGGAGTTGTATGTAGTCTGTAGTTAAGTACTGGAGGTAAAGAAGGGGGAATTGTATGTAGTCTGTAGTTAAGTACTGGAGGTAAAGAAGGGGGAATTGTATGTAGTCTGTAGTTATGTACTGGAGGTAAAGAATGGGAGTTGTATGTAGTCTGTAGTTAAGTACTGGAGGTAAAGAAGGGGGAATTGTATGTAGTCTGTAGTTATGTACTGGAGGTAAAGAATGGGAGTTGTATGTAGTCTGTAGTTAAGTACTGGAGGTAAAGAAGGGGGAATTGTATGTAGTCTGTAGTTATGTACTGGAGGTAAAGAATGGGAGTTGTATGTAGTCTGTAGTTATGTACTGGAGGTAAAGAACAGAGAATTGTATGTAGTCTGTAGTTAAGTACTGGAGGTAAAGAACAGAGAATTGTATGTAGTCTGTAGTTACGTACTATAGGCAAAGAATAGGAACATGCATGTAACTGTATTTAAGTACTATTGGTAAACAATAGGAACGTGTACCGTAGTATGTAGTTACATTCAACAGGTAAAGAATAGAAAAGTGTACATAGTATGTAGTTACATTCAACAGGTAAAGAATAGAAAAGTGTACATAGTATGTAGTTACATTCAACAGGTAAAGAATTTGAACAGGTACGTAGTACAATTGCGAACTAAAAATAGTACTTGAGTAACAAAACATCAGTTATATTTCGAAGTGTGAAGGGAGAAAAAAAAAAGTTAAGCAATCATCGCTTATTAATAATGTTAAACTTTAAAGTGTAGATTCCTGGACAGTAGTTTTCATTTTCGTTTTCTCTGCGTGATCAGAAAGAAATAAAAATGACGAAAGAACTCCAAACAGATATTAACACTATAACAGGGTCATAATTTCAAATACATGTTTGCTATTGACTGTACTCTCCGCCACCAAAAGACGGCAATAATAAGTAATAGCAGGTAAATAGATTTTAACAGGATCATAACATGCATACTATTTATATATACAAGAGCTGATTTAAATCAAGAAGTGGTTTTATATATTTTATCAATGACGGTTAAAGTACTCGTCAAGTGACCGTTGTATCTCATATTGTGTATGTGAGAGAGTAGTGCCTTCATGTTATCGTTACATTACAATTACCCTCTATCAACCTTTACTTCACCCACCCCCGACCTCCCACACTGCCTGGTGTGTGCGTGTGTGTGTGTGTGTGTGAGAGAGAGAGAGAGAGAGAGAGAATTTTATTGCCTTCATATTGCAGTCCCACCCCCGACTTCCCACCCTGCCTGATGTGTGTGTGTGTGTGTGTGAGAGAGAGAGAGAATTTTATTGCCTTCATATTGCAGTCCCACCCCCGACCTCCCACACTGCCTGATGTGTGTGTGTGTGTGAGAGAGAGAATTTTGCTTTCATAATGTAGTTGAACTACAATTACTGTCTATCAACATTATTTCAGCCACACCTTTTCTCTCTCTCTGTTAGCCCCACTACCACAAAGGGCCGGCGTACTTACCATGGCAACAATAGCCTGCTCTCTTTTTGTATTCACCTCTTTTAGTAACCGTCAGCTGACGTTCTTTCGGTACACATTAGATATGATTAGGCTAGCGTTTCCGAGGAAAACGTGTTTCCTCTAGTAAAAACATTTCTTAGAAAGTCCGTGAAGCTAAGTTGTTAAAGGCTGACTTTCGTTATTTCATTTCCGGACAAAATACAAACACGTAATTGGTAGTTTTTCAGAAAGACGCACGTAATTGTTCCGGGTTGTCTATAAATGGAGATTGTAAGAGGTGGGGGTGAGGGGAAGGGGTGTGTGTTCTCTTATTTTCATTCTCTCATGTTCGATCCTAAGTAGCTATTAGAACACTGAATTTGTTCATTGTATAATTGACAAGGCTGTTGACGATATTGGCATTAATTGTTAGTTTTATGTGAGCATTCAGTGCTTTTTAGTTAAGTAAGCAGGACATTTATTTACAAATTGAAATTGTATTGTAAGATATTGGTTTATGTTTTGTGTGATTTGAACTCAATAACGAAAAGTAATATAATGTGAGTGGTCATGCGTGTGCATTTGTGTGTGTGTGTGCGTTTGTGTGAAAAGATAGTATACCATTTCATTCATTTATTTAGTGTTTCTCCATACAACAGAGTTGATTGTTAGGGACACATGTTGAGGCTGGTGGAACAAATAATAATAAAAAAATATATGCTTATATTTGACCTCAAAATAAATTATTTAAAAAATCATTTGAAAACTTTCCTCACAAAGATTAAAAAAGAACTACACGTAAGGCTGAGATTAGAGCTTATCTCTCCTTCCTAAAAGCTTGGCTATTTTGCAGATCGTTGATTGCAAGTGTTTTACTTTAATTTCTTCTTCTTGATAAATTTCAGTAAAGAAGGGTGCCTAATATAAACGTTTGAGACAGGTTTGATTTGAGAGAGATTGTATTCTGTCATTTATTTTTTTAAGTTGTGGTCATTTATAATTTAGAATGTTACTAGCAAGGAAATAATATGCCTGATTTTTTTGTATACACAACTTTACAAAGCACAGATAAGACTGTTGTAGGTGTGTCGACCAAACTATTTAGTGAATGGAAGTTGTTGCCTTTTAATGCCATCAGAATTTTTTGGAAGTATTTCAGCAGAGATATATGAAATCTGCAAAATGTCATTCCTATTTTATTTCTTTGCCTTGGTGTTTACTTGCATCAGTAGTTTGGTTAAACAAGAAAAATTATAGTTGATGCCAGTCACGTTCAGAATTAGAAGCAATACACAAAAGACATGAGTGCTGAGTGCTGTAAGACTTTGTAAGTTCAAAGGAAGACTGAGTAGCTGTTTTTATAAGATATTAATTAATTATTGACTGCTGAATCTCACAGTGTGCTGATCAGTAGTGTTCAAGGGAATGATTGATAGTGGTAACTACAAATAACAACTTACCATGTTTCTCGCCACCAATTTTTTATTTATTAATATTTACCATCTCTCTGTTCTTATTTTTTTTTTTTTTTATCAACCTACAATTGAATGAAAAACTAAGTAAATCAGTTATGACCCATCAGCCAAATAGAGAAATTAATCAAGTCTTATTGTATGAGTCTCATTCTTATCAGAATCAAATGTTTTAAAAAATAAACAAATGCATTAAAAATATATAAAACTTTAAAAAAAATTCTTAAATTTCTTGTCATAATTTTTTTAAATTGTAAGTTTGCTGGACAGTTTGAGATTAAATAATGTTTTATAATTGGGCTTAATCCAAGTGATATATTGTCTTTTGTATTCTTCATATTCCACATGAACTGATTGAAAAAAGCAGGCAAAAGAAATAAAAAGTAAGCCATACAATGTGCATTTTGAACTTTTCTTCTGCCTTTCAGGCTGAAACAAGCTCTGTGATGCTTCTGCCCTAAAATGTTTTGATTTTAATCTTTAAAAGGAATCATTATTCTTCCAGTCAGTAGTTTGCCAGTTATTTTGGAATGAAAATTATCTTAACATACAGCAGTGCATGTAATAAAAGAAAAGAACCCAACAGAACAAACTTACACACCACAAACTTTGACATATATGGTGTAACAAACAGCAAACAGTTCCTGTCTAAATGGGTTATGTAATCTGATAGTAAGATTTATTCCCTTCAAAGTAGCCATTCTCTTTGCTACAGTCAATCATGTAAGATTTATTCCTTTCAAAGTAGCCTTTCTCTTTGCTACAGTCAATCATGTAAGATTTATTCCCTTCAAAGTAGCCTTTCTCTTTGCTACAGTCAATCATGTAAGATTTATTCCTTTCAAAGTAGCCTTTCTCTTTGCTACAGTCAATCTTGTAAAATTTATTCCCTTCAAAGTAGCCTTTCTCTTGCTTGCAGTCAATCTTGTAAGTCTGCTATTTGTTGTCAACTCTAGTTATGCCAATTTGATATAATAACTTTATATCTCATTTCTTTTTAGGGCAAATTTAGGTCTGAGACACATTAAAAAATAAAATAATTTGTTGCCAGGACAGATGAATACCTAAGGGTGAACTGGACTTTATCTTGTGCCAAGGGATTCTCAAGACTTAAGAGTGCTGTACAGCACAAGCACTGCTCCTTTTGCTGTGCAACATAAGAAACTTGTGGGTCAAGCAGTGTCAAGTAAATTCTTTACTCAAAGACATAGGAGATTCCAAACTTTTCAGGAATTATAATTTCTTTACCACAGTGAATTGCATTTTGAACACAATCAACTTATTCCTCACTGCTTTAGGGCTGCTCTTTGGAGTTAGGGTTATCACCACCACAAGTTCAACCATGCAAACTCTCATATCTTTTAAATTGGTCTAGAACCTCTAAATCCACATCCACTGTTTTCAAAATTCGTTACCCCCAAACCATGGCTGTTTCTCCAGTTGTAAGCATAAACAGATGTTTACATGGTACTTCTTCAGACATCTTACAGTGGTAGTATTATGCAGGACTAAGAGAAACTGATGGATCCTGTAGGGGTATTGGCAGCAAAATGTCAGCCACACCTCTCTTGGTGTAATTTGTGTATGTGCATGTTCTTGTGTATGCAGAATGTTCCTGTAGTGTACTTGTGTTAGCAAATTTAATCATGGAATTTTTTCATCGACATGTAGTATGTTATTTTTTCCTTTTTCTGATTTCTGTTTTGTCAGTGTTAAATGATTTTATAGAACTGCATTTTTCTTTTCCTTTCCAGTGCAAGAGAGTCTGGAGGACATGATGCAACTGTTGCACAACCAAATTAAGAACTCGGACTGGCTACAGCACAACACAGCAGAGAAATGGTTGACAGATAATCCTGAGGCAGCTGACCAGCTTCGCAATCTTATAGATTATAAGCCAAAGCATGAACAGAAGAATGTAGGGACAGACACCACAAGATAACATATGTTCTGACAGATATATATTTGAGTACTAAAGAAAAAAAGAAATAGAACTATCAGAACTGAGCAATCTTCACAGTCCTTTGCAATATTGTAGAGAGATTGATATCTTTATTGTTAATGATTGCAATGATCTTCAAGCTCTTGGCTGTTTTTTAGGGAGATTGTGTCATCATATTTAATGTTTGCAGTGTACTCATCTGTTTACTTCAAACTATGTCTCAGTTCTTGGCTATTTTGTGGAGAGATTGTCATCATATTCAATGTACTCAGCTGTTTACTTCAGAATGTGGCTTCATAGTTCCATACTATTTATTTAGCTATTGTACAGTGAAGGGGTCCAGCAGCTGGTTTTCATTTCATGCTAACAACTACTCTCAGTATTTGTGTTCTTATTGATTGTAATGTTCAGATTGATATTTCCAAAATATGTTTAATAAATCTTACGCAATCATAATAATTGTTTTTAATGAAAAACTCTTACATATTCTTGGAATGCATGAGTTTGTACAGATGAACACAGTAAAAACTCTTAACATAGTCTTGGAATGCATGAGTTTGTACAGGCGAGCACAATCAGTTCACTAAGTTTTATATGAAACTTGCTGAAAAGCAATCTTTAGTCTCTCTTTCAGATTGCATTAAACATGTTATATCACTCAAAATCAACAGTTATTGTCTTCATTTGTTGATTTACTTCATTGACCTTATCATATTGATAACCTTATGTTGGAGAAGAAAGTAGGTGGATAGGGAGGGGCTCGCTAAATATAGATTAAAGATGGATTTGTCTTCTCCTTTAGTAAGAAGTTTTCCACCGACGGAAAGATTGTGTGATCATAAATGTTTATCTTTAATGTTGTGGAAGAGAGAAAACATTTACAGTGCCCATATATCTGCCAAGTGAGAGAGACGCGTGGTGTCTGCTGGAGGATCATTAATAAAATAAATTAAGATTCTTATCACTTGTAATTAGTCTTGGATGATTAATTAATAATAATCGTATCTATTAGTGTTGACTTCAGATTCTCATTAATAAAGACATTTTTATTAATACACATTTTCACCTGTTGGCTTATAGGTGCTGGTAAAAATCCATACCTAAGCATTCCAAATATACTGTCAACATTTTTTCTTTGATTTCTCTGCTTCTGCCATTTCTATTCTAAAGCAAGGAATTTAATGATAAATTTTCAATGAAAATAAATGTTTAATTGAATGCATTATTAATATCACCAAAACTTTAAAAAAAAGTAAATAAATCTCTCTGATAATTAGAGGTATTAACCAAAAAAAAGTGCAGTAATTGAATGACGCCTCGACAGTACACCACACCTGCCACCCCCCCGTTTCTTTGTCACTTCGCTGCTTCTACTTTTCTACTTACATGCTCACCATCAACACTATTCCAAGCTTATTTTTATACATCCTTATTGAAAACATGATGGAAATTTATGCCATACAATATTTATATTTAAATGCATACCAAAGTGTTATGCGGTGCGCAACTAAGGTTATGGCTGACGACAGTAGAAAGATGGGACAAGCAGCGACAAACGGCACTGCAAGGCTTCAAAATCTTCACATTTAGCTTTATTTACAATTTTCCAACAATTAATTTTGATAAAATTAGTATAAGGGTTTGTTACAAAGACATGATAAGTGTGGGGAGAGGGGATGACGGGTGAGGTGATTGTTTTTTTTTATCCTTCGGCTTTTATGTGGAAGGGGTGGTGGTGGTGAGGGGGTGTTGCATTGCATTTTGTTCTGGCAAAACAAGTTTGTGTCGTGTCGACTTGCCTACTCATTGAGGGCATCCTTGATTTCATGTCTCAGTTTTGTTCTATTTGCACAAATTTATCTTTTGTCTGTTTTTTTTTTTTTCCATCTGTTTTGGCAATTTCTGCTCTTTTGTTTTCTTTCTTTGTTGAGGTTCATATCTGAATTTTCTTTTCTTCTGTCTAGCTCCCCCCACCCCCAGTTTCCTTATTTAATAGTTTGTGAAAAAAAAGCCTGTCTTGTATCCTTTTTTTGAGTCAGAGTCGAGTTGACTTTTCACATGATGTTGGTGTTAGATTCCACCACTCTGGTCGCAGTGGTTTTCTCTCACTTGTTGTTTCTACTTTTGTATGCTTAGTAGAATATCTGTGGAGAGCATGACTTATTCCCTGTCACATGGTCTGCGGCTCGGTCTTTATTCTCGCTGAGATCTTTGTCTTCAACATTTTCAAAGATTATCCAGAGTAGCTGGTGGCAAGCTTCGTCAAGTTCCGAGTCTCTGGGATTTATTGTGTAGTCAAGGGATGTTAGGAATTTTATTTCTTCTGTCCCATCTTCAGTCTTCCCTAATACCAGCTCTTGGTTGTAATCATCTAGGTTATAGTCTAGATCAGAGTCATCTTCTTCTTCCTCTGCCTGCCCTGAAAAGGTCAAGGGTGTGTTGTTGGCTGAGGCTCTTTTAACTCGCCTTTCCATTGGCTTTTTTTATCTGGTAAACGGTTGGTGCGTCTTGACTCACTGAAGGTGCAGGATCAATTGAGTTTTGGTCTGGAGAAGAGATCAACACATCTCCAGCGTCACTTTTCTATTAGTGCCCCCCATAGGTAATCCCTCCTTCCTCAAGTGGGTGGTATCGTCCACTCTGGGAATCACTCTTGTTGATACTGAGGCAATCCTTCATTTAGAGGGTGTGGTGGTCTTTCACTTAAGGGATTGTGGTATTATTTTTCAAGTTTTACTGTGGTTGGAACTTTATTTTTAGCCGAAATATTAAACAATAACAATAGATTTTTTGTCTAAAATATCATTTTAAAAAACTTTTCCCCTCTTGATATATGCACTCTTATTCTCTCTCTCACCCCCCCCCCCCCCCCACACACACACACACTCTCTCTTAGAATTTACAGCAGGGTCTTCTTAGAGAAAACAATAATAACTGAATCAATATATTTTCCATTGTAGCCTTTTACACTATGCTTATACTGTACAAGATTAACAATAAACTATATCTCTTTAGCACTAGATTATATAAAGCTCTCAGACAACTGACAGACAGGTGAAATCCAGTTAAAATGGTTCGTAGAATCAATATGCTTACAGATGAAATCTAATTAAAATGGCTTGTGGATACACTACACTTACACTTTACAAGACTATCTAAAAATGACCTTGATATCTCTTTAAAGGTCCAGCATTAGATTATATAAAGCCATCAGACATGTAAGAGTGAGAAAAAATCCAATTAAAATGGTTTGACCAAGGAAGAAGCTTGGCTGCCTGCAGTACAAACTCTAAAATAACCTACCAGTTATTGTAGGAGACTGCCATTCACAACTGACAGAAAACTAAGTGTTATTATTTCCTACACAGGCAGTTTTCAAATAACATAGTGTGCATTAACATAAACAAGTCATGAATACATGATTACTAGCATTAGTCCTAGTTGGAACAGGATATGAAAACGGTTCATTAGTTGCAACATATTTGACTCAACCTTAAAATTTAACTTTACAGTACGTTTTGTTTGTATTTTGATGTGCTTTTAAAATAAAAGAAGTATGTGGTTGTATGTGCTTTAAATAAAGTATTTTTTATTAAATGTGAGGGCTCAAAACATTCAATAATATTTAAAAAATTCACAATATAAAAGAATTATGTCAACTGTTAAAACTAAATGTACTCAACTACTCCATAATGGGGTTAAGAGAAGTGCAGCAAAAGAAACACTGAAAACATTGAAATGATACATTTTAATAGATTTTTAATGGATTTTGTTGCAAGGAAAAAATAATAATAATAAAAATACAATTGAGTGCATCTGACCAGACAGAAATGCCACTCACAAGTCTGTAAGTGACTAATCAGTTGCATGCTTCTTTAAGCACATCATAAATAGCAATACGTTTGTGCTGGTAATATGCTCTAATAATCAAAGCCAAGAGCACAAGTCATTGCTTAAACAACATTATATGGATATATTATACAAGACAGTAAATGATCAACACGTTTCTACACAAATAATGCCACTTCTTTTAACAACTATAAATAAAGTTTCAAGACAGTAAAAAAAAAAAAATGTCTATTCATATAATAATATTTGTTAAAAAGGAAAATATATTACTGTGACAATTTATAAGTGCGAAACAGATCTCTGAACCAGTAACCATGAGAATCTTAACAGTAATAACAGCATGAAACAGATCTATAAGAAAATGATACCGTCATTAAATAATAAGTGTTAAATAAATGACTCTATAACCAGGAAAAATCTAATATTATGCATGAAATAGATCTTTAGGTCTAAATGTCAAAACATTGAGATGTCTCACAGTAATGTGTTAAATACTGCTAAGTATTGGGCACATAACCTGGACAAATCTAACAGCAATGCATAAGAAAAATTCTAAATTAATTAAATTATTGTAATCTAGGCAATGCTAGCAGTAAATTATTAACATAATATTATTTTAAATAATTAATATTTTTTATAGCATGGACCATACATCTAAGAAGTAAATATTTTAACACATACAAAACACATACTCAAAAAAATAATTGTAGTTTATACAATTATGCCCAAAATAGTATTATGTTAAACGGGCCAGTTTCATGACAGCTAAGTAAACCTATTCTATGCCTGCTGGCTGAAACCTAAGTTATCAACTAACTTGGGTGCTTTTTCAGTGTTTCATAAGTGCAAATTTGAATACCATAGTCGATTCCTAAGCCTGGGGTACTAACTACAGGGGCTGATCTTAGCTCTTCAACATTGCTACATACCATTTTTATCACAGACAGTACAAGCAGATAAGCATTTTCTGTAAATTTCAACATATGTCTGACAATGACAAGCTGATGTACTTCACTGCATAATGTCAGGGAACATGGACATATTAAAACTATAGAGACAAGCTATGTAAATAAAGTTTAAAAAAAGGAGAAGAAAAATGAACACAAAAAATACTACAATTTCAATTTACACCATCTTTATGAATTGTATATTCCTTTGAAGGAGTACATTTAATAATTTAATAATGAATTTATAATTCTAATAGTAGACTGCATACTTCAGTTTGTAAATTAGACCACATAATTTTAGTAAGCACAAAAGAAAATTTATATGTAAAAACAAAATAGGACTGGTCATGGTCACTTGAATAAAATTTAGGGGGTTGTCAGTCAATTCAACTCACTAATCCAAATAATTAAAGTTTCATTTTCATGGACAGGCTGTCAGTTGTTAAACAACCAATTTTACCCTTAAAAGTGCACATTTTCCCAGTTGTCTTTGCAGTTTTGGGATGACTGTTTATAGTAATGCATTTGGTTTGTGTATAATGCAATTTTAAAAAAAAGTAAAGATAATTCTGACTGATATTTAAAGTAAAAATATGCACTAATATATGGTTATAAATTCTGAGATTCAAGATACCATGAAATATGAGTATATATACAGGACAGATGCACTTCTTTTAAGATGCAAGAAATCTGCATTTGCTTTACATGAACATTGTTGCATTACAAATAATTACACTCGAGAGTTAAAATTAAGGGAAAAAACCCACTAAAAAAGGAAGTGGTTTAACATAAAATATATTTGATTAGGAATAAGTCTACATCTTGTCTTTTTAATTTTTTTTTAATTTTGGGGGGTATAGAAAGCCTCTTTTTTTGGAAAGTTTTTGGCTGTTGGAAGAGAGGATCACTTTAGTCTTATAGTCTGTCTATTGTGCTGCAGTGTGGTCTGGATTTTGTTATTGGGTGTAACGTCATATATATTGCATATAGTTTACTTGTTGATTGGTGCACTTTGTGTGTGCATGCATGTATGTGTGTGTTTATTTTATAGTTTATGTTCAAGTTCTTGCTTAGTGAACTGTGCATTTGTGTGTGTGTATTAACATTTTCACTAAGGCTTAATGATTGAATTTGGTTTCACTAAATACACTGGGTGTTGTTTAAAATACAGGAGTAGCATAATTACAAGAAAGCGAAGATGTTTTTAGCAAGAGTAATGTACATATTTACCTTGATTGAATTTGCAGTTAAATAGTTCTTATTAAATATTATATATTAAATAAAATAAATATTTAATTTTCATAGTGACGAAGAAAAGATCCAACAAATACAAACATTATTTCTTAATCTCAAATTCAAAATGAAACTTATATTTTAAAAAAAGTATGTACAGTATTTCTTTTGCAAAAAGGGATGATTATTAATATGTATATATTCTTTTAGTTTTTTTAAAACCCAATAATCTAATAAATGTTAAAATATTATGATTAGAACCAATTACTGTTAAACTGAATGAAGAATGAAAGACTGATTTAAGCTAATGGTTGTCACAATGTACAGTTCTCAATAAAAAATATGAATGTTAACAAGAATTATTGAAATCTTTATTAAAAATGCTTTAAAAAATATCTGAGAGGGTTGCAATACATGCACATTATTGCATTTTAATTAATGCTGTGGGAAAATGTATACTGTGTAATATAATCAAGATATACATTTTTAATATAACTGAAATAATAAGCAGGTATATGTTTTTTGCTTAGAAATAAAATCAGTGTAAATAGTGTTTAAACAAACTGCTAATACTTTAAATGTAAATAATTTGTATAACTTCTGATCATAATTTCAGTGATTTGTGTTTAAAAACCTTCAGTAAAAGATTGATTGGTCAGTTCAGCATCTACAAATCAGCTGATCCTGCTTACTATCAAAACGTGAAGACTAGTTTTTGCAATGTGTTCAAGGGCATAAATGTCTATGATTTTGATCATTTTAAAAATGTTCTCAGTTTTGTGCTTTTATGAGACAATTCATATTTGCACAGTTCTGTATCAATCTTCAATTTTTATGCCATTTTAAATGAGATGTGGGACTTAATTTATCAGTGAGTCATGTGACAGCAAAAGTTCATAAGCATGGAAACTTTTGTGTGATATGAAACACTAGATATGATTGTCAATAAAATAAAAAAGCAACTATCAATCTATTGTAAAGTTGTTTTCTAAGTTAGCTGTTGTGAAACTAGCCCCTAATCTCCAAGTAAAAGAATTTGAAACTTGGACAAAACCAACAGTAATATGTTTAAATGATGTCTTAATCACAACATTCTGTCTTGGTCAATTTGATTTCTGTCAAGTCTAGTAGAAAATATGTATAATAACACAGGAGGACACTTTCACAAAATAATTCCAAAAACAAATTATAAATAATATTTTGTGTAACCAGTTAAAATCTAATATTCATGTGTCAAAAGATGTCATTGCAAATAACAGTTTGTAATGGTGTTTGTAATTAAGGCAAAACTTCATTATGTATTAAACAGATCTCATTGTATTTCTACTACTGGGTGGTAATTACAAGGCAGTTTGTAACAAAGAGAGTGAATGCACAAAATAGATAAGTGAAAACAGTATGAAAGACTTGTGCATTTTCTGCCAAACTGAGATTACTGTATTTGCTAAAATAATGATCAAGCATAGCAAAAAAGTTTGCATTAATGTAATCAAAGATAATTAATCTAATGCACAACAATTTTTAGGAAAGGCATCATATGTCTTATATATAAATGTACAAAACAACAATTGAGAGTAAACATCTCCCAATGCAATTCTTAAAATATATGCCAAAACTGTGGACAAATCAATTTCTGCACCAGCAATTTGAAAAAACTCAAGTGAAAAAAACAAACCAAAAATCCCAACAATTACACAGTAAATGCAAACATTATAGGACTCAATGAGTTCAGATCAAGACAACCTGGATAGGTTTTAGATTTATATTTTCATTTCATCAGTGGTTAAATGAAATAAAAACAATATCATTGACTCATTCTCCGACTTTATCCATGAGGATAAATAAAGTAGCAGATGAATCTAATAATAAATTAAAAATAAACAATGCATAAATAAATTGTAGGTGATCTTAAATGTTAAGATTGAAATAAACTACACATACAGACGTACATTCCCTTCTCACACGCACAGACACACCACTTAAAAATCCAGTTTATAAACATCCAGCTTAATACTTACACTTTGAATTTGTGATCAGTTGTTTTAAAATGAGAAAAACCCTAAAGACCCTTCTAATTTAATTCAGCAGCTTGAATTTCTGATGGCATGAGACACAATTTTCATATCATCATTACATTCCTCTGCTTCATTTTTATATAATTAATGTTGAGTTTAATTTAATAGATGCTTATAAAGGCAAATTCAATAGTTTATTTAGCATTCCTGCATATAGTGTCTTTAGGTTGTAAAATAGGTTTTTAGGAATGGACTTGTCATTGGTACACACAATAAAATGGATTAACATTGAAATTTGATTCTGGAAAATTAAAGCATTAAATGAAATAACATTAAATGATCCATTTACCCCACAGAAATAAGTTAAGCAAAGTTACTCAACTTGATCCCTAACCCAACTCATTCCAAATACATGCCTAACATTTAAAGGAATTCGCACATCTTTCAATGCTTTGCTTTTCTGCATTGAGTACATTACTCTGAGCAGGAAATTATCTGAGAACTTATGGCACAGATAACATGCAATAGTATCCACCCTGATGGAAGAAGCTTCCAAAAGTTGGGGTGTGCAGTGACACTAGAGTATGATGCAACACAAGACATGAGTTTGATCTAATAACAATGCAGAGTGAGCTATGAATACATAATCACAATATATATATTAGTGATGTTATAATGAAAAAGTGGGATGACTTCCTATATAATGCTATCTTCCCACTCTTATCCTGATGGGAATAAGTGTTCAATAATCAATGATTTTTAAAGAGAAAGGTCATCTTAAATCCCAAAATACTAAACAAAAATCCATAAATTCTATTGGGCCAAGAAATCTCAAAAGATTTATTTTAACAAGCAAAAAAAAAAAAATCCAAACAAAAAAGCCCCAACAAAATAACAACAGTATGGATTTTTGTATAAACCTCTCCAGCTATAGGCACAATTATCTTACAGAAAAAGACTCGGAATGAGATATATGAGAGTCCAACGTATATTTTATGCATTACATTAAAGAGCTAACCACAATATTAGGTATCAAAGCAGAATGTATTAAATTAAAATTATTTTCAAAAGCATATACTATTATACATAACATTTTTGTAATCTTGTAGCCTTGCCTGCACACATACACTACTGACTGAATATGTTACGTCAAATTTTAGCTTGCCCCAAATATACAAACCAGCTTCATCATTCATATTTCTCCAACACTAATAGTTAACCCTTAAAAAAAATACAAAAATGTACAATGTTTTATATATATAACTACTGCCATAGAAAAAGACACTAAAAAGTACATAATATTAACATTAAATATGATACTTGCAGAACGTGATGAGCTTTTACTTGAGAGAGAGCAAGTCTGTCTGACAAGTTTGTCAGCAAAACTTTCTTAAAAAAACTACTTAAATGTTGAAATCAGCCTGAATGGAAAGTTACTACCCTTATCAGGCAATAAACAACTATAAGTGAACAAATTATAGCCCAGTTTAAAACATGTCCTATCTTAACATTCAAATAATTTTTCTAAAAAAAATATTTAATTTTATATATTACAATGATTTAATTGAAAAAAAAGGTTAGTTTCAAGTTTCTACAAAGCTATTTGTTTTAGTAAATTTAAAACTGACAACACTAAAGTAGTAAATGTGTCAGTTTAGTTAGCACTTTTTAAAATGCATTTTTATATGTTGTAAATTTAAGAATACAATTACAACAACTAAAGGAGGAAAAAAAAGAGTATAAAGTAATGTTTTTCCTATTCTTTCTGAATGCAAACTCTCTTCTGATTTTTGATGCACAATCTATAACAACCACAAAATGCAGAGTACTGGTGACTAATGCTGAAACCACATCAATGTCCAGAAGTCAGTATACGGAAAAGCATATCTGGCATTTACGTTCATACTGTTTACTGATAACTGTCCAGTCACATTTAATTTTAAGTATATTTAGTCAATACATGGTTTTAGAAAAGGTTAAGTAAAAA
The DNA here is from genome assembly GCA_028829895.1 of Sinotaia quadrata. Classification (NCBI taxonomy): domain Eukaryota; kingdom Metazoa; phylum Mollusca; class Gastropoda; order Architaenioglossa; family Viviparidae; genus Sinotaia; species Sinotaia quadrata. The sequence goes on from CM054179.1 coordinate 73,496,515, forward strand.
AATACCAATTGATTTCAAATTAAAAATAAATAAGCCATTCTTCATTTATAACTCATTCTCTGAAACCATCTTTGTATTTAAGAGGGTACCCTGTACAACAAATAACTAAAGCTGATGAGGGAAAAATAAAAATTTTACATGCTGAAAAACTGATCTTAAGATGTAATGAAATGAATGTCATGGGCCCAGTTAATATCTTCATATTCAACCCATTCATCTGATGACTCAACCAAAGGGTTGTGAGTTCAGCAAATGATTTTCATGTTTTAATGTTGAAATAATTCATCTCAGGACACACATAAGACATGAGTTAGTTCAAGCAATGATTTGTATGTTTCAATTTTAAAACTGTTCATCTCATGACACAAAAGAAAGGTCACAAGGTCAACACATGATGTTCCAATGCCGTAACTATTCATCTTGGTACACAAATGAAAAGCCACAGGATCAACAAATCATACAATGATCATTTCAATGAGGACACAGTGTTGTAATAAAAAATAAATTTAAATAAAAGTTTTCAAATTGTATTCTATTTCTGGAAACATGAAACATTATTCCATGAACAGAACAGGCTGAAGTGAAGGAGGTTGCAGACACTAAACTTAGATAAGAAATGAGAAGATAATTAAGTCTCTCTCTCTCATACACATGCAAGCATGCACAAGCAGCATGTTTGCACATGCAAACACATACACAAATGTAAATAATGTTTACCTCTGAGAAATTGACACCAATATAAATCACATTTGTGGGTTAAAAAAAATAAAAATTAATATACTAGGTTCATACTTCCATCACTATCTAATCAAGTTACAACAGAGGGATTTCTAAAGCCATCTTCTTCATCAATGCTTGGCTCATCAGAATTGATTATCAATGGAGCTCGTACCAGGGCATCAAAATCCCAGGTACTGTATTTGTAGAACTGCAGTAAAAGCTGTAAAATTGTTAAGAAAGCACGGACTCTTGACACAAATGCAATTTGGTGATGGAGACTATTCTGCTGGTGGGTTATTTCAGTACAGAATGGTTTTTTTTTTGTGAACATCACAATTTTCTAAGAAGAATTAAAGGTTGTTAAATTTAGATTTGGTCTAAATTACAGTGCAATTTTCTTATATCAAATTTCAAAGGGCCTTTATAAAAAGGTCTAAATACCCAAGGTTCATGTATATGTACATGAGCAGAAATTTAAAGCCACCCAGCCCCCCCCCCCAAAAAAAAAAAAAAAAAAAGTATAATTTATTATTGGCAGGTTTATTTAAAAGAAATGTTAAAAAAATGATCCATTTAACTTTTGAAAACTTATTTTCATTAATTGTGAGATTTCTGTGTGTGTAGACATTTGCATTATTTTTGTTGCTTCAACAAAGAAATTTAATTATACAAAAAGGATACAGTAAGGTCAAGGAATATAACTCCAAGGCTGCCAACCAACCAAGGCAAGTGGCGCACTATGTAGACGCATTCTACAGAGCGTATCAAGACAGCAAGGCCATAAGTAAGGTTACCAAATATGGCAAGAAAGAACATAAGCTTGGAAAGGCCATCAGTTGATTTTCGACGGTACTAAGAAGAAACAAAACTCATAATTTAAAATAAATTAACAACTGCATATACATATTTTAAATTTTGCAAACTTCTGCTTCCATTAATTAGCCAATTTATTAAATAATTTTCTTGTTGATTACAGCTTAGTTTTAAAAGAGAAAACAAGAGTTTAGAATGAAAGAGTATGGATTAGAAGGTACAGTAAACTGCAATGTTTACAGTCTAAAATGATGAAAATGTTGAGTGTTTTTAAAAACATATATACACATTTAAGTGATAGTCATATCCTAAGGAAACAAAGATGACTGGGCACAAACAGAAATTAATCTTTCTTAACCTCACTAACAAAGGTCTATTTCCAAATATCTTTGTTCATAGGTTTATTTATTTTTATAAAAACACGTGCTACTCTATTTATATTCTTGATAAAATAATATTACATTTTTGACAATTTGAGCCACTCTGGAACCAATGTAGAATAGTGAAGACATTATCCCAATGGTGTATCCAATGATGTCATTTGTGTCCTGTAAAAGAAACATGCCAACATATTTAAATCTGAGTAAAACATTAAAAAACTAGTTTTAAAAACTCAAATGCATTTGTAATGTTTATTTGTTTATATAGAAAAATATTACTTTTTAAAACAATTTCTTCATTTAAAATTAAAGATGGAAATATTAACTTTCAGTGTTTAGTTTCCAAAAGATCTTATTCAAGTGAAAAGAAATTATTAAACAGAAGAACATTGTATTGGAAACAGCTATATATCATTCAGAAATTGTGACAAGCAGACAACCATACCATTAACTAATTCTGTGATAATTAAACAACTAACAATAGCATTTAGTAATTCTGTGATGATCAAGCAACCAACTATATTGTTCACTAATTCTGTGATAATTAAACAACTAACTATATCATTTAACTAATTCTGCGACAATCAAGCAATCAACTATATAATTCACCTAATTCTGTATCAAGCAACCAACTAAATCATTCACTAGTTCTGTGAAAATCAAGCAACCAACTAATCATTCACTAGTTCTGTGAAAATCAAGCAACCAACTAAATCATTTACTAGTTCTGTGAAAATCAAGCAACCAACTAAATCATTCACTAGTTCTGTGAAAATCAAGCAACCAACTAAATCATTCACTAGATCTGTGACAAGATCTATAAGCAATCATCTACTTTAGGCAGCATATCGTTCAAAGAGTCTACTACAGGCATGCACTGCATCTACTATAATGAGACAAATCATTCGCTAAGCCAAATCCAAAGAGCCAAATGATTGAATGAGTTTACTTCAGGCAAACTAGTATTCTACTGAGTCTAACACAGGCACATAAATCATTCACGGAGTCTTATTAACCCTTAGCAACATTGCTTAAAAAGACGCCATGACATAGCACTGCATAAGAACAGCTCTGATTGACCCATCCCAGCCAATCAGAGCTTTGTTTACAATTCTATCAATATCCAGCTTCCTTTTAAATGTCACTAAAGCGTCTGCTGTATTTTTGAAAGTTTTTCATGTAGTTTTTTTCTCCTTGTTTTATGTGGCACAAAAGAATGGCGGAGAGTGACAGTGAAAGTGATGTGCTAACGAGCGAGAGTGAATGGGTTGATTTGAGTGAAGAAGTGTTAGAAAGTAGCGATAAAAGCAGTGAAAGTGATGAAGATGCAATCGCACCTTGCAACCTGTGGTTTCGTGTGCATGATGGATCAAGATGATCCCTACCCTTTCTTTGAAACAACTGGACCAAGGAAGTGCCTCGCCCACCCAACCCCCTCCTACCTGTGGATTACTTCTCTCTTCTGTTTACTGTGCAACTGATCAACTTGTTTGTGAAAGAAACAAATCAATATTATAGACAGTTTCTTGAGACAACTATACTGACAGCCTGGCCCTTCAGGTCTGCAAAAAATTCATGGCAAGAAAGAAAAGGACTGCAGCAACCACTGCTAGGCCAGGAGGCCATAAAAGAAGCCAAACCACGTACTGCAGGCCAGGAGGCCATAAAAGAAGCCAAACCAATGTAGGAGTGATTGTTTATGTTGCAAATTCTTTAGTATCTTGAGACAGCACATAAAGTTATCTCCACACTGCATCTGTCACAAGCAATCACACTTAGCAAAACCTTTTTTTGGTATACTGTCAGAAATGCAGTTTTTAAGCATGAGAAAGTTTGCTTGTAAGTTGTTGAGAAAAACAATTTAAACAGTACTTAAAGTGTACTTTCTTCTCTCTTTCTGTCACTAACTTTCAGAACAAGCAACAATTGCATAAAGACACCAATGAATTTAAAAAGTATAATTTTAAAAAAATACATTAAATGCTTTCTCATTTTTCTTTTCTGATTCAGTAAAAATATAACTTTAGCATATGCATATCCAATTAAATTTGTGCACATTTAATTAATTCACTCGCAAATAATACGTAAGTGGATAAATGAGGTTCTCTTTTTTTTTCATTTTTTTTTTTTACATGATACTTGAGTTGAATGACTAATATAATAAATATAAATAAATTAATGATCCCCTCCTAAACTTTATGTTTCTATGAGCAAGCGTTTATTAATTTTATACAACTGCAATGTGAGAGAGTGACAGTTTTTGTGAATACTAAATAATTCATTAAAGACAAAGATTTCTAACCGTACCTTTTCTTAATTTAAATTATGTACTTACATCTCTATATCATTTAATCTCTCTTTTCATTTCATTTGAATTTTACACATTAAACTCACACGAAAAAATGGATTTGGCTCATCAACCATAGACAGCAATGTTCTGCCAAGGTGCCTAGGACTGGAAGCTGTATAGGAAGGCAGATGTATACTTTTGGACAAGTAGAATCTCAGTGGTGAAGCTACCACCAGCATTCCAGCAAGGCAAAGTACCCCTTGTTTTGTGGCTTGTATTATTTGTTCTTGGATAAAAGAATACATTCTCATTTAATGGAATGATTTAATATCAAAACTTTTAAATGTTTGAAAATAAGTGATGTAAAAATAAATCTGTAATAAAGAATAATTCTAGATAGATTAAGTAATATGAATAGCAACATTCTTGTTCTAAATTTAAATTTAAGATTTTAATCTGCCAGTACCAAAAGCCCTATTAAAGTTTCTTTCAAAATAAATTAAAAAAAATATATATCTGCCTGGTCCGAAAAAACACAACAACCCTCTTCCAATTATCCTCTTTCTATAAAAACAAAGGGAATAACTTTTTAAGAGTACTGTCACTAGGCAATATTATTTTTGACTTTTCTAATGATTTGTTCAGACTGTTGGAAACTTGCAGTAATTATGAATCTTTAGCCTTTTTGTACTTTTAACCCGTTCGCAGTCTTGGTGTCAAGTTATGTCAACACCAGAAGTGCGTGAGTCCTTGACTGCGTTCCACATTGTCACAGGCATACGGATACGTGCGTGTAGTTTAAAACTATTTATTAAAAATAACCAATCAGAAAAAATGAAAGTATGTTTGGCTTCAATCTGTTATAAATTTTATAATTGGATACTTATAATCAGTATGCTAATGAGCTTGAATTGGTGGTTTTTTCCATACAACCCACTGTCTTTGTGGAAGACGCACAGACATTTTGTGTTGATCACCATGGCAAGTTTCGATGTTTTCAAAGAGTTTGAAGCCACAGCTGGGTCAGAATATGATTCATTAGATGAATCTGATTTCTCATCAGAAAATGAAAATGTTCAACCAGCCTCTATTGAAATTTTAGATGCAGTTGACCTCGAGGCCAGTACCAGTACTACGAAAACCGGTTGTGATCAAAGCACGGCTTGGCTGGCATCGTCTGCTATGTGCATGGAAAAGTCACATGCTTTTGCAGGAAATAATGAATTACAAATGCCATTTGCAGAAAATACTAGAGAAGTCGATATTTTGGAAGCATTTTTACCAGTGAATTTTGTGCAAAAAATTGTTGAGTTCACGAATACTTATGCCGCAGATCTACTACCGACCGCGTGCAAATCTTTCTACTTCGTCTCGTATCAAACAGTGGCGTGATACAGAGGTGACTGAAATGTATCAGTTTGGGGGACTTATTTTATTGATGTGTAAAAAAAATTCTTATGGAAATAGTTTTGATGTGTACAAAAAGTATTGAACTGGACATATGTGGAACATTTTTCTTATCTTCAGTTGGATTTATCTTAGTGAATGCGATCTATTTTTCTAGATCTATTTTCAAATCTCGTGCGCTGTAGCCAAGTAAAAGTACTTGGTGGTGTGTGCTTGATTTAAAAAAAACTAATGAATAGTCAAAACACTGGATTAAATTACTAAATATTCCTGAAACATCTCCACACAATTTGGACTATTAAATAAATTTGTGGTGTGATGTAAAGCCCTCCAGGAATACTACAACAGATGATGAAAATCACAAGTTCAACAAAAAGGTAAAAAACTTATTATTTATTTATTTTTGAATTTTGAAATAAATTTTGAAAAGACTTAACATATTTTATAATATGTATGTAATAGTTTACAATTAACATTTTAAAAATTAATGTAGTATTACCCTCACTTTTCATTTTCAAACACGGCAACATATAAAAATTGTATAATAATAAGTATAATAAAGTTCAAAGTACTTTTTTTCCAAAATGATACTGATGAAATAGTGCATTTACAGTGGCTCACACTGGCCCAAGAAACAAAGCCACTTCTAAGTAATTATTAACTATGGTACTTTCATGATAGCCTTTCATCAACACAGGTACTGAAATTGTATTTCCATGGTTTTCTACAATCAGTCTTTTTGTTCCCTTAAAAAGTTATTTTGAATCATCAACTTCTTGAAAACTGTTCTTTTGGACAGTAAAGCAGTTAAAACTGTTTTTTTTTCAAAATAATATCCACAGAAACAAACAAATGGAGTGAATAAAAACTTTCTATTAGGCAATAATTTTATTTAATTCACCTAAAACAAATTTACAACAACAAAAATCCTTTCACACTAGGAAGGAAAAGAAAATCGGTCTTAGCCAATATTATAAAGTCTAGAAATAGGGATGGGCAAATTTACTCTGCCACAATACCCAAGACTGCATGTGAATTATGGGACTTCAGGTCATTAAATAAAACTTTAACCAGCCTCTTCAGTGATAAGAATTGTGATATATATTTGTAGAATTCATTATTTCTAAACAAGACATTTGTCCCAAATGAAAATATAACAGGTGCAATGCTAAGACATACTAAACATTCTGTAATTCTAATAAATGTTACTTTTCTGTACATATATTGCAATCTACTTATTTCATATCAGATACCATTATATCAGTGATGCAAAATGTCAAGGCCCAGGTAAATGACTTGTAAATGTTGACATTTCTGTCTCCTTTGCATGAATAATGGAACATCTGACATCACAATTCTATATCAATCTATTCAGTCTCAGACTTTTATCTTAAGATATTTGATCCTTGGTGTTCCAGGTCATGAGCTAAAATGAGAACTTATCAGGTATCTGTGGTTCTGACATCACCAATAATGACCTCAGAGGTCATCAACACCAGTAATCTAATTTTTTTTATGAGAAACACCCTACTGACAGAACTAATGAAGAACTTGTTATCATTTGTGTTCGAATTTCCGTCTGATGACACTGGCTGCAGCAATCTGAAAATGTAGAGCATGGCTTTATCTTATTACACTTACTTTTCTGCTTGCGTCTTTTACAGATGAGGTAGGCACTGTACTGAACTAGAAGGATGCAATCTGCGCATACATAGTAGATAGCTAAATAAATCTGCACACAAATTTTTAAAGATTTTAAATCATGTGTTTTTTGTTGTTTAAAAAATGTATGCTTAAGTTATAAAGCTTATTTATTATTTCTAACTTACTGATATTTTATTCCCTACACTAATTCCTGGCTGTACCCATTTTCCAATTAAATATATTTCCACACACAAAACAAGAAAAATATCTTGTGCCCTATCTACCATATTATATTGGTCTACAGTGTACTTTATTAAAATTATTTATTTATATAAGTATTGTATTGTCCCTTTCTTAAAGCTGCATTTTAAATATAAAAAATAAACAATACAACATTACAAGAATCTCCTGATTTCTCAATTGCACTAAACTTTATGAGTTTTATTTATTGATTGATTAATTAAAACAATAACAGATATTGACTGACAACCGACAGTAACATACCTGAACCTTTAGCTGTTGAGTTAGAATTGACCCAATTAGATTTGTTGAGTCACCAAACAGCCACTGCAGCATTAAAAGAATGGATATACCCTGCATGCCCATAATGTGTCTACAGTTCTGGACCATTTGCCTGCAGTTTGTGATAAACAATGTTGATATGAATGTCTGGAGAAAATGTAATACAGCAAAATGGAATTTCAGGGATTTATATTCTGGATCCAGAAAGTAAAAAGTGAGATTATAAAAAACTAGTGACTGACTGAAATATGAAGGATTCTTTAGATATGAGGGGATGCACAAGTCATGCTATTCATATTATTAGGAAGAGCCAACAAAGGACAAAGGATTGCCACTATGACATAATTCAAAATGTGACAATTCTTCATTAATATCCTATTCTTTCAACTCACAGCTCTTGCTCTAATATATCCTCTTCATTCTGTATAATTCAGTCTAACCCCTTCATTTAGGCATTGTTTAGCTAGTGCTTTAAGAGTTCAGAGTTATTTGGCTCCATATTTTAAAAAGAAACCTAAATTGAACTTATTAATATTCATCGACAATGTCTGATAATATAGATTATTTGGCTTGCACTCATCCCGGATAACTTGAGATAATTGGGTTAATTGGTGATATATTCATTGTAATAAATAACTAGGATGTTTCTGGGCTAATTCTCAGTTCTAAGAATAAATAAATCAGTGGTTGTTAAACAGAGATATGAGACATTCCAGATTTTGTTAGAAGGTACATTAATAGAAAATAGCAATTAAGCACAGGTGCATTAGTACAATTACATTTCCCCCCAAAAAACTATATATTTATTAATATTATACATTTTTAATAAAATGTTGAAGTTATATTTGCATATGGGTCTCATGTTATGAATGAGTTCTGTTTTTAAAGACATTTGTAACCTGATTTTGTATGTTGGAATTTGAATGTAGGCCTGTAGTGAACAAGAGCATGAAGTGACTTAAAAGGCACCTGACTTCTATGCCTCGGTGATGCCAAAAGGTTTATGGCATTGTACATTTGCAGTTCATCTGCATTAGAACTAATGCATGGAATGGATGTTGTTAGTTTGGAATTTGTGCCTTATGGGCTTGTTTGTATTGGCGAATTGCAGCAAATTGAGATTATTGTAACCAAAGGCCCTATTAATATTATCTCAAATTTAATTTTAAACATGTCTGTTTGTCTGTTATAAAACTTAAGAATTCTCAATTTACGTCCAACACATCAAAGGTTTCATCTTCATGACAAGAAGCTTTCAGATTTATGCTCAGAAGCCTTAACTGGGATTTTAGGCTCCCAAACCCCCACAACAATGAATTTTTCACTCAAGAAAGACAACTCGAAGAATGTATTTCATTCCACACATTGGTAACCCATAATTCATATAAAAGCAGGCTTTGCCAATGGGATGGTCAAGGAATTGTTCAGTGAAAAATAGAACTCTGGCCCAGAACGTTTATGGAAGTGAAGGGGAGAGGTGTTGGATAGCAGATTCTAAGATTTTAGTAGTTTAGTACAGTTAGAGCACTTAGCTCTTAGGTTGGTTTACTTTGCAAGTGACTGCCAGACATTTCGCACATGGACTTTTTATAAAGGACATTTACCTTAAGATTTTTGATATTTCAGTCAATGGTAAACTAATTTTTTGAAGGGCAGACTTTTGGTAAATCAGGTCTGAATTGCATTTGGTAGACTGACTATCTATCTATGTATCTATGTATAGAGAGTTTAGACTGAGATATTATTGGTTATGACTCTGAGCAATGTTTCTATAATGGTAATTGGACTGCTCAGATGTGCACATGGCAGATGATAATAGTTTGATTGGGTCGAGTAAATATAATATAATATATGCCAGAATCTATCACCCTTCCCCACCCCAAAACCTGTCGAGTGTCTTCCATAAGCATCACATAAATGACCTATTATTCATTGAGTAAGTATTAAATGATTACCCATGTGGTCATCTGTGTTATGTCAATGTTACTGCTGTTAAGCCAACAAATAAAACTGCCTCAGTCAGAAAATATCGTCCCAAACAGCAAAAATGTCAGCAGTTTATTTTGAGTAAGATATATTTATGCAACACAATACAGATGTGTTCAATAACATAAATGATATATCTCTGAATGAAAATATTTATACCTATTTATACAGAACTAATTAAACAAGTCTTATTTCTTTTTTAACTGACAATAGCTATTAAAAGCTCAGTTATGTTCTTTTACTTGGGCAACGCCTGGTACACGCACACACGCACACACACTCTCTCTCTCTCTCAAGTTTTTAAGATACTTGTAAATCATTTTGCTACTAAAAACAGTGAACTTGCAATCTTTGTTGGTATTTCTTAACATATGCACACACAATGACAAAGCCAAACCAAGGGTTTTACACTACAAAATACCATTTATGCCTTCTTGATAAACAGTATTAGAACATATTTTGAAAACCAAAGGGGTGAAGATTGCAATTAAGGTTAAGAATCATAGCTATGGGTGGCAAGGATAAAATAATGTAAAGCAATGAATAACTGGGCTTATTCACACATTTTCTGTGTCATTTCTTACAATCTTATTGTTTAAATAAATAACTCTAAAAATTGTTAACTCTATGATGTATTTCACTATTTGATTCTCAGAGAAGAAAATAACAATACAGTTATTACTCTATTATTTAAAAAAAAATATTTCCAAACTGCAGTTTTAGAAAGATATGCATGAAATCATTGAGATGCAAAGTCCTAAAACAATCTGGTTATACTGAGTCATTGTTTGATTTGTGATAACTGCGATATACAAGAAATGTAAAGCAGTTGATTCAGTGCTTCATAATTTCATTTGGTGAGTGCTTATAAAATTAAAATTAAAAAAATACATTCACATAATTGTACAATTGCTTCCTGTAAATAATTATTATATAAAGTACTTCTACTCAAAAAAAATTATTAAACTTGCAGATAACTTACGGAATGCCTACCACCATCCATATGAAGATGGACACAATTCCAAAAATGTTGGAGAGAATGCCCCTGGTGTCAAAGACACAATCCTTCATCACAATCCAAATCCACTGTACTCCATCAGTACAGTTATCTATAGTCGAGCTATTCTCTGATTCACTGCCAAAGCTAAATATCGGGTAGTTATACTGCACCCAGCCATATTGTGCAGGCATGGTTTACACATCCAGTGCTGACATCAGAACCTGATTTCAAATAGCAGAAAGTTAACTACATAACTTTGTATTAATAAAGGGGCCAAAAGTAATCAGGAAATGAATGCAGAAGAGTTAAAACAGTCAGTAATGTGTAGCTAGACCAACAAAAATGTAAGCTGCAAAATACTGTAATATATTTATAAAAAGAACAAATTATTATCCCCACCCCATTCCTTATTTCAGTTACATTATATACAAATGCTGAAATAGAAACACAATCATTGTTTCAAATACAGGACTACAGATTGAAACTTATAATTATCTTTTATATATATTTGTTTAATTTCTGAAGCTAAAAAATTTTACAGCTTATTAATCCAATTAAAATGAACAAATTAAATAAAGCAAATATTTTCACTTCCTTTATATAATTTTTATTTAAGAAATACTGTTTTCTTTCTATTATTACAAAATCAATTTAAGGAAAAACTATTTTAATATTTATAGTAATTTTGAAATCTGATTTCACATGACCTGGTGAGATAATCTACATATATATCCTAGCTTCACTCTTTTTATACAACCCCATCCCCAGTCGAAATTCTCCCATACTATTTAATGTCTAGGACAGTGAAACATTAAAACAAATTGTGTAACTTAATATAATAATAATAATATTGTATAATCCATGTTCAAAGATCAAAAAGTGTAGAGGTCAACATCAAGAATAACAAGAACAGAACAGTAACATTATTGATGCTGCAACCGCAACATAGAAGAAATATAGATTAAAATGTGCCAAAATATCAGTCAGATTATAAATAAGAGGCAGAGAAATGCATAAATAGAACAGAGTTACCAAAGAATAGTAGAAATCATATTCCATGAACTGAAAGGTCACCTGAAATAAAACTACAGCTCAACTTGTTCTTAGCAAAAATATAACTTCTTTGCAGTGCCCATAATATACATCTTCATAGTAGGATTCAGGGTTCTGAACCAAGTAGCAAACAAGCAGATGCATAAGAAGTCAATAATAATATTTTTAATAATGGCATAATAACTATAGGTAAATAGAGTTCATTTGACTGCTGAAAATTCAGGCTAATGCAATAATCAATTATAATCAGGTAGAATAATACTAATTATAAAAAAGTACCCAAATTGCAGTAAGCCGAGATTTAACAACAGATATTTAAATTTCTAGAATTAATTATTTTGTGATGTTGGAATGTGTGAACAAAGATGTTGGTGTTGTATGTTGCACCCACTCCATTTGCATCCCTCAGCTTAGCTATGAACCAAGCCACAAAGTGAAGTGTGGTTGCATACCAGACAGACTGATACTAAATGATAGACAAGTAAAGGATCTGTCTCCAGTCATATGCATTCATGCCCAGGCAGATGTAGACGGTTGAAAAAAATTAATTCAGAGTTTGAAAAGGTAACTTTAACCCCTTGCCACTATAGCTTCTTTGTATTTTGAAAGAGATTGCTGCAATGTCTTTATGCTAATATTGTCTGTTCAAAACCACAATGAAATGGCAATCTGAAAAAAAAAAAAAGTAATACTAACCCTAAACCTAGTTATCTTCTATGTCATTCTGGTGGACTATGCCTACTTTGGGCAGACAAGGAGCTAATAGTGAACAAAAGGCTGGATTGAGACCAACGACTGCCTTACAATGTTTACTATTACTGCAGATTGGCAATACTTCCCCGTAGTGGAACACTTCTAGGCAGCTATAATCTTGCAGAACATCTTCCCTAAATTCAATATTATTAATAAAACAGGTCTTGAGTCAGAACTGGGACAAACAAAATGTCAAAACTTCTGTGCCCATTTATGTTGGAAAAGCTCACATTTAGTCCTACTGTAAGAATTGTTCCAAGATAAGAAGTTAAGAACCATTGTAAAATATGTAGAGTCCCACTTTAAGTGGTTTGCTCGTCTATCTGTATACTTTAGTCACTTGTTACTATTTACTACATTCCAGTCTACAGAGAGTTATACATGACATCACCCTCCATAGAAGGCTTACTGTCTAACTTGTGTCATAGTGTTATACCAATAAGAAGCAGTAAACACTATAACAGATACTGCTCTTATAAAACTTTAGTATATTGATTTTTTTATGTGATTTACTACTTGTGAGACAGACAGATTATATTTTTAATTTATTAAATAAAAGAGATAATCAATATAACTTATATAGTGGTACTACGAACATAGATAATTAAATGATAGTATATGTCAACTAAATGTAGCATTGATTCCCAAACATTCTCGATTCACAGCACTATTAGGTTATCAGGACATTTTCCATGGCACCCAAGAAAACACCTACCAATTACATTTATGTTTGCAATATCCTGTTAGTTAGATGCACATTTTGAGAAACACTGAAGTATAGCAATAAGTATATAAAAAAAAAAAAATGCTAGAAGTTATAGTTACACTCACAGAATAACTATTTCAGTAACAGGCTACAGCAGGGGTCGGGAACCTTTTTGTCTGAGAGAGCCATGGACACAACATATTTTGAAAAGTAATTCTATGAGAGCCATACATTATCATGATTATGTTTAAAACTAAAAATTCAAGTAAATGTGTAATTTTGTGTAATTTTCACACTAAAAGTACAATAATTATGTCTCTAATTCTTTTTAATAACATTATTATGCTGTTGCTAATCAATAATGAGAATTTCTTCCCATTAATGCGACTTCTGGTGCTGCATGGCTTTGCTGATGGCTTTGTAGTCTGGTTGATACGTGGTGAGGTTAAGCTTCATGCAGGCGTTGAGACTTCCATCCGTTAAACGTGATCGCAGGTTGGTCTTAATGTTCTTTAGATGTGAGAAAGACTGCTCGCATGCATACGTAGAGCCAAACATTGTCAGTACAGCAATACTCACATGCTGCAGTGTATGGTATGTGACGGGAAGCGCGTTCCAAGTTTTGACAATCAGCTGGTCTGCGTGTTGAAGTTTTTTAATTTCTGCCCACTTGTGTTGGCTCGCCAACTCTGCTTGCTGTCGTGCAAGTCTTTCCAAATCTTCATTCAGTGACTTGAACTTATTCACCCACATGTCTGAGGCCTTCAGGTCAGCAGCTTGGACTCAAAATCTCTGACGGAGACACCGGGGATGCAACTCAGGTCAGTGCTGTCCACTGCACACTCGTGTGGATGGGTGATGAACTTAAAAAGACGGGTGTGCTCGCGAAATTCTCCAAAGCGCGCTTTAAATGACTGCAGGAGATTAGACGTGAAGCCTGCTAGCTGCTGAAGATTAAGATGTTGAGCAGGGTCACTTGATGTGCACATATCTTTGAACTCTCCCAGTTTTTCAAAGTGTAGTTTCAATGTCGGTGATGAAGAGTTCTAGCTTGTTTTCAAATGCAAACACTGCTTGTTGCAGGGATAAGATTGTGTTTCCAACGCCTTGCATTTTCACATTGAGCTGATTTAGATGTTCAGTCATGTCTACGAGATAATAGAACTTCAGAAGCCACTCAGTGTCAGATAACTCGGGATGCTCGACATTCTTCATTTCAAGAAAAGTCCGGATTTCGCTCAGACAAGCCGCAAATCGGCTGAACACCTTCCCCCTTGACAACCAACGCACGTTGCTGTGCAGAAGCAGACCAGGATAATTATTCCCAACCTCATCAAGCAGTGTTTTGAACTGGCGATCATTTAATGCTCGGGCAACAATAAAGTTGACTACCCGAACCACCAGTGACATCACCTCACCAAGCTGTTCGCCACACATCTGAGCACAAAGCGCCTCTTGATGGAGGATGCAATGAAAGCTTATGATGCGTCTGTTTTCATGCTCTCAAAGAAGAGCGACAAATCCTCTGCTTTTCCCAACCATGCACGGAGCACCATCAGTGCACACCGAAACAAGTTTATTCATCGGTAGATTTTTTTCTTTAGCGAACTCAGTGAAGGACTCAAACAAATCCTGCCCTCTTGTTGTGCCTTTCATAGACAACACAGCAAGACTTTCCTCATGTAGTGTATCACCGACAACATACCTTGCAACCACGCTGAACTGGGATAAATTACTGACGTCTGTTGACTCATCCAAAGCGAGAGAAAAAAACGGTGCCGCATTTATGTCCTTGACTTGCATTGCCTCAATTTGATTTGACATCATGATGCTACGATCGTGAACTGTTCTTGCCGACAGAGGCATGTCTTTTATCCGTTTAATTATTTTGTCCTTATCCGAAAAGTCATCAAAAAGTTCATTGGCAACATCAAGCATGAATGCTTTGGCATACTCCCCATCTGTGAATGGCTTTCCGTTTCTCACAATAGCTAAAGCGCCAGCAAAGCTAGCCGAATTCAAGTCACCTTGTTGGGTCCAAACACGGATTTGATGCTGACTAGCTTGCACTCTTGATAGCAGTTCTTGACATGCTTTCTTCCTGCTGTCTCCCGCAGGATATTTCGATGCAAATGTAGAATGGCGTGTCTCGAAGTGTCGCTTTACATTTGACCGTTTCATAGATGCAATTTTATCACTGCATATTAGACACACTGCAGAACCCGTTCTCTCCACAAAGGCAAATTCCTCTGTCCATTCCTGCTGAAAAGTACGATACTCATCGTTTTTCTTTCTTTTAGCCGTCTTGTCAAAAGGGTTTCTAAAATTAGTTAGCTGACCACGCGATTTAAACGAAACTTTCTGATCCGACGACAATCTGTTGTGCGGACCCTTTTGCACATACACACATCGGCCGCTATTTTCGAAAGCTATATATGGCAGCCCCAGTTGAACAATGTCAGATATAGACACAATGACATGTATTTTTGTCACTTTTCCATAGAAATCCACGCTTTTAGTAAGGTTGGACTTCCACCAAGGAACAGCTAGCAGTTGAAGTCTGAGTTATAAAGTGAACTCAGGAACCGGCTGCAATGCATAGTTAATCATGTTTCAGACTCGTGTGACAATAATGATTTATATGGGCCTAATAACAGCAGTGTTAATCATTCTTTACAATTTACATTATGTGAAAATCCAAACATCTAAAATTCTAAATCTTTACAATATATTTCTCCATTAATCCAAAGTTGCTAGTAATACGATTTAACTAATGAATACGTGGTGGGTTTTGACTCTCCCGTGATAACAATTAATCAACGGTAGTTCAATTACATACACGTGGTGTCCTCACCACTACTATAAATGTAATATCGCTGTGCCACTTAGCTTTGTAGAAAATATATTATCAATCAGCAATAAAATGCACAAGAAAATTCTACATACATTCACAATACAAAATATATAGAATTAATTCAACTCAACACAGAGAAATCAAGATATTACCACTATGTTGTGTTCTGATAGATCCGGTCCTAGTAATGAATGGACGCTCTAATTTTATCCATGTAAATCGAGTGCAATGCAGGTGTGCGTCTAACATGGCCCGTTCATTCAGGGGTCTATAATGAATGAAAGTAGAGGTCAACTCACAACTTAGCGCTACGTCACATTATCTGAAAACAAGTGACCGTACATGGATAGTTAGTATCCGACTTTTGATGCGACCTTCACCTCTGGTTTTAGCCTGTTTCTCTGAAGGAGTAAACAAGGTATTTCATCAGTCTCTAAGCCTAATCACTAGCGGATGTCTCTTTATGAAGGCATAAGACTGGGAAAACTCAGTTTTTTTTTTTATAATCGAACATTTGTCTGAGAGCCAGTTGCAGCCATCAATAGAGCCACATATGGCTCGCGAGCCATAGGTTCCCGACCCCTGGGCTACAGTTTCTGAAAAAAGTGTATAAAAAGTGAACTGACAAAGTGTATCAAAATATTGTCTCCAATTCAAACATTTTGCATGAAGAAAACTGTAAGAGAAAAAAAGTAAAATATTAAGAAAATATTTCAGACATTCAAATAAATTTACAACAATGAAGACTACAATATGTCCTTATCTCAAACTAGTGGTGAAAAACAGTATAGCTTGAGTGTTGGATCTGTATGCCCTCAGGTGATTGGAAAAAACAATCTGACACTTTTTTTAAAAAAAATGTTTTATAAAAAACAAAAAAACCCACCCATTCTATAACAATCCAATTCCTAAGAGTAAGAATAAGATTGACAGAGATAGAAAGGTCTGAGTAGTGAGGCTCAGAATATTTGAGCCTTTCAAGCTTAGATGGAAAGAAATTGAAGTTTTTGCTCCAAACTGCTGCTGCAAGATCAGACTTCAAAATCCACCACCACCACCAAAGTCCAAGTGTTAAGAAGAGGAAGGGGGTAATAGATGGATGAGTGACTACACAAAACTGTTGATGAGCTGCATTCTTTCTCTTCTGCGCCTCACCCTAAGAAAAATGTTACAATTATTTTGCTGTTCTCTCTCCATGTGTCAGTTGCATGATATCACAAAATTAATGACTGATTCATGTTTAATTAATCTGTATTTCCAAAGTGCTCATGTCATGCTCAATGTGACAATTACATCAATATATTTTGTTCTTTAACAAAATAAATTATTTTAAATAGAGAAACTGTGAATGAAGATTAAAACACAAACTGAATAACAATCAGGCCTCAAATTTCATGACTTAGACCTATGCAAAAAGTATTTTAAATTTTAAAGAGGATCCAAACATTAAAAACTATAGCAATATTGACACACTAAGAAAGAATGAGTATTTTTGAAGTCAGGTACAACAAATTACTAAATTAGTAAATATTCATTATCACATCAAAAGCTATAAATATGAATTATGTATAAATTATAATTTATAAACTGGTAAACTACTAAGAAACATATGACTAACTTATTTAAAATAATGGTTGTTGTATTTACAATACTGCTATTATTTATTACATACATGCTGAATCTGATAAAAAGTCCAAAACTGAAATGATACCTTATGGATAAAATTCAAACTGACAATATTTATTTAGAGTATATGATTAAAGAGCAAAAAATTAAAAATGATAGAATTCAAATTGTTTTTGACACTTATTAGCCTATAAAGTTTAATATAAGGTTCTAAATTAGCATTCGACACAAATTAACAAGTAGTAATGTAATAGTGTGTAAAAACATAACAAAATAAGATAAACTATAATTTAAGAACTATTAAAAAAGCTTTTCTTGTGCTCTGTAGTTTTAAACGTACTCGTTAGTTTTACTAAATTAAGCCATTAATTATATTTATAATGTCAAGTTGACTGTACAAACATGTACAAACCATTGATGACATTGATGTTTAGCTTTATAAATAAAAAGCCTGTTCACCCGAACAAGGAATAACAAAATCATGGTTACATTAATCTTATCTAATCTTAATAATAAGACTAAGAAAACTTACACACATGTATTGTATGTGTACTCTCTATTGTTTTAATCAAGAAGTCATCTTCTACAATACATCAATACTCCCAAGTCTCGTGACCTTATCAGAAGCATTTCACAGGACCTTTTCACTGTTGACCCGGATACAATCCGTAGATTACCGAAAATTGCCGAAGCCGTCTCCAGCAGGTACGGTATTACTGCCATATTTGTGTTAATGCGACAAAATCGACAAAATTCCCAACAATATGATGGCCATCATAAACTCCACTTAATAGAATTTTTTTAAATATAACGTCCTCTATAACGGATGATTGCTATTTTTCTGTTTAAAAGGAGAATGAGCTTGCAAACTTCGATCTAGACAGTCCAACTGGACTCTCAAGATCGCTTCTTTCATGTTGAAATGAATGTGCAAAGAGGGAAACCAATATCTCCGCCTCAGATTTCAGCCCAGCCTCCAACAAGAACGGTATCGTATCCTTTTGATGTAACGATTTCATAATCTGGATGTAACATGATAATTTAAAACTTAAGGTAATAACATAGAACTGTTTAACACATAAAGACATCGTGTTGTGCTAGGTTGTCGGTTCAGTTTTATCTCAACGTGTAGATTCTTCAGGAACTCGCCCTGTTAGAGCATATTTCCACGTGTAATAAACCGTTTCGATATGCAGCATTTTAATTGATGATCATTTATTAGTGAATCATGTCTAGTTTAATGATCATATGTGTTTCTATTAGTTTCAACTAGGAAGTCGATGTAGGCGGGGTCGGAGTATAAAAGTTATGCTTACACGATGGGTTGGCATGTTGCGCTCACATGACATAAAAATGCTGCATTCGAGGTTGAAAACGTGCGTCCATACGCTAGAACCAAGAGATCTATCTCTTGTTTTTTTTGTATCAAACACAACTAAAACATTGTAGTTTATAAATGAACGATTCTTTTTCTTATTATACATTGAGCAGTGATGTTGGATACAATTTTCTTCTCTGAAAGTTTCATTTATGTGAAACTGTAGTGACATTCAGTCGCAGTAGCTATTTTTAATGTGACAAAAATGACACTGCAAAGAAATTAACATATGGTTTTATTTGTTTAGCGTTTACTACTATGCTGTAATTTTTATTGACCTGACTTCTTTATAATTGATATCGGTTTTTGTATTGTCCTGGGTTGACTAGGAGTTTGTACATGGATGTGTGGGGCGCCGGGACAGAGGAGCAAATTCTTGTGTCAAATTACTTTATTAGAACAGTAATGTTTCATCTTTTTGACTGGCTTAGGCATGTTTTACCTTTTTAAACTCGGCTAGGCATACTTTTATTCTGCAAGTTTAATCATTACAGCCAGGGTAGGCTACATTATATATAAAGTTATGTAAAATTAATTTATCTTGACTGGAAGTTTATAATTTTCATAATTTGTATTACCATTACTGTATTACTAAGTATTGGTTAAGTAATTACTTAGTCATGATCAGGCTTCAATATATTTCTTTAGAACAACAGTCAGCAATAAAACAATAAAATCCAAGACATACTTAGTACTATTAAAATGGGTTAAATAATTAATAGGTACAGAGATATAGGCCTAGTTTTCTTTTTCAGGCCATAATATTAATAATGTCTGGTGAGACTTTTGGACATAATTCTGCCATTTACCATATTTGAAATTAGCTATCTTTGTAGATGATTGTTTAAAGTAAAGTGCTTTAATGCAAAGCAGTACTGTTTTACATTGATTTACTTGTTATGCAAGAATTAAATATATCTATAGTAATCACTTGCTTGATTTTATTACATCATTTTTTAAAAACTGATGTTGATAAATGCTGTCTTTATATGATCTTATAGTGATAGTGATATATATAAAAAAAAATGTATTCTCTGTACCAGTATGCAAAAACTGAAAATGTTTTGTTTTATTATTCACAGTTCTAATGGTTTAAAAACAAACTGTTGTCATCTTAGTTTAAAAAAACAACAACAAATCCCTATGTTTATAGATGGTTCCGACTCTGGCTACATTCTTTAAGGAAATCAATATTTTAAACAACTTAACAAGACATAGAGCGTGAATTCCAAAGGGAAGCAATCAGTTTGCTAAAATTAACAAAAGCAGGTCACTATTTTTTCTTTTCTGGTGTTCTTTTATGATTTCATAATTTTAGATGTCATTTATATCATCATTAAGTATATCTGCATGATTATAAAAGCTTCCCCCACAGATAACATGGGAAACATGAACTTTATTGATTGTTTTATAATTAATCCTGACATATACTTTTAATCCGTACTTCTTCTCATAATACTTTCAACATAGGTAAATTTTTTAACCTTAATATTACCATGATCCTAGAATTTTCATTAACTGCAATTGGTAAAATGTTCACGGTTACTAGGAACCTATTAAAAGTATTATTAATTTATTTTTCAAAACATCTACACAGTTCAGTTTGAAACTTTGATAAGTAGTTAGTACATAATTATCTATATGCTGTAACAAGCACTGCAATTAATCTTTTTAAATGTTGTAATCACCAGTTGAATTTGTAATCAAGATTGAAACATATTGATGTTCATTATTAAAATTGTAATATTAAATTATTACTATCACATAGTAGACAGTGGTATGCATTAATGACTTACTATTAGTTATGATCTTTATATGTACAACACAAACTTTTATTTTAATATGATCATTCATTACATAAACTAAATTTAATGTCAACAATAATAACATATTTAAAAATAGGGCATCAAGTTCATTCGCCCTCCGCCGACAGAATTTCATCGCTGTGTCACTATCCAATCGTTTGGCATAACTCCACACCTGACGATATCTTCCCCATACTAAAAATATTACAATGTTATTATTTAATTTATTGACGTTAAAATACTGACAAGGTTATTTACTGAAGTCTTATTAACATTGCTACACATGTTAATGAGCACAGAAAAGGGTGCAAGGTACCATGTCCATAATTAGATCTAGGTACAGTGGCTGGCACGATTTAGCAGGCCGCCATCTATCGCATGATTGGCTTGCCTCTGTCGGTTTTCCTTGCACCCCCTCTGCATTACCCATTATTCTGTGCCAACAGCCACATTATCACGGGTACCCGTTCACAATTTTACTGCCCTGGTTTTGGCATGGCAACAGGTTCCCAGGTACTTGTTGACACCACTATTGTTGGGTGGCTTCATTAAAGCTCTTTGCATATTGGAACATTATGCCTTATTACTAAAATACACAGAAGTGTTGTTGGATGGCTTCATTATAGCTCTTTACATATTGGAACATTATGCACAGAAGTGGGACTGTACAAAGAGCTCTATGTAGATTGAAATATTGTACCAAATTACTGCATTATACAGAAGTGGGACTGTACAAAGACTTTATGAAGATCGGAGCATATAATACACAGTTGTAGGGCTGGGACTGTACACAACCCTCAAAAATTGTAGCCATGTATAACTTGCATCATTAGCAAAAGAACGACAATTGAAGAGGGGGGAATAGGTTCAGGTAAACAAACAAAAAATGTAATTTGTCATTGGGATAAAACGTAATACATGTAAATACTGTAGACTTGTCAGCTCATTCCATCAGTCTTGAGCTTTAACTTAACCAGTTTCAGACATGTTTTTATATCTACTGTAGGGACTTTTCAGCTCATTTTACCATTCTTGATCTTTAACATGTAATATCAATGACATTCATTGTTACAAGTGAAACCTGCATAATGGATAGAGTGATTTTAAAAAAAATCCCTTTCTCAGTGCATCTGTTATGTAAAAGTTAGCTAACTTATGGCCTGGCTTTCTTTCTGACACAACGCCACCCTAGTTATTGATTATTATTATTCTTATTAATAATCATCCATTGCTAATTACAAGTGATGAGAATCTTAATTTACGTTATTAATAATCCTCCAGAAGACGCCACTTGTGTGCTTCACTTGGCAGATATGCAGGTGCTGTAAATGTTTTCTCTCTTCCACAACATTAAGGACAAATATTTACTGTCACACAATATTTCCATAGGTGGAAAACTTCTTACCAAAGAAGAAGATAAATTAGTGTTTAATCTATATTTAGTGAGCCCCCATCCACCAACTATCTCTCCAACATACGGTTACCAATATGTGTAAGGTCAATAAATTTAACAATAAATTTATTAAATCAACAATCAAATATACATAAACAATTACAATGAAAAGATTATTTGATAACAATAATTCCATGAAACCACATTGTATAATTTCAATGCTGATTAAGTCTTATATCTTAACACACAATTCAGCAGTCAGTGTCAATATAATTATAAATCACAGGATCATACTTATTATAGAACAGAGATGAGTTATAGAGATAATAGTTTGTACATAAACCTTGTCAATGACGATGCTGCCATAGTCTTTCATGCGCTTTCATAAGAATGTTACAAGTTCATCATTCACAATAGAATTGTAATTTCTTCACATGCTGCTGTAACACTGTAGAATGTTCCATGAGCTGCTATTCTCTCAAGACTAATCTGGGCACTCTGCTATATTAGTTCTCTCAAGCAGAACAACAGTATGGCAATTTCCAGTACTTCCTTATACCAGAAATTCCACAAAATAGTCAAGCCTACTTTGCCATCATACATTAACGGAATGCTGTGTATCCTTACATGCTGGGGTAGAGACTTCTTGACTCTACCATGATCGTTTTATAAGTCAATAAACCAAGAAGAAAAAATCCCCAATTCCAGCAATCCTGGAAATTCTAGAAAGGCTGCTTCTTCTAAAATATATTCAGGGAACAAATGCTAAGTTTTCCAGTTTCATCTTTAACTCCATTATTTCTTACATTCAAGTCTCAACTCACAGTTTCCTGCAACAGTTTTAGTCTGACACACACATACAGCATAATAAATACAACATAATAATTTATGAACATGTTTACTAGAAACAATGTCAAGTGTTTAACATATTACTTACAAGAATCGTAAATCACAATTGTAGAAATAATGGTCTACTCACATAATACATCTTTGCATTAAAATGCCCGTATAATATATCAATAGCAAATATTCCGAAGTCCACTATCTTTCAGTCATTCAGTTAATTAACCATTAAGCTAATGGCCATCATTCATGACCGGACTTTAGCCACACCAGATTCAAAGTGACTTAGAGAATAAAATTATTTCAGCAGGTAAACTTTGATCTCATCCCAATGGCTGGTCTCGTCCTTTGTAGATCATAACCTTTGGATAATAAAAAATACTCATCTACATAAGACTGGTTTAGATTACATCAGCAAGTTCTAGCACAATCTCTTCATGAATTGTTTTTCGTGCTTACAAAACACAGTACCCAAAAGTCATGTCACGCTGACATTAAACAAGTAATATAATATTTAATTAAAAAGTAGGTACAGACAACTCTGTTCTGTCTCACATCCCTTTCATTTTGAGATGTTAATTATTGTATTAACCTCTGCTATGATAGTAAAAAAGCAATTGAGTGGATTCCTTCAACACAGATGAAACAAATATCTATCCACAAGACAATTTTTAAAAAAAAATATTGGTTTTAAGACATACATGTAATTATTTTTCTATGCCAGTTTTAAGAACATACTCAATTCAGCATGTTTTAGAAACAAAGATAATATAATTTTATATGCCTCAATAGTCACTGAACATTAAAATATCACACATCATATTAATTTCTCTCGTAAGATGGGGCATGACCCATTTATGTCTTCATACTTAAGGAAGAAATACAACACAAAAAATTCGTCAAGAAAAATCATTACAATTTCCTTCGTAATAAGTTAGAGACATGACCCATTTATATCTCTACACTTAAGGAATACAATTCAAATCATATGCAAAATTATTATCATCATTTCTTTTCTCCTTGTGATAGAAGTATACAACATATACAATAACTCTGATTCCTTCCTGTAAACTGTAGAAAAGATACAAAATATTTATATGAAGATTTCACAGCATTTACAGAGACTTATGTACTGGACCCTTACACTTCCATTTCTACTGCTCTGGACAAATAGCCCCTACTTTGGCTTACAAGGTTTATCTGTACTGTTGTAGTAATGACCATCTGGTCAAAGTTGAGTGAGCTAAGTAGACGAGAGATTGATGATCTGTCTGAATAACAAAATTATTGATGTGTGCATGCTCTCTATCTAAAAAATGCTAAGAGTAAGACCTCCACATTATTTCTTTAAATAGAGATGTTGATTTTTTTTAAGAAAAAAAGTGTTAAGAACCAAAGGGTGTGGGATATTAGTTTTCCACTTTTACCATGATTTGGTTTTGTGAGAAAAGAAAAAAAAATGCTTGACAGAGGTGAGTCTGCATCTTAAGAAGCATCATTTACACTATCAGTATCAGTTCCTAGTATTTGAATGGAAATTAATCTGTTTAGATACTTGGAAGAGTTTTCAGTGTTATCTTCTGGAATAAACTTATCCAAGCCTGTGACCAGTCTGAATCAGAGAAACTTTACTGATTACTGATCAATTTACACAACTGAATGATGTGTTTGTGCTTATTCAGAACGAGTCTGATCTATTTATATGTACATATTTTGCATTTATCATATGTAAATTATGTTTCATAGTGGTAAACTTGAAGTATCCTTGGAGCAGTGAGTAAATTGTATGAGCATCTTTAAATGAAGCTTGTGTGGGAACTGTATTTATTATATTAGCACTGTAAGCATGATTGTAGTATAATTTTACATCTTACATTTTAAAAGTTGATTTTGTATATTTTATTTTACTTGCTGTTTTTAATTTATAGCAATAATTTATAATATAAAGATAAAAGAAGTTTCAAAACCTAATCTAATTTTTTATTTTGTTGGTAATGAAGGTTAATAATCTGTTAATCTTATACATCCTGTGAGAGCTGTGTGGCCTTGGCAAAAACTGATTCATTTATAATTTCATTCATTAATAAATAATAATTGTACTTTTTTAACTTTATGATTTAAAAAAATATTTCTTAAGTATTTTGTATTTTTACTAGTTTTAGTTTTCAAACCAGATTAGTAAATGATTCTCCTTTAATATATTGGATGTGTAATATTAGAGTACATATACTGTAAAACACACAAGTAAAGTTATTTAAGTACTATTAAAAGTATTACTGTAGCCACGCAGTGATAATTAATTTGTTTATTTATGGTAATTATAAAAATAGTTTCATAAATATTTTCTTAACTAGCTAGTGCACCACCACCTGCAGGGCTGACACCTCCACCTCAACAAATATGTAAGTATTTAAGGGTGTTTTTTTTAGTTTGATTAGCTTCTGATTTATACAAAACATATTTAAATTGTTGAAATATTAGTAACATAAAATCATATCTTATATAATTTTGTATGCCTCAAAAACATGTATTGATAATTTATTATTGAAATCTGTTTTACATTTTCTGCTTGTGTAATTAATTTTTTTCTCATATTTAGTTATTTTTATCATTAATTAATTTTATATATATATATAATTTATATTGTTCAGGATTTTGTTTTTTTTTTCCAGCTGACTTTTACAACTTGCCTCAGCATACCTATCATCAAACACATCCAACAGTAAGTGTTTCCCTAATTGCATGTCTCCCCTGCATGTTCTGTTACTTTGTTAGCATTAAGGTGGTGGACATTATTAATTTTAATTAAATTTTATAGTGGTGATGGGATTAAACTTCATTTTATCCCTTATCATTATAAAATATATACGATTGTAAATTTTTTTTTTAAAGCTGATCATTCTTGTCTTATGATATTTTAAAACTTGCAATTTAAAAACCAGTACAAATGCTGACTTTTTATATTAAAATTACATTAAGAATATATATATTACAATCTGCAGACTCTTTGCACTGCTACAGTTTGCTTTTGTGATTTCAAGTGCAAATATTTTTGTTTAAAATTAAGTAATGCAACTGTTGAGGATGTACGGTGATTTTGCTATTGTTAATGATGAAAAAAAAGTCTTGGGATATATTGTTCCTATAGTTTCTCCAGCATTGTAAATTGCTATTGAGTTTTAAACTCATCTTGCAAATACTTCACACAGTATGAATACCTTCTTTAAATATCATATATAATATAGGCAGATGATGTTTAGTTGGTCATCCCATCAAATTTCGTTCATAACAATAGTATTAAATCTATCAGTAACATAAGTGTGTACAAGGTAATTTGTTATTTTTAAAGGGTTAGATTTTAAAATCTCTAAACTTCCAAGAGAAGATCAAAATAATAATTGTATTAAAGTTTACAGCAGCTGCAACATACTTTTGTTATCATTTACTGATTTAGTTTTGAAATTAGCTACAACACTTTACAAATCAAACATAAAATATTATTTGAAGCAGTTAGTCTGTTGAGGTTTTGTAATTAGTCAAGTCAGCACAGAGTCCATATAAAAAAAAAACCTTAATTGTTTTACATATTTTGTAATTTTCCTTGTGGAGGTTTTGTGGAAAGAATACGTGAATGAAATTACTTAATATCTAATGCAATTAGAACAGTTTGAAATTCTCACCTGTAGACCGTGGATTTAAATTTATAATTGCAACCTCTATTTTTAATGCATGTTAATTAAGATTAGGTGTTCAGATTGTTGAATTTTAAAATAAAAACTATTTTATTGCACTTTTAAAGATATATTTGTTTTAATTTTTTTATAGTTGGTAGAACTTTAATGATGTACAATCTTTTGACAACTGCATAAGAGTCTGTGCAGGTAAAATAATAATCTTTTTTATTTTTACACAATTTAAATACACATTAGTGACATGATATTTAATATAATAACAATGTACACTATAAATAAAACATAATTCAGTTCTATGATATTTATTTCCAACAATGATTATGCATAACACAGATTCAAATATTAATTGCAGTACATATTTTCATAAATAGAAAATTTTTCCTATGCACTATAGTCAACAGATGTCCAGGTTCTTCCATTAGTTGTTTCCATTGTCAAACCCCATTTAAAAGCAAACTTGGTATCCACATCATCACAGTCCATGCTATCACCCTACTTAAAAATATTCTTATTTCTATACTGTTCCATAAATTTTATCTTACCACTGTTGGTACTGTGAACGTCTAATACCTCACCAATGAAAAATCCATTGTCATAATACAGAGCAACAATCTCCTCTTGGCTTGTAAATCCAGCATCTTGTTTCAATCTTTTTGGTAGTGGGCTGCTTGGAACATTATCTAGGTTAGTTGTTGTAATTACCTCCACTGTATCAAGCCTACTATCTACATCTACTAACAGCTCAACATGCTCACTTTCAGACACTGGAATACTTTCTTGCAAATAAGTGCACAAATTATTGACTAGGGTGTTGACATCTTTACCTTTTATTTTTAAATATTTACTTTTAGCACCCATTATCTTATCTGGAGCTAGAGTGGTGGTGTGACATGCCTGAAGTAAGTTTGTAATGGCACTTCTATCTATAAAAGGTCCTCTAACCTCCTGAACTTTCTTGATGATATTAAGCTTGGTCTTAGCCAAACGAGCGATCTTTTTTCTCTTCTTCTCTTAAAGATGGACTTGCAGTTGCTTCCTGTTTTCAAGTTCATGGCTGTTATAGGTTAATTGTATGTTCTTAGCCTTCCTCTTTGTATTCTTTAAGATAACCGCCTGCTCTTCAGTAGATTTCTTCCTCAGTCATTCAATAGACCAATTCCTTTTCATCATGTTGACTGTTTTATTATGAAACAATGAACCTGCTAAAATCCAGGTCTCCAAAGCAGGCTTCTCCCACCAAGTTGGTCATTTGGCAATGGGCCATTTTCTTTTGTTGTTCCTCAGTAAGTGGTTCACTATACTTGCCACCTTCAAGAAAATCTCCTAGCTGTTGTTCATTGACCATCAGGTACTCTTTACACAGCATTTGAAGCAAATTCTTGAACTGCATGTTGCATTTCCGATGTATCAACAGCTGTGCTGACTGATATAGTCAAAGAGACATCTGATGTCCTCATCACAAAGGTGCCAATCCATGAAAAAAGATGACCAAGGAACTGGCTGAAATCTGGATCTGAGGATACATATTTCAAGCACTTCTCCAGGCAATGTATATGTTGATGTAGATTAAAGTAGCGTTATTGACTATTTATCAACTCCCAGAAGGGGCCTGCCATGCAAACATACACCATGGCCAAAACAACTACAATTAACATTATCTCCAGCAGGTCCTGCAACACACTCTGGATCTTCAAATATCCACCTTGCTGGTAGTGGTTGATGAAAGTGATAATATGGTCATGATGGTGGACAATGGCTGCTGCTCCTTCAAAGAGATTATTAAACCTGTTGGATCTAAAGCTTCCTATTTACTTTTCAATCCATTCATGCAACAAAAAGTCAGCCATTCTTCACGACATCCATTCTTCTCATCACCAAGAGTACCAAAGACATCACACAGATAGTCCGGATAAGTCTGCAAGCAGCAGCTTCATTTGCACTACTATTTCAACATAGTGCTTTTGTCACGTCCCAGCTTCTGTCTCCACCCTAATGTCTCTTTAAAACTTGTCAGTACTTTCTCCATTTCTGAACTGAGATCTAAAAGAAATTGAACATTACAAAATAAAACCAGAATTGGTCTCTAAAATACATTTTTGCTTCTCATAAAGAGCTTTACCATACACTTTCATTGTACTAGCCCTATCTGTCATGGTACCAACCAAATTCTGAAAAATCTTCTTCACAATATCATCTACATTTTCACCCTCTTTCTTACCTGCCTCACCAATCTGGTGCAATAATAGCATGGTAGTGTCTAAGAGTGTTTTAACATCTTCCCTATATACACTCTGAAAACCCAGTGAGAGCTGTGAATCATCCTCTGATGTAACTTGGTGCCCAGCATACTTACGCTGATCTCTGCGTGATAATGCTGGTCCCATCGGTGTGAATATCAAATCTTTTAATCCTAATCCATCACACCTGCATTTTAGCAAGTGTATGGCATGTACTTGTTATGTGATACACTGTGCTCTTACTGGGAAGGTTTGCATCTTCAATCTCAGTGTTCAGTAAATGAGATGCTACAGTCTGAATAATGCTTTTACAGTTTTAATTCTTTCCTGACACCTCTCCCTCCCCAACTAATCTACCAACACATTTCACAACAGAATCTGTAAACTGGCCTTTTTTCATCTCTAGTGACAGTGTCTACCTGAGAGTCTTTCACCCCTTCACTACAATCACTCAGAGGTTGGATGTATTTTTGTGATTCTCTGAGCTTAAGTTTTAAATCTGCAACTGTTTTGATACTTTTACTTAGATTTTGTAGTGTCTTCTGAAGAATTTTCTTAACCTTTCTCAACTTTGTCAGCTGAGTGTTCTCATTTTTACATCTTTGTTCTAAAACTAGCTTTTCTTTGAATTTTAATGCTTTTGATTTGTGTAGAATATATGTCGACAGATAGCAGCACTATCCCCTATTTTCTTTTTAAATTTGTCACTTATACATGCTAGCTCTTTTGTTAGGCAAATTTTTTCTGCCTGGCAAAATGAAAGGTTTGCTGAGAGTTCTTCTATCTTTTCAGACAGCAAATGAATCTTGTTCTGAGCCAACTTTACTTTTAATACTAGTTTCCTTCAGTCGGAAGCTCAGATTCAACTGTCTCCATCTTGTACTGGTTTTAGTAGGTATTCCAAACATATTTTTGAAATCATTACTAATAAGTAATAATTAAAAAATAGATATATAGAACCTTTTCTGCTGATTTCAATGCTGATACTAAAATCAAGTTTGTAACTCAATTAGAACTAAAGTTACAGATTTTTCAATATTTAATTATTCACAAACTTTAATGCTCAAAAATGAAATTGTACAAATAGCTCACTTTGAAGGTCTACAAAATGAAGAAATTATAAACAATATAGTTCAGACTCTCCACATAAGTAGTATCCAACATACAAATATGGCTGAATATTTTTAAGAGGTTTTGCAATGTTATTTTCAAATATACTGTCAGTCAAAATTAGCAATTCATACATTTTTTGGTTGGTAAAAGCTCTAACTCAGTTCACAAAATGGACAAAATTGTTATAAACTGTAATAACTCTGCTTGCAATTGAGCTACAGAGATGCTTTTGGTACCATTGATTCATTGGAAAGATCTATATTAAGAATGCACTCTCTACAGTAAAGAAACCTTCATATTTTACACACACATAAACATTTGCAAATCATTCATCTAATTTAATGCTTTTTCAGTTCAATGATTCTAGTGCAGTCTACCTTGATACCACAAGGAATGTTCTTATAAGCTGTATGCACATAATTTATTATATGCTTACCACAACAGCATGTTTCATGTTATGGTGCTTAACCTAAATAAGCGATGCAATCTGCTGGTAGACCATTATTCCACAATCTGCATTCACTGGACACGGACAGAATTCATAGTTGCAGTAAAAGACAGCCATTTATTACCTCTACATCACCTTTTCTCAGCCAGTCTTTTCATTTACATGCTTACAAAAAATATTTGTACCTTATAAATCTTTCTCCTATTGAATGATACAGTACTTAAGATGGCACAACCTAGCTCAAAAAAGCATGAAAAATTGAAAAAAATTTTACTGAAAATCAGTCATTAATTTCAGTTTTTGCAGGATATCTAAAAAAAATCTATTAAATATATCGGCACATAATTTTGAACACAGTTTAAGGACAAAATAAGCTGGCTTCTGAACCCTTAACTTTTTTATATATACACTGTATATATATTTGACTGTAGTGTAGATACGGAATTATAATTAGCACTAGCCAGAGGCCCAGAAGTAAGATATTACAGTATTAAATGACTACCAAATATTTTGGCTATATATTTTAAGGTTTGCTTACAATCTTGTCAAAAAGAATAAACTTTTTAAATTTCGGAAAATATATTTATATTAAATAAATAATTTTGATACAAAACCTAGTAAATTTATCAGAAAAGTGGGTATATATTTTGAATAAAAATTTCCTTCATTTATTATGGAAAAATAAGCTAGCAAAAAATAGCTAATAAATATATAACTGACTCATGGATATCAGAATTTTAAAAAAGAAAATCTGGTAAAAATAATAACTACAAATCTAAAAAACCCTTCTTGTGATCTACTCATTGTTTACACCAGGGGTCACCAACACAGTGCCCGCGAGCACCAGGTCGCCTGCAAAGACCACATGAGTCACCCGCAGGCCTTTTCTAAGTCTTCACATTATTAATAATGTATAAAGGCAAACTAGAAGAGTGTATCAAACTGGTAGCCCTTCGTTGACTCAGTACCCATGAAGTAGCTCTGAGTATCAAAAAGGTTGGTGACCCCTGGTTTACACTGTGCCTTGCTAATGCAGTGATGGACAATAAAAAGTGGCCAGTTGACCACAAAATAAAAGGAATTAAAAACAAATAACATGTGATCCAAGTAAATGAAATATATTATATTGAAAATAAATCTTTCCCCTATTGAATGATACAAAACTTAAGATATGGATAAGGAGGCATAAATTCAAAAAGTTATTTTCCATGTTCACCCATCAATGCCTAAAAGATCTTACTAATAAGAGGTTTCAATTGTTCATATATGATAGAAAAATCAGCAGTAGCATCAACACGTTTCACACATGGAAGTCATGACTGACATAGGTTGTGTACTATAGGGTTTTCATTTGCGGATCTTTCGAGGGCTATGGCATATCATTAAATACTGAAATTCCACATAAAATGATATTTTTTTCACCATTTGAAGGAAAATATTACTTCAGAAAAACTGTATTGTGATTCATGAACTTTTTAGTTTGAAAATTTATTTGGTTATTCGCAACAAACAAAAGTGAAAAAATATGAGTGTAAATCTGTCCTCTGTTTAATGGACCAATCAGTTTTGGAATTACATAACACTTTTTTCTTAAAACATGGTTCCTGAAAACGTTAATTTTAATTTTTCGGCTGTGAGGCGACATTTGACCCATTTTTATTGCAACCCTAAGGTATTTTTGTCAAAGTTTATGGATACTATAATAAAATTAAGAAAATGAACAACACATTTCGAAAGACAAAACATAAATCTAAAATGGTTAGTTGAGCTTTAATGTGAAGAAAACTGCTCTGGAGAAATTTTAACAAATTAGTGTGTTTGTGAGTTTTTGCCCTTGTGGCTGTGGGACTACCTATACTTGTAATGTCTATTAGTGTCAGATATGGTGTTTTATAATTGAGATTGCTAATAAAACTTAGCATTTGACAGCAGCTGACTGTTTTTCATGTTCTTCTCAGAAAGAAGACTTGATGGGGACCCAACTTATCTCAACCCTTGCTCAGTGGCTAAATGTCCAATTTTCTTACTTGCAACTCGCACCATTAAAACATGTTTACCTTCTAGTTTCTGCTGTCAGTATCTTAAAATGTCCAAATCCAGACATGCAATTCATTTTGTGGTGATATATTATATTTCTGAAAACTCTCCAGAGTTTATGAACTTGTTTCAGTATCCACCATTTCAATCTGCAAATGTCTTTACCATGTAAATGATCCATATTGCTTACATAACAAATTAGCTGTATCTTAGACCAGGCCTACCAGTGGTTTTATTTTCTTTTGTTGTGGATTTTTCTTTGTGCACTTTGTGATATTAATGGAATATTTTGAGATGCTTAAGAATTACAGAACAATTTATTTTTGAATAATTTAATGTTTTATTTTTTCATTTAAAGAGATTTAAGTAATTATAACACCTTACAGAAACAAGAGTGTCGCTACAAAAACTAAATGTAAAAATATAGACTTGACATATTTATAAAATAATATTGAGCACTAAAAACCTTCACACATTTTACCTTAATATTTGATTTTTTCTTCATGCTTGCCCTTTTTTTAGTGTAGTGTACTATATCAATTATATATGTTTCTTGTTATAAATTAATGTTTATTTACACACATTTATATGTATTGTTCTTAACTGGACAAGATGTTACCTCTGCAGAAAATATCCGATTTAAAAAATTAGGTACAAGTCTCAGAATGTAGGCTTTAGATATCTGGAACAACTTCCAGACTTTTCCTCTCACATTTGATGCATTTGATTTCTGGTACAATTTCAAGACTTTCCTCCTCAAATTTAATAGGCAAAACAATTGTAAAACTTATATAGCAACCCACTTTATATACACACATTTGCTGATAAAGTGATAGACAAACCGGTACAATAGATTTAAATTTTTCTTTTATCTTTATCTTATCAAGCATTTGCTTGTTCAATGGCCATATAGTTTTCTTCTTAAATGAGTCATGCACCAGAACTTGATATAAACATATTCATTTCTTGAAATGCCACAGTTACCTAGTTTAGACTTCTTCAGTTGGAGAAGAGTTGGTAAAAATATAAGAGTGCTTCAGACAAATTCATTGAGATGGATTTAAAGAAATGTTATTCCTTTTGTGGATGTAGGAGCAATTCAGGAAAAAAATTACATCAAAACGATTTTCACTTTCTGACCGGACACTTGTCTTCTTTATTTAATCATGTTCCAGTTATTTCTTTTTCAGTGTGAGTGTATATCTTGTGATGGTTTAAATCACAAGTGGATTAAATCTAATGATGTTACATGTTAAAGTCTACAACAGAGTCTAATGCTCACATAAAATCATAACAAAAGAATTTAATATTGATATTATAGGAGTTTGAAATGCATAAAAAGCTTGTTTCTTTTGAAAACTTAGAAAGTAAAGTTGAGATGTGTTTTACCAGTGAAAAAATATATTAAGTAAGCATTGTAATTATTATCTCATTTCAATGAATATATTTTCTTTATTAACCTTAATTATTAACTTATTCTGGATGCATATTTATTTAAATGGGTCATAAAACTATGACTTCATCACATGGAAACCTTATTCATCTGCCAATGACAAGAAAATAACAACCATCATAAAAGAAGCTTTATTTTTCTTAACTAAACATAAAAGTTATGCTGTGTAGGGCTGTCAATTTTTTCTGAAATGCTGCCTAGTACCTGTCCAAATTTTGAACGGGTACTCGCTTGAAAATTAGCATAATCTCCATTGCAACTGGTGATCTCTACACAAAGCTACTTAACCATTAGGTATGTGTTTTATTACACACAGTAGCCAATGGTAGGCATCTAGTGACTTACTATTAATTATGATCTTTATATCTACAGCACAAACTTTAATTTTAATATGATCAATCATTACATTAACTCATTACATAAACTAAAACTAAATAAAATGTCAACAACGTATTTAAAAATAGGGCATCAAGTTCAATCGTCCTTTACCGACAAAATTTCATGGCACAGATTGCATTTTGCTGTGTCACTATCCAATCGTTTGGTGTGAAGACGATGTCTTACCCATATTAAAAATATTTCATTTTTTAAATTTAATTTATTGCCGTTAAAATACTGACAAGTTTGTTTACTGAAGTCTTATTAATATGCTACACATGCTAATGAGCACAGGAAATGGTGCGAGCTACAGTGATCCGTGTTGTCCATAATTAGATCTAAGTATAGCAGGCCGCCATCTTTGAAGGGGATGCGAGTGGGGTGTGGGTGGAGTGTGCTAAATCGAACTATCATGTGATTGGCTTGCCTCTGTCGGTTTCCCTTTGCAGCCCACTCTACATTTCCCATTTCTGTGCCAACAGCCACGTTATCACGAGTACCTGGTCCACAATTTTACTACCCGGGTATTAGCACTAATGCTATAAAGATAATATTAAGTAATAAGCAAAGTGTCTATTTAAAACATTTTTTAATTTCGCCATTCCTCACTTACTGACAGAGTTCCATTCCCATGACTATGTTGTTAAGCAAATTGGTTAATAAGTGAGTTATTCATTATTCTGAATAAAGATAATATCTAAAACACAGGTGTCAAACTCAAGGCCCTTGGGCCACATCCGGCCTGGCATACAATTTATCCGGCCCACGAGAGAATTTTAGGCAAATCTATTTTTTAATGGCACGGCTTTATGAAGTGCAAATCATATTTCCAAATTGCTGAATGAAATAGCTGCCTGAGAGATCAAAATAAGCATTGTGGTTGTGTTCCACTCTCATACCCCAGAAGCTGCAATTGACTTTCTGTGATGTTCTCGGACTTGGTCTGCTTCTGGGGGATCCCCACAGCCTCGTGGTGCATCTGAAGTGGAGGGCAGGATGGCTGGTGGAAGGGTTTGAAACAGGTCGCATCTACTTGGAGCACACCCTCTACTGCCCTCCATCGGTGGGGGGAGGGGCTGAAGCCACCTTTTGTCAGAATAAGTGAAAATGAAAGTTGTATATATATAGTGCGTAGATATTCAAATGAAAGCTAGTCTTTAAAATGGCCAAGATAAATGTTGGTTCTGAAAACAGAGCCTTTCAAAGCCGCTGGAAGGATGAATATATGTTTACTGATATTAGCGGTATGCCTGTGTGTCTAATTTGTGGAGATAATGTGGCTGTGGTCAAGGAATATAATCTGAGACGGCACTACAAGACTAAACATAAAGACAATTGAAAAACCTGAATGCAGAGCAGAAGCTACAGAATGTCGAAGAATTGAAGAGGAATCTAACATCACAGCAGACATTTTTCACCAAAAGCAAAATCACAAAGTGAAGCTGCTGTGAAAGCAAGTTTTATTGTGGCAGAGATCGCCAGATCAGCCCAACCATTTACTGAAAGAGAGTTTCTGAAGAGCTGCATGTGTGTGACGTCTTGTGTTCAGACAAAAAGCAGATGTTTGCAAATGTAAGCCTTAGCAGAAATACGGTTGCTGATCGAGTTTGTGAGATGGCCACCGATGTGAAAACACAGCTGGTCGAAAAAGGCAAAGACTTTGTTGCATACTCTCTTGCTGTCGATGAAAGTAGTGACACGACTGACACTGCACAGCTCGCCATCTTCATCCATGGAATGTTACAGAAGAAATATTTTACATGAAATCTATGCATGGGACAACAACAGGAAAAGACATTTTTGACAACTTATGTCAAAGTGTAACTGACATGAACCTGCCTTGGGACAAACTTGTTGGACTTACAACAGATGGAGCACCAGCGATGTGCGGCAAAAAAAAGTGGACTAGTTGGAAGGATGTGGTTAAAGATGCAGGAGAACTGTACTGGTGAGTTGATAGCATATAACTGCATCATACACCAACGATCGCTGTGGGGTAAAGTCATGGAAAATGTAATGAGAACTGTAACACAAACCGAAACATTATCAGAGCCAAAGGTTTAAATCAGCGCCAATTTCAGTCTCTTTTGCAGGAAATAGACTCAGAGTTCAGTGACATATCTTATCATACAGAGGTGCGGTGGCTAAGTCGGGGAAAAGTTCTCAGTAGTTTTCCAGCTGATCGAGGAAATCTGTCAGTTTATGGGCAGCAAAGGAAAAGACTCCACAGTTTTGCGGGATGAAAAGTGGAAATGTGAGTTGGAGTTTCTGTCTGACAACCACTCATCTCAATGTCTTGAACCTGCAGCTCAAGGGATGGGACCATTTAATCACTTGTATGCATATGCAGTGAAGGCATTTCAAGTGAAGCTGCACTTATGGGAGACACAAATGCACCAATGCAATTTGTCTCATTTTCCTTGTTGCAAAGCAATGTTGAACCAAGTCAGCACCATGTTGTTCCCAAATGCAGAGTTTGCTGAAAAACTGAGCTCACTTCGCGCTGATTTCGCACTGCGCTTTAGTGACTTTGAAACACAAAAAAGTAATTTTGAGCTGTTTCGCAACCCATTTGCCATCAACATGGAAACTGCACGTCTACATTTGCAGATGGAGCTCATAGAGCTGCTGTGTAATGGGGCAGTAAAGGCAAAGTACTACACTCTGGGGCCTGCACAGTTCACTCGTTTCATTCCTGGAGCGATGCCCCAGCTTCGTCTACATGCGTCTCTAACCTTGAGCATGTTTTGTAGCACATAGCAGCTGTTCTCTGTGATGTAGATTAACAAAACATCACACAGGATCGTCTCACTGATGAACACCTGCAGTCCATCCTGAGAATCTCCATAACACAGAACCTTACTCCAAATATAAACGAACTTGTTGCCAACAAAATATGCCAAACATACAGCTCTGACAAATTGGCATAAGAGTAAAAATCGGTATGCTTGGATTTGTTATTATTTAACTTTTGTCTGCTTTAATTCATATTAGTGTTTAAAAAAGGTTTAGTTTTCCACTGTTCCGCAACCTTAAGTGTGATTTGAGTTTTGGCCCCCTGTGCGATCGAGTTTGACACCCCTTCTCTAAAGGTAGACCAATCTGATAATTTTGTTTTAATTAGCATATTAGAGAACATGAAAATATACAATCAGCAAAAATTATAAAAATGATGTACAAAAAAAGATATTAAAAGTTCATGCATTAAAAAAAATAAAAGAGACATTCAGATTAACATTTTAGTCATTGAATCCTAAGTGTGGTAGTGGTTTGAGTTCATCATTGTCATCATCGGAATTAGCAGCAGGGAGACTGAGAAAGGCGATTCCACACGCTGGATAGCTGGTTGTAAGCACAAGCGGTTGTTAAACAGGTAGGTCGTTAAGTGAGGAGTGCCTATATATAAATAAGCCTAGGCATAATGTTTATATTCTTGAATGTAATTCACAGGGATTTTTAACGTTACTAGCTCAGGTTTGAAACACACACATCAGTTATGTAAAATTTAAATGCCAAAGAAACCCTGTGGATATGTACACAAATATGCAAACTATTTATGATGTTAATCAATTTAACAAAAATATATCAAGATTATCATAAATCTTAACTGTTTTGAAACATTGATGATTCTGAAAAATTTCCCACCATTTCTTTCATAACAGTGTGATATTAATTGAACTGAAAGTTATTTTTCTTATTCCACCACCACTACCACCATTTTCATCACTCCAAGACAAAATGACACAAGAGTTATCTTTCACAATATGGCACCTTTGAAAAATATAAGAAGCAGTTCACAATATTATCCTCATTATAAATTTGAAAAACAGTAGTGTATGAATATTTTGATTGTTTGAATGTATCCCATGGATTTATGTTTGACATGTTGATGTTCGGTAATAGAATAAAAGTTTTAGATCCGATTTATGTGGAAAGGAATTGTGACCAGAAAAATGTCTTTTAAAAATATTTCTTTGTAAAATTGACCATTTCAAGATAAATAGATCTAGAATGTTTAATGTATTTTCATTTCTAAGCAAACCTTGTACAGTAGTTTGTTGGATTATTTATAACAATGAAAATTAAAGAAAATAGCTCTATGTAAGCATGTGAGAAAAAGAGGCACCGTTTTTCAGTTTAGAATTTGTATTACAAATAATTAACAAAATAAAACATACATATTTCAATGCTTTATTTTTAAGATATTTCAAATAGAACCACCCAATTCGATACACTTGTCCAGAGAATGAGCTATATCGTAATTAGTAAATATAAAGAATAGTTTCATCTGTTGTATGTTTATTGTTAATTTATTTATGAAAAATTATTTCAATGCTGGTTGATTCCCATGACATGGATTTTCTGTTTTAATTTTTATATTAATTTCAAAAATATTTGTCATAATTTTGTACTGTTTCATGTCTCTTCATTTGTCATATTTGATCAAGTTCACAATCTTAAGGACAAAAATGTATGCTGCTATTTTGAGTTCATCAAATTTCAGTCACATCACAAAAATGTTATAGCACACTTTAAAAAAAAAATTAACACTCTTATTTAAATAATACACTTTGGTCTGGTTATTTTTTTCTCATCATCTACTTTAGCGGTAAACATTTATTAACTTTTCTGTATCAGTTTGTTTATATCACTGGTGTTTCTTTTTTCTTATTTCATTTGTTCAGGAGTCATTCATTTAAGATTATGTTTTAAGTCTGCATGTTATTTAAAGTACCTTAATAGAATTTATTTCTCATTATAGTGATTCAATAAGGCTCTTGCAACAAATATTTTCTTTAATATATTCACGTTTTTTAAACTTGGAGAGACAGTTTTCATCTATTTTTTTTGTTTGTTTGTTTTAATTATTATATATATACTTTAAATTATGAAACAAGAATATATGACCAAATTCTTGGTAGAATTCAACTTCATATTTGTGTTTTTTTTAAATATTTTATAAATATCAAATTTGTGTTGATGAAAATTTACTTTAACAAATTTTATTTTCACCTTATGCTGGTACAAGATGCCC
This sequence comes from Sinotaia quadrata, assembly GCA_028829895.1. Taxonomy (NCBI): domain Eukaryota; kingdom Metazoa; phylum Mollusca; class Gastropoda; order Architaenioglossa; family Viviparidae; genus Sinotaia; species Sinotaia quadrata. Next base: position 73,536,081 of record CM054179.1, read on the forward strand.
ATAATTAAATCTTCTAGAAGAATTCTGGTTATGTAAATTTTATTAGTACGCCTGTAGTTAAAAAATGCTTACCAACATTTTTAACAAAATATAATTAAATTCTGTTGACTTATTTTTAAATTTTGAATATAAATCTATGAATGCAGTAATCTTAGATGATTTAATGTTTCCAAAAGCAGTTTATAGTGGTTAGACTTGTCGATCATCACTGAATAAATTTTAGTGTTTTTGATCCATAACTTACATCTTTCTCAAATGGTGTTTGATTTAATTCCTATCTTATTAAAATGGTACATTTAAAAGGATTTAAAGAATTATATATTACTTTCATTAAATCATTTCAGATATGATGATATCTGTTAAAGTAATAGTCAAATACTATTTTTGTACTTTTGAGTGAAATTTATCAAAATAAGGCCGCTTGCTTAACACAGATTCACAATGAATTAGAATTAGATAACATAAACAAATGTGTGGCCATGTATATTCGAGAGCTGTATGCTAAATACATTTTAGAGGCAGACTAATTCAATGCTAAGGTTGCTTTTTAGCATGCAGATTTAATTTGTGGCTCATTTGGAGATTACAGTTTAATTTAAAGAAAAGATTTACAGTTTATTTAAAGAAATGTTGTTAAGCATTTTGTGGTCAACATATTTTATGTTTCTCATAAAATTAAAATTTAATGAATATCTACATGTGTTTTCGGTAGTAAATTATGTAAATGGGCTTATGATTATAGTGGTCTCTGATTACTTTTGTATATGATCTTTTTGACATTATATTTATTATTTAAAGTTCAAAAGGAGAAAAATCAATTTGTCTGAAGAAATTAGCTTATGAGTACAGATTGAATGTTTTGACCTTAAACAAACTGCACCACTAGTATTTTATTTTTTTTAATCTGTATAGTGATAAGCTAATTTTTTTTAATGATATTTTATAAATAATATTAATGTATTATATATATACTAACATTTAAATTTAACATTTAAAAATCATTAATCTCATTTTACAAAGAATGTTCCTTCACTTTGTGGCAAGTTATGAATATTACATATTCATTGGATCAAAAGTAAAGGAATATAAGCAGAAGTATAAATGTATTTTAAATTGATTGTTGTACACAACAACAAAATACAAAAGATTTTTTAAAAATTTCTATAAAGCATTGGTATTGCTTCCATACTCATTCTCTTTTACAAATAAAAATAAGTGATTTCTTTAGAATGAAGAAAACACACTTTATGATTTAAAATGTATTTTCTCTTATGGACTTCAGTATGCTTTGTAGTACACTTAATCATCTTGGAATTGTGCACCTATAATTTGTTTTGAATGCTCATGCTGCATTGTTAAAGTACTATATTTATTTATATATATTAAAAGTGTTTTAAATATACTTTATAAATGACAGTCATTGTCATTGTAAATTATTTCTTAAACAAGCATTACTGCATAATGGTGTTCTGCTCATTTTAGATCATTAGCTGATTGAATTTTTTTTTCCACTAGATTTCACACATTAGGTTTGCATCACATATTTCTGTAGGACCTAACAGATTGGAATTTAAGGAAAAAATGGACTTCATTATATGACAGTATAGTGGTAATATTTTAAATTAACACTTACTCAAGTGTGTGTGTGTCTCTTTAACATCTTTGAGCAGATATGGTAGCAGTAATTATCAAATATATAATAAAAGTTATATAAATTAAAAATAATAAAGTAGAGAATATATATGTGTGAATTTTATTTTACCTATCTAGTAAGGATATTATAATCAGTTTATTTTACTTTGAATTTTAGAACTTATACAATCTTTAGTGTGCTTTATTTGCCAAAATCAGTTTTGAATTAATTATCGCCATTTAGGTATGGTTCTATGAAATGGCACTTTCTGATTTTCATGTTTCCTTATTACTCATTTCTAAACTTACTGTAAAGCTTTACATTGTCGATTACTTGTTTGAGTTGTATTCATTTTGGAAATCTGTGTTGTATTTGTAGGCAGAATGACAAATTTGGGCCATAGTTGCCTCCACCTTCAACATACACATAATCATTACAAATCAGCTGCACCTTAAACCTAGTTGCTGAGAAATTAGTTGTTGACAGCTGGTAGTTTTCAAATAACAAAGAAAGAAAATAATATTTATCAAAAACCATTCATTGAGAAATTAGTTGTTGACAGCTGGAAGTCTTCAAATAAAAAAATTGAAAAAGTCATTCTTATCAAAGTCTAGATGCTGAGAAATTATTTGACACCTGGAAGTTTTAAGTACAAGAAAGAAAGTCTTACTTATCAAATTCTAGTTGCTGAGAAATTATTTGTTGACAGCTGGTAGTTTTCAAGTACAAAGAAAGAAAGTCTTACTTATCAAAGTCTAGTTGCTGAGAAATTATTTGTTGGCAATTTTCAAGATATCTAACCTGATCAGAATTGTTGAAATGCAAAGAGTTTTATATACAAAGTGTGACTTTTATAAGTTTAGTAGATTGCATTCAACCACAGCAAATATAATACATACAAACATGGCCTTAACAGACAAAATAGTTTTAGACAAAAAAATATATGTACATACCCATTATATATGCGTCTGGGAGACATTAATTTTCCCTTTTTTGTAAATATAAACAGTTTAAACTAATAGAAATTAAGTCTATGGCAGAGAAAATGGGACAGGAACTCTGTTATGCACAGCATTTTAAGAATTTAGAATTCTAAATAAGAATACATGCAGAATTTATTCAGACAAGAAAATACTGTATAATTCTAAATCAAATGCCTTAAAGAATAGTTATTATTTTATCTTTTTTTTTTTAATTTGGCACTATACACTATACTTTCAACCAAAAAAAATGCCCATTTATTTTTATATATTTTTTCAACAGAAGCATTTGAAGGGGAAAAAGGAGTTTTTTTCTTATTTTTTTTGCCTGTGTTGCAGTATGCAGACATGTCAAATAAAGCAATGGCTCCGGGGCGAATGACTGCCCCGGGTATAGGACCGGGGCAACAAACCCAGTTTATGCGTCAGCAAAGTCCGGTAAGCCTGTCGTGACTTGGCCGCACTGCTGCTTAAAGCTTTCAGCTTCGTTATTGTTAGAGAATTTTATTTTAATGAGATTAGTCCTCCATTCTTGTTACTTAGTATACTTGTCCGACAGGCCTAGAAAATATCTATCATAATGGGGTTGATTTACTTCCCCTTTCAGCTCATATTTTCCTGCCTCCCTTAAATTAATGCATTTTGATCATTGAAAATGCTTACTTTTTTGTCTGCATACTTTTATGAACATTTATAGAATATTTTTTAATTCCTCCATTAATAATTTTAGATACATATGATAATTATTGGAAAGTTTAAGAACAGCCAACTGTAACACTTTGTTAATATAAAAAATGTTAATACCTATAATGAAAATTGTGTGATATTTTAGAAACTCTTTATTTAATTGAACTAATCTTTGGTAGGTGAAATAAATCTGTATAATCAAAATTTTTTTTATCCAGCAAGAAGGAAAGATGGCAATTAGTTGGATTTATTTTAACTGGAAGTCATAGGAATGCCAGAATGCAATTAGAGTTTTGCTAACCATTCCCATACTTAGTAGTAAATACAGTACAGCAACCAGCACCGAAACTTTACAAGAACCGCTATAGTATCAGCAAAGCCTTATGCAAGACAATCGGTTTATATTTTAATGTTGTGTTTAGTTTTTTTAATTGTGTTTTTTTAAAAAAACTTTTCTACTTTCAATAATCATTATCTATTTAGTATTTATCCATTGTGTTGATGAGTTTTCTCTTCCATATATTCACAAGCAGAGTAATATGATTAAATAGTTTAATGAATGTAATTAAACAATTTACACTGAATGAACATTTACAGTACATGTATATTTTTTGTGGCAGCATTAAGTGTTTGAATGATGATTCAGATAGCTAGTTTAATGAGAATTGAATCCAGTATTATGTGTAGGACAAAAAAAACAAACTACTGGTTTTCATTTGCATTAATATTCATTTATTAATTTGTTCCCAAAGTATTTGCCTTAATGATCATTTTCAAAATTGTTGAATTTAGAGAGCTAAGTGTTTTCCTGGGGGATTTTTTCCCTCTTCATATGTGCTATTGTAAGCAAAATATTTAAAGATGGTAAATTTAATTAAAAGTTTTTTTTTTTTTTAATCTAATTTTTTTCAGTTTGTGAAAGACCACATAGTAAAGTATTCATTATGTCAAAGTTTTATTATATCTTAATTATTAAACAATGCTATCTGCAATGGCTAACAAGAGTATTATATATGTAGAAGATTTTCTTATGCCTCTTTCCTCACAGTCCTCACAGATGTGTGATCCATGGACATTGTATGTAAGATCTTGTCACATACAGCATGGTTGCTAACCTTTTATACCTCTTGTTTTAAAATTGTTTTTTAGTGGTAAGGTACTGATCAAGAATATCCATCGTTTGCAAGTTTAAACAAATACATTGTTTCAATCTTTTTACACGTCTCCAATTTTAACTGATATTTTAAAGCACTGGTAATTTTTTACAGACTGCACAGTTAAATTTGTCAATATTTTTTCTTCTCAGATTGTCTGTTTCCTCCCCTTTTATCATATATAGTTTACTAATAATACAAGAGTAAGAAACTGGATTGAAGAAAATTTTTACTTTTTAAAAGTTAAATGATAAACTGTTTATTTGTGGTCTTCAAATGTATATATGGCTGTAAAGTTTTCTGCCTTTGTAGTCATTTATTATTTTTGCAAGGACTGAAACTCACTGTTACTTATTCTAACAATGTGTAAAACACAAATATTAAAATGTTAATAAGAGCCATGTATTAGGCATTTAAATTTAGTTTACATGAGTAAATATTACATTTATATTTTGTAATTATAGTTATTTGGATACCACATCAGTTTGGACTAGATCTTTCCATCAGCATTTGTATTTCTGTGTTTACATTGTATTGAATTCTCTAACACCATATATTAGTAGTGTAAGTGTTAGCTACATTTGTATTCATGCATTATTGCATGTCTTGTGGTTCTGCTTGATGTATTGATTCACATACTTTTTTTAACATGTACAGTGTTCCAATTGGTTAAAGTCCTTCCCTGTTTCCTTTTTTATATTTTAAATGCATCGCTTCATTGCTTATTTGTGCAAATCTCTCTACAAGGATTACTCCATTTGCTCCTTGTATCTGTTAGAGAAAATCAAGTCTCCTTTATAAAATTGATCACTGATGTTTATTAAATAAATTGCTCTCTTCTTTAATTATTAACAATAGTTATTCTTTATAACTTTAAAAAGAATTAGTTATCGTGTTTCCATTGCACCTATTAATAATGCTTTTCTTGAGCTCAGTTATTTATTTTTTTTGCATTGAAAAATTGTGTATGCAATTGGTTTGGTTTTTTTTACTTTTTAGTGTTTAGGTGCTGGACAGAAGACAGACTTTATTCTAGACTACTGAAGAACTTCCCCCTAAAATATATTTATCTTAAATTCTACTTCTGAAACAAAATATACTCATTGCATTGAAAATGATCAAACAGTACTTGACTAAATTATGATAATCTTGTCTTGGGACAAATACCTACCATCTCCCAAATTAACCCTTAGTTGTTGAGGACCTTGTTCCACAGGGAACCCAAGGAGATAAGTAATAAGTAAGTAATATTACACAATATGACGAGTTTCAAATGACGAGAGAGTTTTGGCCAGTGATGATAGTAGGAGAAATTAATGGAAAAACACAAGTGCATAGGCATCACTTAAATGATTGCATGTGATATGAAAAGTAATAAATAATTGATAATTTTATTTTATTTAATTACTTCACATATATGAATGGTGATTTAAATACTTTTTAAAATGGTTTTTTTCAGAATAACTTTTAAGTATATATAAAAAATATTGTTTTCTGTAGGTAAATTACACCATTAAAGATTTTTTTTTTTTTTAAGATTAAATCTTATTTTGGAGAGAGATTTCACTTTTATTCTTTCTCGTTTACAATGGAATATATCAAATTCAGAAATTAAAATTTAACTCTGCTGAAGTTTTGTAATTAATTATAACTTGTTTTATTAATTATAACTTATTTCTAGATTTTAAACTTTAATGTTTTGGCTTTTAGTTTTGATACATGATAATTACTAATTTTTGATTGCAGACAAAAATAGTTTTGTATTCTAATTCAAACTTGATATTCTGTAATATTGAAGACAAAGTTTACTTTTTATTATTTATTTTTTGGGGGTGGGTGGGTGGGGGGGCGGGGTCTTTATTTTCTGTACACTTTTACCTTGTGCAGAGTAACTTTTAGGTAAATTTTTATCATACTTATTCATTTTTTAAAATTTAAAGTAATAATGTCCAGGAAAATGTCAATCCGTTTTTTTTATTTTTAATGAATCGAACCAACTCTTCCTCCAACCTTTTCTATTCCCAGTCTTACATTTTGACCAGTTTTCTAGTCAAATTTTTTATAAGCTCACTGGAATCTAATCTGCTTTCTGGAACTGGTTTCAAAATTGTGCACAAGTTTTTTGATTTGTTTTGGCCCTTAAAACTCTAATTAGCAGCTGCTAATCCCAACATTCATTTTCATTTTTCATTTTCTCTTAAGCAATAGATGTGAGTGCACTTTTCATCCTGAATTGTTAAACTCTTGCTGACCACGTTTTCTGCATTAGTTATTCACTTTGTGGTTATTTCATTTCACAGTTCTCCTTTTAAACAAAAAATTGTGACAAAAGTGGCTTTTTAACAACTGCAATCTCTGAATTTGCATTATTTATTTATTTGTTTCACAAGTTAAACAACAAAATTTAAAATTTAGCCTCACCATCTTAACCATTAATGTATTACATCATATGACTAATTTGAGTGTTTATTTTAATGCATCTTTGCAGTATTGTGGTACTGGGTTTCTGGAGTAGGTTTTGTTGGGTTTTTTGAGTGGATTTGTTAATTAAAATTCCTTATAACATTTATTAGAAAAGATTTTAGTATAACTTTTTGAAGTGTATTTGTAATGATTTTTGTGCTCATTTGAAAAGTTTATGGTGTTTAGAAGAAAAGTATATGTAATAATTAAAATTTCTGATACAGATTTTTGTTTATATGGCCTATTTTAAAACAAGTACTGTAATAAAATTCAACCAAAATGATGTGTAAATAGTTATAAAGTAATTTTTAATAAACTCTCACTTCAAATAATTTGGTTTATTTATATGTCTGCCATGACAGATCTAGGAACATGTGATAGATCTAAGGAACATGCATGCACACACTCACCACAAAATTCATCTATCAAACATGTCATTTTAAAAAAGTATTTAGATGAGAAACATATGCAAGATAGTTTTACATATTTCTTCAAGTAATCAAATTTTGTAACTTTTGTTCTTCATACATTGCATATTTGTCTGCTCAGTAATTGAAACTGTGAAAATAGTTGACAAAATAATTTAGTGTTTTGCCATTAACCAAAGAAATTTTTTTAATACGCTTTGATGCTTTAATATAACTATTAATTTTTAAATGAGGTGTCAGCACACTCATCCTGTAAAACTTCATGATGCAATACCAATAATTTAATGATTGGACAATTAATGAATTATACAAATTAATTATTTTTTTGCTACTTATAGATGATGTTTAGTTATTTTGATTGTCTACATGAAGTCTCAAATTACTATGTTCATCTAATTTTTTAATAGTAGACATACCTCATCACTCTAGGTAGGGCTGTCAATTTTTTTCTAAAAAACTGCCTGGGTACCTGTCCAGATTTTGAACGGGTACCCGATTGAAAATTATCATAATCTCCATCGCAACTCATGATTTCTTACACAAAGGTACTTAACCATTAAGTATGTGCTCTATTTCACACAGTAGCCAATGTATGCATTTAGTAAATTACTATTAGTTATGATCTTTAAATGTACAACAAAAGCTTTTACTTTTAATATGCTCAATCATTACATAAGCTAAATAAAATGTCAACAACAATAACGTATTTAAAAATAGGGCATCAGGTTCAATCGCCATTCGCTTTCATCGCACAGATTGCATTTTTCAGTGTCACTATCCAATTGCTTGCATGACTCCACACAATGTCTTCCCCATATTAAAATATTACAATGTTATTATTTAATTTATTGACATTAAAATACTGACAAGTTTGTTTACTGAAGTCTTATTAACAAGCTAAACATGTTAATGAGCACAGGAAAGGACGTGAGCTACAGTGATTCATGTCGTCCATAATTAGATCTAGGTACAGAAGCTGCCATGGTCAGCACGATATAGTAGGCTGCCATCTATGAATGGGATGCCATTGTGTGTCCGGAGGGGGTGGGGTAGTGTGCTAAATCGAGCCAAAATTTGTGGGTTCTCTCATCTATCACATGATTGGCTTGCCCGTCGGTTTCCCTTGCACCCACTCTCTTCTGCATTTTATGCCAACGGCCACATTATCACAGGTACCTGTTTACAACTTTACTACCCTGGTTCCCAGATAGTGAGATACCCGTTGACACCACTAAACTCGGGGTAGTATTTGCCATTTTCTTTGGGAAAATATATATGCAAAAAGATGTCAAAACTTGGCTAGTAGATGAACTATTTTATATACAGCTAATACTGTAATAGAGATTATTGATTGTTGAGATAACTTAATCTTGCCTCTCTTGTTTATTTCTACAAACACTTGATAACTAAATGGAACAGTATTATATCTCCATAAATAGTAAGTTTTATTAGTGTTTGTACTGCTACTTGGTCTTACCTCATGCAGCCCCAAATACTACCACCACGCACACATCAGGCTCCCTTCACCGCAATCTTAGTACTGAAAGGAGGTCTCCTTCCTTTAAAAACATGACCTGTCAAATAGAAACATTGTTTGTCTGGGAGTTATCCATTATTTACTTTTCATCTTTTTCTTGTTGGAGTTACTGTTAATAAGAAACTAGCATTCTCACATTGATTACTCAATTCCAGTAAATATTGCAGGTAAATATATATTTTTTTAAAACCCTGTGTTCTTTTGTTTAAAGATAACTGTGGTAGCTATTTTCTCCTAAGGCTTTGCTATTTAGCTGTTATCAGTCATGGATAATATTAATAATCCTCTTTATATCTGATTCATATAGCCACATCATATATCATGCTAGAAACAAGAACACTCCCCACCACTACTGTGTATATATGTATGTGTACTGCAACTCGATCTCTAATAATTTATTAATTTTCAGAAGGCAGTAAAATTATAATTATATATTCGAATGTAATTAGTGGTGCACTTTCCAATATGACTAATTTTTTAAATCAAACTTTATCAAAATTTGAAATGTTTTACATATATTTAGGAAAAAAATATGAAGTGGTTTGCTACAGATAAGAAGTCTTGGTTGCTAACAGCCATAAATATGATTTATAAATATTATTATTACAAATAAATAGATATTTTGTTTTTATTGGTATTGGGGTGTAGTTTACTGACAGACACCAACCAAAAAAATCTGTGACGGAATTCCTGGGTTTTTTAAAATTTTATTTTAAGTTTGAAATATTGACAAATATAACAATAAATTTATAAATACAGAGTATGATTGACTAACAAGTAATTGATTAAGTTTATACTGCATGATCAAAATACCTAACGTCATCATCATTAAAAACTGCATTTGCTATACAGTCAAGTCCGGATATGTCGAGGGCCTAGGGGTTTGCCAAAAAGTGTCGAGATAACTAAAGATCGAGATTACAGAAAACCAATATGGCGGCAATATATTACAGTACTATAACATGCGCTTGACATTTCTTTATGTACATGATGTGCGTTAATGAATGAGAATGTACATGCACGAGTTTGGTGATTTTTTACACAACAGCGTTGCCGCAATTTGTTTGATGACGCGATCAGCATGCTATAAAAATGTACATGTACGTGTTTGCTAACAACAAAAGGTTTATGTACACGCGGTAAATATGGTTTCTGTACAAAGTCTAAACTGCTTTGTTGCTTTTTGCCTTTAACATTCTACTTGAAAACAAATGCTTCAATATTACATATAACGTGCTTGAAATTTCTTTATGTACATGATGTGCGTTAATGAATGAGAATGTACAATGTACATGCACGTGTTTGGTGATTTTTTACACAACAGCGTTGCCGCAATTTGTTTGATGACGCGATCGGCATGCTATAAAAAAAAAAACAAAGAGGGGAAGTTGGTCCACCGTCGATTCTCGATACTTGTATGTACCGTACATGTATTCTCCAACATTGCAAACACAAAGATTGTTCACAAAATAAAAAAAATCTGTGGTGTACGTGTAGTTCGTTTTTTTTTACAAAAAGCTAACCAAGTATCAAAATTAAAGTTGCGAGTCATTTTGTGTGCGTGTGTGTGCGTCTAAGGTGGAGGGCAGGAGGAAGGGGGGTGTCGAAGCCGCCTCTAAAAAGTACATGTACATAAATCGTACAAGCGGTTACTTCAAAGGTAACTTTAAGAGGTGTAAGCCAGTTGAAGAGCAACAGTGTGCCTAGTTTGCCCTTTATTGTTAGCGTGATGGCGAAGTGGCATCGGTAACTAACATTTTCAAAAGCCGACGACTAACTGATTTTAAGTGGTGATTCGGGCCCTCTTTTGTGCTAGAGATACATGTACAGTACATTACAAAGAAAGAAACAAACAAACAAACAGACATTGTATTAGTGTTCGGCAACATAAAAGAATCGCCATTACTGATAAGAAAATGTTAACAAAGAGGGAAGTTGGTCCACCGTCCATTCTCGATACATGTATGTACCGTACATGTATTCTCCAACATTGCAAACACAAAGATTGCTCACAAAATCAAAAAAAATCTGCAGGGTGTCAAAGTTCGTTTTTACAAAAAGCTAACCAGTATCAAAATTAAATTCGCGAGTCATTTTGTATGTGTGTGTGTGTCTGTCTGTGTGTGTGTGTGTGTGTGTGTTTCACTCACACACATCAAAAGCCGCAATAGATCTTTCATCTTCATGATGTTCTCGTCTTGATTTGCTTCTTGCCTCCCGGTGCGTCTAAGGTGGAGGGCAGGAGGAAGGGGGTAAAACAGATCGCACCTATTAGGCGCACACCCTCAACAGCTCTCCGTCAGTGGGGGGGGGGAGGGGGCCGAAGCCGCCTCTGAAAATATCCTACAAGCGGACAAGCGGTTACTTCAAAAGTGGGCTAACATAAGTTCTGAACCAGTTGAAGGGCAACAGTGTGCCTATTTTGCCCGTGGCAAACACCGCGCCCAATTAAGAATACAATGCCCTTCTTAAGTTTAAGCTGCAGTTTTTAACAAGACATGGTCATTTATTGTTAGTGTTTAGTCAGCAGTAGGGTCGAGATAACCAACTTAAGTGGCGATTTTGGCACTCTTTTGTGCCCGAGATACTAGGGTTCGGCAACATAAAAGAATCGACGTAACCGATGAGAAAATGCTAAGACAAAGAGGGAATTTGGCGGTTCAACTTCAAAAATGTCGACTTACTAGGGTTGGCAAGTTAACCGAGGCCGAAATAAGTGGACTCGACTGTATTACCAAATCTTTGAGATCCAGGTTTGATAGAATGTTTTAATATCTTTTAGCAGTAAGGCATTTTGAATATTTGAAAATACATTGAATACTTTTCTATTGAAGCAAATGTCTTAATATATCCCTTTTCATTGTATATAAGCTCAATGTAGGAATTATCTTAGAAATGTATATTCTCTGTCAGATATCACACCTCATATCAGACAACTTTCCTTATCCAAGCCAACATGCCAGACATCCTTCATATTAAATTTGTTAGTTTTTGTTATGTTAGTATTGTTAAAATCTGATGACTTAAAAGTAATATTTAATTATACTTGCTGTTTATGCTTTCTTTTTAGATTCACACTTTGTTATGGCCTTATCCTAGCATTCTTAATTCAAAAGAACAATGTCTTGTACTTTTCATGTCAGATTGTTTGAGTAAGATGAGATAAAAGGAGTGAGTAGGAGAATCTTATTCTGGTTTCTGTGAAGAGGGGATGAATAGTAATTTTTTATGACATAAATAAAAGGACAGGAAAGATGCCATTTAATGATACCCAGAAACAAATTTAATGAATTTTCAATGAATAATTGGTACTTTGGAGGGCAGTATGTATGTTTAGAATAAAAAAGATGTTATAGAATTTTAAATCCTCTATTACATTTCAAATTTTAAATTTATAACCAGTCTCATGATCTATTAGTACAATCTTTATGTATTTTCTTTATAGGGAAGATGATACTCAACACTTATCCTACAACTTATAAAAAATCTTATGCTAGGGAAAGACCTGTTTGATTTTTTAAATGAAGAAAATTTCAGAAAATTTGTTAATTTAAAATTTTTATATTTTTGCTTAAAGAATCTTTTATAAATAATACTTTTGCAAACAGGAATAATTCATGTATAGGTTATTATCTTTTTCTGTAATAATGTTGAAAGAAACTCTACAAATTAATATTTAAAGATATCACAACTTGTTTTTTCCCCTGTTATTATTTAAATTATTACCCCTTTATTGCTCAAGATGTATAGCTATTAGTTACCTACATAAAAACTGCAAACAATTCTGCAAAATATACAATGCCTGCTTTCAACAAAAATATAATATAATGTAATATGAGAACTTATTCTGTCATTACCTGCTTTATAAATATCTTGAATGATATCCCTTCTGCCAGCTTTATATTTTGTATAAACCAACTGAAAACTTATGCCATTGCATCACACTTGGTGTGGGAGAGTATCTTCTACCTGAGAAAACAAAGTTAATTACTTGTACTGATATAGCATAATCATAAATTCTCTTTTTCCAGTCTGAAAATAACTTTGTTAAGCTATCTGACATGTCTGGGTTTTGGATGAAGAGTTGCAGTGAAAATTTTTGTTTTCTAATTGTGTGATGTAAATTAATCAAAGCAAAAGACATATGCCATGTCATAAACAGCATGACGATAGCAAATACTTCATCAAGTGGCAGTAAACCTGATTTTCCCACAGTATTGCAAAATAATGTAGTGTGGCAGAGAGCAGGAAGGATGGGTTGGCAAGAATGCATATCACCAGGCATGGGCATGGACTACGTTGCAAAGTTTGAGGATGCTTCTGTTGAGAGTCAAAGCAATATAGCAATATTTATATTTAAATCTGCTTACATTATTAGAAAAACTATGATTATACTCATCACTTGCTGATTGTGTAACACAAATGGGAAGAAGGTGCAAGAATGCATGGATACATTTTTAAGGATTTTGCTGATGCTGCAATCCAAGATCCAAAAAGTATTTTACCTTTGTTCTAATTTATTTGGGGGGGGGGGGGTAGTTCATAAATTTTATGCCTAGTACTATTTGCTATATATATAATAAAGGATCTGAAATTTTTGAATATTTAAAAACTATGTGAAATAATTAAAATATAAATATATAAATATATGCCTTTTCATGAACAGGCTAAAAATACTTTATTAGGAATTTGATTAAAATGAAACAGTTTTAATATATATGATTTGCTTGTGTAATTTATAAAAGAATATGCATAAAGAAACTGAAAAAATATTGTCAAAACAATCCAGGTTTTCATTTATGGAGTGTGAATCATATCTGTTTTTTTAAAATTTGTTTTGCATAATGTAATACTCTTATAAAAATGTAATGACTTACATTTGTTACCAAGTTATATTTACTAAACATTGAAGTGAAATGTTTTCTAAATAGGTGGAAAATGGAAATCAAGTTGCAGTTTATTGATATCTTTAATTCTTGAGATATTCAGATTATGGATCATCCAGCAAATGGTTACAATTTTAAAAATAATAACTGTGCTGTCAGTGAAGGGGTTAACATATGCTGTGCCAATTAGTTTCAGATTTAACTTGTTCTGTATCTAGATTATATGTTTTGATAAATTATATCTTTATTTCTCCATTATTTATTGAAAAATAATTTTCCTTTACAGCAGTACTACAACATGGAACCATCTCAGGAACAAGTGTGGGGTCCACCAGTAAGTTTTTAATAGTACTTTTATATTTTAATCAAGAAAATATCTCCACTTAAACCCTCAGTCTTCAACTTGTATTGTGGAACAGTTTTACTACAAACTTATTAATGTAAATTTGTGTTCGGTTTCTTGAAATATATTTTTGTTTTTATATTAAAAAAAAAACAATAATCCAAATTATTTTATATAATCATATCTTTTCATTAATTACAATTAATTTTAATGCATAATTGGTGTTTTAAAGGTGTCAGTGCAACTCATTACCATGCATAATTTTCATTATCTTTAATAGTTTCTGTGATTTTTAATTTTTAAACAGTCTTGGACTTATTTTTTTTTTAATAATTTTTTATGAATAATAAATAAAAATAAAATAAAATAATAATAAATTATAAATATGATTACAAAATCCCCAAAATCTAAAATAATTTTACTTATCAAGTTTCTTTTCTTTAATTAACAGATTTATTTAATTAAATTAAATACCTAATAAATTCAGATGATATACATAGCCAAATATATTGCATCCAAAAAAAGTTCTTTTATTAACACTTTTTATCTCAAATAGTGAAAACCTAATCCTAGTCTTTGATAAAAATTTTTTGGGGGGTAAAACACTTCAATAATAAATTACAAAAATACTTTTCATTAGAATGGTGGTTTGCCTGCTGTTAATAGACATTATATATTTAGGTTTTGTATTCACTGCTTTTGTGGAAATAGATGGTATCATGGCTATTTCTTCCAACGAGATCTCACATTATTCAAAATGGCGACATCCTTTGTTTACACGTGTTCTACTGATTTTAAGCAATTTTTCAAAGTTGACCATTTTTAAATGGCTTTTCAATTCATGAATAATCTTTTGAACAATGCCTTGTCTGGGGATCTAGTCAATACAAATGAAAGAATTGTAGAAATAATGATGAGGAAGAATCTGAAAGTAATGTAGATTTAGAGAGAGTTGAAGAGTCTAATCATACTGATTCAGAATTTGAGATCGATGACGATTTTGTACCAAATTCGAGTAGCTGTAGATGTCAGCAAGTGGTCTAGAGAATTGAAAGAAGTGATTGTAAACGAATTTACGCCGGCATCTGGCCCCTTGCATGATTTAGACAGTGAAGCTACACCCTATGATTTGTTCATCTTGCTAGCAGTGTACCTAAACAAAACAAACAAGCATCCTGACATTAATTGGAAAACGAACTGCTTTCAATACCCCTTATTTAACCTCTCACCCTGTTCGCAGATGAACCCGTGAACGTCCTGTTTGGGTCGCGCATGGGGCAAAGGGAGACAATCAAGGGAGAAAAATAAATTTTCTGATTACCCCCTCATGCCCCCTCCTTTTTTCCCCCCGTGACACTACCCATTTAAAAAAAAATTATATAATGTCTTATAATAGTTACAAACCATTAATTTTTCTATTATGAATTGAATTCTGAACAAATCTAAATCAGTATTTTGTTATCTAGTGGTTAATGGTAAAATGGAATTAAAAATATCATATCTTAAGAATAGCAGTTTATCTACAGTACTCAACTCTTGATCACCTTAAACATTTGGAAATGGCATATTCAAAAGTTGAATTATTAAATTTATAATGAGTGTAAGTTTTAATAAGACAATCTCCAGTGAAATTTGGATTGCTTGATTAGTGATGCATTTGAATATATTCTTAAATAGATGGTTGATGTTGGAAAGTATTGCACCTTTTATTATTAATGCTACATTATACCCAAATGTTATGTCAGCAAAATTGTATAAAGTGCATACTTTCCAGGAAATTAAATGCTTATTATTTTTTGATAATACTTTGTAATTGTATATAAATGCAAAAGTAATGCATAGTTTTTGTTTTGTTTTTTTCCGTTTCATGTGTGTCATAAATATGTTTTACAAAATTAAATCACTAATTCTCACATCATTTACATTTTGATCTGTTCTGTTAAAACATAAATTTAAAGAAAAAGAAGTCGAGTCACTGAGGAAAAGTCAACATTTAATGCTTCAGTTTTGTTTACAGAATCAGGCATACTATGTACAACAACGGCCACGAATGACTGGAAATGGAGGAAGTGGCAATGCTGTCTACATCAATGCCATGCCTTATCAGATGCCACCTACACCTTCATATACAACTCCACAAGTGCAAATTATTCCACAGTCAAGTCAGTTTATGGTAAGGAAAGTTTCATAGTTGATACTTGGGAAACGTCACCCCTCCATATAGAGACCAAAGTAAGAGTCATGAGTACCAACTTCACAAACCCCTCCAAAATAGAATAAAATAAATGAAATATTTAAAAAATCCGGTCTTTCAGCAATAAAAGATGTAACTAATAATACAAGATGTGTGCATCCAAATAATAAAGCTTTAAAATCCAGAATAATTTTAAAAATATATTATGTCCAGGATGATTTTTAAAATGTAAAAACTAAATTGATGGTGTCTATGTATATCTTTGTCTTTGTGCATGCATGCTTTCTTTTCATTAAGTTCATGATATTTCTGCACCACTTTAAATTACAGTTAGTTCAAATGAACCTTGAATTACTAATAGGTACTCCCACCGCCACCGCTTTATGGGCAAAAACTCGTAAACGCACACAAATTTGCTAAACTTAACTTCAGAGCGGTTTTCTTCACATTAAACCTCAACTAACCATTTTTATATGAAAATAAAGATTAATGTTTTGTCTTTCGAACTGTTTTGTTGTTTTTTTCTGAATTTTATTAAAGTATCCATAAACTTTGACAACAGTACTTTAAGATTGCAACAAAAAACGGTCAAATGTCGCCTCTCGGCTGTAAAAGTAAGATTCACATTTTTGGGTACCATGTTTTAAGAAGAAAGTGGAGCCTGCAAGGTTTTGTAACCCCACAACTGATTGGTCCATTAAATAGATGACAGATAATTCTTTACACTCGTATATTTTTCACTTTTGTTTGATGCGAATAACCAAATAAATTTTCAAACAAAAGTTCACGATACATTTTTTGGAAGAAATATTTATCACAAAATAATGAAAAAAATGTCATGTTCTGTGGAATTTCAACATCTTTCTAATGATATGCCATAGTCCTCGATTAGTGACCCTTGCAAGATCCGCTAAATTAAAAACCCGTAGTACGCATCCCTTTTCAGTCATGACTTCCATGTGCGAAACGAGTGTTGACGCTACCGCTGATTTTTTTTTCTGACATTTTATAGGAGCAGTTGAAACCTCTTAATAGTATGATCATTCTGTAAGCATTTAATAATGTCACGGGCCGCCTATGTTGTTGTTGTCTGACTGACTGTCGCTGGCCTCTCTCTCCTTCTCGGTCAAAGGGGTGGGGTCAGGTCAGTTACCGTGACTTGCCGGGATCACATCGAACGATCAGATGTTGATGATCATTCTCACACTCGGACACCACGAATAGTCTTGTGGGGGTTAGGATTAGCTTTATTCTGAGATGTGGGGTAAAATGTGAAAGCCGGCGTGAGTGTGTGTGTGAGCAGGCGTGTGAATGTCGTGTGAGGGACGTACGGAACGAACAAACAAACAACCGCACCAACATACACTTTCAAAACCCGAGAAAGGAAGCCCAACTCTTGAGGAAGAGTTAACAAAGAATTTAATTTTTAAAAAGGATTTTAAAATGGGAAAAAAAAACGGGCTTAACTCTCACACGGTGTTAGTCATTCATTCGGTAACACCCACACACGGCATCCATGGGAAAAAGAAAGAAAGAAAGAAAGAACAATGGATATGATAAATGGTATAAAATGACAAGCAAAATTTATAATAGATCTAGCAGTGAAAACCGCAATACTATCAAATCATGTAATATTATCAAATCATGTACGGAAAAGAGCGGTGATGACCGCAAATAGCAACACTAAAAAGAGCAGCGGTGAAAACCGCAATACTATATTAAATAGTATCAAAATTTCTAATACCAATTTGTGGGTAAAATCCCACCACAAAAGATGAACACTAAAATTATCTCTACTTAAATTAAATGTCTGTAAAAGAAAGTTTAGGGTAAATACCCTATATCAATCATAAATGTTTATATAAAGAAGTGTCAATAATGTTTCAACAGAGTTCTAAATAAATAATAAACTATACTAACCTACCTAAATGAATGCACCCTGAGAAAAGTTCTTCTACTTACTAATTTCAAGGAAAAGAAAACGCACGTCTGCGTGACGAAAAATAAACGTAGTGGTATTGGCCAATAACTAAGAAAATCACGATGATACCGCAGATAATGTACGAAGTACATACGACGAGTTTAGGTTGTAGAACCGTCAGGCCTCGTTGACTGGCACGCAGGCTGATAAACCCGGTGGCCCTTTCGCGTTGATAAACGCCGAAAGTATAACTAACTCCTCGCTGAAGAATAGCGGGCGAAGTTAAAGGATGGTTGGTATATTGATGAGTGGTGGTGAATATCTTTCTCCCGGCCCAGTCTTGTCCCGTCAGCACTTGGCGCAAAGTCACTGATGAACAACCACTGTCCAGGTTTCGGGTCCAACGTATGATACTGGCATCCCACGCAGTTTACCATGAGTTGGGTGCGACAAAACACACCTCCAACACTGTATAATACGTGGAAGATATTCTGGCCTTTCTTTCCCGATTATGACGAGAATAGAAAGACGGTCCGGACTCGGTGTAGGCGAACCATAACAGACCTCACACCTCCCTGTAGTCCAGAATGTACACACACACACTGATTCAAAATGGCCGGGTGAATCCTTTTATTCTTTCCCTCCCAGAAAAAAAACTCATTAGTCATGACTGCTTAGTCTATTGTTCTCGGTTTTGGTGCATTCATTCTAGGGGTGCATTGACTAAGAAAATAGTTCCTAACTAAATTTATATGTAAGGACTAAAACTGACTAGCTACAACTTCTGTCTATTATTAAAATGACTATCCAACCTTAACATAACTAAATGTACAAATGATTTTAATTATAAAAGTAAATTTACAAAGTAAGTATTCACACTCTCTAACACTCTGACAAAGCATGAACATAGTACCACTCGCTCATTAATACATTGAAAAAAACTGTACACAAAATAAGCCAAAAGCCCTGATGGCAATTGGGAACAAACTTGCTGTCAGCACATCTAATTAACCTTTCACCTTAACCTGCAGGTGAACTCTTGAGAGCGTGTCCCGAACACTTATGGACAAGGGGGAGACAATTCACAGGGACAAAAATAAATTTTCTGATTACCCCCTCCCATCCCCGTGACAAATAATGATTACTGTACTCTGATTATTTTATCTGTAAAGATATCTCTATTTTTAAAGCAGAATTATTAATTTTGTCTTTATCATCACTATCGCTTCCGTAGTTTGAAAATAGGTTAGTCGGTGCGGCACTCTTTCACAAAAGTTTGACTGCTATTTCCTTGCATTTAATATTTTGAAGTCGCAGATCATATTATTTTATTTACTTAATTAATTTTAGTCATGATGGTAATCTCATTATTTAGGAAAAAATCGTTTTCTTACAACGATAATTTAAAAAATAAAAGACAACTCTTGATCAAAAATAGTAAACAATTGAAACACTTGAGTCTTTGAAATGTTTTATTTCATGCAGTGGATTTATAATAATACTAAGATATTTTATAAATGCTTTTATATACATTTTAAATAATTTTAACCTGTTTTGTTTTGAATTTTAACATAATGTTTTCCTCTTAATTTTTAAAATTTGTCAGGCTTCTGCTATTGTTTTGGTTTCACGATCTTTTAATTTCTTTGGTGGTACATAAATGAAGAATAAATTAACATGAGGACTTTTATATTACATTATTTAGTTATTAAAGATAGCAGATTCATCAATAATTCTTGTATATTTTATTTTAATAAATGAAAAACTAGTTGATGAACAGCCTATAGTTTTCACATTATTTAATTACGCCTAACAATTGTAGTAGGATTTTTCTTTGGTGAGGAACTAGAAGTTCACAGTACAAACAATGCGTTGATAATATTTATGGAACAGTATAGAAATAAGAATATTTTTAAGTGGGCTGATAGCATCGACTGTGATGATGAGGATGCCAAGTTTGTATTTAAATGGGGTTTAACAATGGAGACAACCAACAGAAGAACCTGTACAGCTGTTGACTAATGCATTACATGAGTGATTTTCTATTTATAAAAATATGTACTTGATTAATATTTGAATATGTGTTATGCAAATTCATTGTTGGAAATAAAAGCACATAATTAAATTACATTTATAGTGTACATTATTATATTAAATATGTCACTAATGTGTACCTAATTCATGTAAATGTGGATAGAGTTTTAGAATAAAGTTATCCATACATATTTTCATTATATTTCAATGCTTTAATTTACTTGTCACAAAACTTTCAAAACATAAAGATATGTATTATTATTTTGTTATAATTAATAACAGTATGTAGAGCATGTTTTTATATCTATGAATTATACATAAAGAATACCAAATATACAATTTTAAAATTTATTAAATAAAATAAGTTTTTATTGTAAAAATATTAATTCAGATAAAACATAGATAACTGATCTATCTTTAGATAAATGGATAAATCACTGCTGATCATTTTAATAGGTGAACCAAAACTGTGCTATGTATAGTTTCTAAGATGAGATCATTTATCTGTTTTAATTTTCTTTGTAAATAAAAATTATACAGTAAAATGAAAAATGTAACTTAATATGTGATTAAACAGAAATTATCTTTATTCATTATAGAAGAACTATAGTTTACTGATCATTTTGATATGTGAACCATAACTGTATTATGTATGGTTTCTGAGATGTGACCGTTTAGCCGTTTTAATTTTTAAAAAAAATAAAATGTACAGTGTAAAAAAAATGTAACTTAATATGTGATTAAACAGAAATTATCTTTATACATATAGATAGAGTATAGTTTGCTGATCATTTTGATATGTAAACCAACTCTGATGTATAGTTTCAGAGATATGGCAGTTTGCTTGTGTACGTTTTTGTTAAACTTCTTTAATACCTTTTCTTTGTTAAAAATTTGCTGAAAAGGTCATTTTCAGTATCCAATGATTTCCACATTTTCTTTGCAATTCCTTTGGGGAAAAATAGGCATTAACTACATAGTAAATGATTTAATAATATGTATTTTGGTTGTACTTTGTTCATCATTTGCATATGTTATGATGCCATGAATGTTCCTTTTTGTTGCATTTTGCGAGCAATTTTATGAAACAAAAGCCCATTTTCTTTTGCAATTTATAATAAACTGAAAAGTAAATTTTGCATTATATCTGGGTTTTTTTGTTGTATGTGACTTATTAGAAATTGTTGGATTGTTTTTTAGTGTGGTTTATATTTTACTTGTAATAAACTTGAAAAATCACACGTTCATTACGTCTAAAAAAAAGTTGACCACAAATAACGACACTAAATTAATGATATCTCAAAAAGTATAGCACACAGACTTATTTCATCAGTACACATATTTTGAGCATATAATATTTATACTGTATGAAGTAGAAAATGTAAAAAAGTAAAAAAATGAATGGGACTACCTATTACTAACAGTAATGAAATGAACAGTTGTATTTTGGTGGCATATTCAAACAAGCTGTCAAATGACCACCAAACAAACCATCAGATGCACCATCAACAAATTATCAAGTGAACCATGAGGCAAATTATCTTATGAACTATATGCTATGGAAAGTAATATTTTATCCAAAAAAATGAATAACTTTCAACTTCAGTGTATTATAGTAACTATGCCAGCAGCTCACATTCTTTCTTAAAATATATAGTCGAGTTTAGTTTGAGAGAATATAATTCACATGATTCTTTAGATCACTAATTTGTTTGGATGAAAATACACTCCGGGGGTGGTGGGTGGTTTGTGTTCTTTCCTGAAGAAGTGTGCATTTCCAATTTCATACAATGTTGGTAGTGAAAATAAATAGTCATTTCCAAAGAAATGACCCACTTTTCACCTATCAGATTCTTGAATTCATTAATAGATTACAATCATAAGACTGTCTTAACTAGTTTTATGTTAAGGGGAAAATGTAAATGCATCACTAGGATGGGTTTTCCTGCTGATTGGCAAGACACTAGTCACATGACATCTGACAGCAAATCTATGTCATTGGATATCAGTGCTTGCCAGGACTCCCGATTTAGATCTAACAAATACCACCTAAACCAAATAGGTTATCCATTCATTTGCTTATTCCTCCTTCTGTGCCATTGTTTAATGATGGTATGTTGCAAATTTTATAATTTGTGTTTCTGTCTATAATAGGTATACTTGCACCTCTTTTCAGTGTGCACTTTCCCTACTTTATTTTAAATCTTCATAAGCAGGTGATGGTTGGAGATACTACACTAGGCAATCTATGGAATCTATTGTGTTTTATTGACTGTCTATGCCAACTGTGGTATTCCTATGAGTGTTGTTGCGAAGAAAAAATTGCTTATGACAGTATTTGACTGTTGTCTTTTTCTCAAAATAAAAGACCTGGATGAATCTATCTTATCATGACCATTATTTAGTAGCTAATTGTCTGACTTTCTTACAACTTGCATCATTACAATTTACAAAGCAATATTTCACTTTGTCCCAAAAATGGCTTTTGACTCATGTGGTGGCTCCTGGTCACATATTGAGAATTATAATTAGTAATGCTTCCCAGCACAAGTTGTACAATTCTGAGCCTCTAAAGATTAGGGTTTTTTTAGATGTAAACAAATACAACATTTTTTATATATTAATTTTTTTTTAAATTATCTTTACTAAAATATAAATTATATTTATTTCTTATATTATTTGGGCATTATTTTTAATGACCAAAGCATACATAATTTTCATTATAACCCATCCTCTATCATGTTGATTTATTTTTTTTATTCTGAACTTTCAAGGTTTACATTAACTCTTTACCAGGCGGACCGCCCAAAACCACCATAACGTCGTATCAGGCAAAACGCCTGAATCAACCAGTGCTCTTTTTTTCTCATATCGTTCAAGAAATCATGAGAGTTCTGGTGTCTACAGGAAATCTGACGTTTGTACAATGATTTCCGTGCCATTTTAAAACGTTTTCTCCTTGCTTCGTTCATTTTTTGTTTGTTTTTCGCATTTGGTGTTTCAAATGGATTTCTTAGAATTGTCGATCGATAGTGAAGAGTTTACTGGATTCAATTTTTTTGGATAATGAGGTAAGAGAAGTTGATTTTGAATCGGACGATAGGATTAGAAGTGACAGTAGTGTCAGTAGCGTGCACATGTAGTATCTTTCAAATTTTGGAGAGTGCATCAGCTTCTGAAGATATCAAAGAGGAGTAGGGGGAAGGGGTATCTGGAGACGCACACGGTTGGAATAGTAGCACTTTAGCACTGAATATATCAGAATTTATAACAGAAATGGGGCTGAATGTGACAGTAACTAATGATAGTACTCAGCTGGCTTTCTTCTACCAGTTTTTCAAAGAAGAAACATTTGACAAGATAGCGGAATAAGCGAACGAGTACTAACGTCCGAAAATCTAAATGGCAATCCAGGTTGGAAGGAAACTAATACCACTGAAATTAAGGCTTATTTTGGACACATGATTTTGATAGGAATTCACAACCTGCCACAAAAAGAGATGTATTGGTTGTCTGATGACAGATTAGTTTCCTGGCATCAACAAAGTATGTGTACATAGTGTTTATAGCGGACAATAGCGAGACAAGGCTCTGTGCGGCCCCCAGCGGACTTTTGGATGTTACCATTTTTACTAATGTAAAGCACATTATTTAATTATTTTTGTTGTTTTTTTCTACTGATCCATCCATGTGGTGCCCTCCATGCACTATCAGTTGAAAATTTGGCCCTCTGGTCTAAAAAGTTTGTGCACTCCTGCTCTAATCTAAATCTTTACGGAGATAATGTCCTTTTCTTTTTAACAGGATTTTCTGTAGTAATTTTTTTTTGGGGGGGGGGGGGAGGGGGTTGAAGTGTCAACTAGAAAAGAATAGTGGTATGCTTTCAGCAAATTGTAACAATCGAGTTTAAGTCTCCAGCAGCTTATTTTCATTAAAAATGTATTTTGTACACACATTTCATTTAATGATAAACTTAATCAAGCAATTATATTTTCAGGGTCATGGCTTACAAATATTACACTTAATATTATTAACAACATATTATGAATTAGTATCTTTTTAATAATTGACTTGTATATATAATATATATAGACAGAGAGACTAGGTACATGGAATTTACAACTGTTCTCTTTAACATTAAAAATGTAATTGCTAATAGAAATTAATATCAAAGTACACATAATATTATTTGGTGTTTTTTTAAAATTATATTTTGGTATTAAGATGGATGATTTTTTTAATCTTTATACTTTTTTTATTGCAGTTCTTAAGAGGTTAGGAAATTCAAAATCATTTTTCTTTTTAACTGTTTAGTTGCATAGTTCATTTTATTGAAATAAAATTATTAAAGAAATAAAGCTGCACATAAGTTTTATGTATATTATGTATTTATAAAAGTATTTTATCAAAATTATATTTGGCAATGATTCAGTAAAGTGAATGATTAATAATTGAAATTATCCTCTAACCATTCTCTTTGGTGGGTTTTTTCTTAGTACTTAGCATTTCTTTTTTTGAAGACCTGCCACATTTAGATTTTTAACAGTTATATTTGAAGGCTTTAACAGGCAGGAGCAACATTGCAGTGGATTACAACAATTTTTTTTGTTTTTTTTTTAAAAATTTTTTTTAGGGAGGTATTCAGGATTTATTATGCTCAATTACAAATTGTTTTGTTAGTGGAAGTACCTGAATACTGATGTAATTTTTGATAAACCTTCAACTTTCCGTGCATTCATATATGCAGTTTCTTTATCTAATCGACTTAATTATAATAATTAAAACATGTATATTCATTAACACACACATTGCAATTAGATGATAAAAAGATATTTGAATTGAATTTTAAATTATATGATAGTAGAGATTCTACAAGCTAGAATTATAATCTTAAAACTATTGTAAACATATATGTAATTATATATAACGCAAATATAAAATAATAAACCAAAATGAAATGATACAAGTTTTACCACAAGTGGCGGGGCAAATTTGCCTATCCCTGTTTCTAAACTTAATTGTTATATAAATTTTTAAATGTCGAAGTGACCCAACCTTGGATACTACTTATGATTAACTTATAAGTGCCGCGAGTTGGGAGTCAACAACTCAGGAGAGAATGTGCTAGTCTTGCTGATGTAATCTAAACCAGTTTTAGGTAGATGAGTAGTTTTTATTTATTATCCAATGGTTAAGAATAAGATTTATGAGACCAGCCAATGGGCTGAGATCAAAGTTTGAAAAGAATTGTATTTTCTAATCACTTTGAATTTGGTGTGGCAGAACTCCAGTTATTAAAGGCTGTTAGCTGAATGGGAAGAAGCAGCCCTTTTTTAGAATTGTTAGAATCTCTGCAATTTCTAGAATTTTCTGGTTTATTGATTTATAAACTGCTACAACCAAGGTAGATTAAAAAATCTCTATCCCCAGCATGTAAGTGTAAGGATTCACTGCACTCTGTTATTGTATGACGGCAAAGAATGCTCGTCCCAAACGTGGAATTTCTGGTGTAAGAAAATTATTGGAAATTGCTGTACTTTTTTGTCAACAAAGAATGGTTTATCAGCAGGATTGAGCCCAAATTCCTCTTGTTATATTTGAACCATATCTGTAACGTATGACATTTTGCAAATTGTGTATTAATGATTTTGTCATCCTCCAAGTGTGTTAAATTTGCTTCTTTAGTTATATTTGAGATCTCATATATCATTGGCTTTTAGATTAGTGTCTTTTGAAAAAAAATTGGGCTCAAATTCCTTGATACTTTATTGTATTAAATTCAGAAAAAAATACATTTTAAACTACTTATTTGAATATTATGATGTCTTGAATATGGACTTTATAATATAAGTGCGTTTACATAACGAAGAGCTATGTTTGCACACAGTTTGTAAATACATTACATTATTTGAAACGATTTTCATTTTTATCATTGAGAATATACCCTTTTGTTATAATTTTAACTTTACCATTTCATAATTGAAGATTTTTACTTTTTTACAGTGTATATAAAAAAAGTACATTTATTGATGACGACTAACTTCAGTAACTTGTATATTCAAATGATGATATTTCATAAACTATTGAGATGTTATCTTAGAATTTTGCAAGCAATCTTATATCATCTAATACTATTATGTAAACACATTTGTTTTACCCTGAATCAAATTTGAAAAATTGGGTGGGACTACTTACTCACTATAGTTACTGAACCTATACAGTAAAGCACTATATGGTTAAATAATCAGCAGATAAAATAGCTCTGATCATTAAGTACACTATTGGCCCAGCTTGCATATGTCAGAACATATCGATGAAATGATCTGTAATAGTTGCATCTTCTAAAGAATTCAATCAACGACATATATGTATATATTGCAACATAAAGAACAATTATTATTTTTACAAAAGCAAAAAATCATCTATTCCGTTAACAACTCATCAGGCTGCTACATAGTTTTGAGAATTTAGCTTTTTTGCTAAATTGTAACTTTAAATAATTTGATTAGGTTTGTGTTGTTGGTCTAAAGATGTGCATTGATTATAGCCAGAAGAAATATTTGTTTCTTTTATAAATTTATTTATTCATAAACATTTTCAGTGATTTTGTAATTGTTGATATCTTTAAGAGCAATATATTGCTGTTAATTTTTTAAAATCAGATTAAATGCTAGATAAAATCATTTAATAATTCCGGATAATTGCAATGTTGTTAATAGTAATGGTAAATTTTGCATTAAAGTTAGAACTCATCCACAGGATGTTTTATTTATAAGAAAAAATCAATTTTTCTTCATTTGAACATTTGTCTTTCAGCTTGTATATTTTTCCAAAATTGTGTCATACAGCTGTAATTTGCCATGAATGATTCTTTACAAGAATTTTGTTTTCTTTTCAATCAAGTCATATGCTTTACTCATTTATGCAAATTTATACCTTGAAACCAAGTGTAATAGTTGCATCAGATGTAGTTAATTGTTGTGTCTCTTTTGAAGTATCAGCCAAGAATGAGCTACCCACAAATCCAGACAACTCAACAACAGTTGAATTACATGCCTCAGCAGTTCAGTACACAGGGAGGAACAGCATATCCATCATTATTTTATCCACAAATGGCTGTGCCTGCACCTAACCCTAACCGACCACCTTCCACTGGCCCACAGGTTGGCATTAGTAATCCTACTCCCTTCAAACGAGAAAAGAAAAGTGCTATCATCATTCAAGATCCAAAAGATTTAAGAGATGTAACAGACGAAATTTTACATATTCGTGGAAGGCCTTCTTCTCGAGATGCAGAAGTCCGAGAAATAAATGTAAGTGCATGTAATGCTTTAATGTCATTTTAAAATATTAGCATATATAGAAAAAAATGCATTTATAGTCTGCTAGAAATGTGCGTTGTCAAGTTTTTAAAATCGTCAGTATAGAAGTCAATTGAAAACTTCTGCATGTGGGTTACTTACTTTAAATAATTTTTACAGCATATTAGAGATATTTTTCAACTAAATAACCATTAGAAATGAAAAGAAGTTAGTTTTTATTGCCCAAATATATAAAAATGTCTAAACAAAAAAATTACCAAAATCGCTATATTACAGACCCGCACCATCGCCTTAAATTTATGACCTCCAATTTTGACAATACTAAGGCAACTCTGCTTGATTTGAAAAATGTTATACTCATCCATGGTAAGTTTCTGAATATTAAACAGATACCAAGCCATTATTTTTATTTTCATATATTAAATAAAATAGGCCAGATGATTTATATAATTATACATTATCTTTTAGAAAATAAAGTTTTGTAGTTTAAAATCACTAAATGTTAGGGATCATTTATTATTTTTTCATAATTACAACATTCTCTCCTCTCCTCCATCTCCAGATGAATACGATTTTAATAGGTACTGAAAATCTACAGTTTGGATATTGGAGTTTGACAGTTGCTTTTATACTATAAAGATGAACAGCTGAAGTTGATTACATTTTGGGAGATGGGGTATCTCTTTTCCTCAACAATATTTCTAATATTTATTTAAGGGCTTGTAAGATGTTCATCTGATGATAGGGTTATTAAAGGTTGTATTTTTTTTTTAAGTCATTGAATCTTTGTCGTGCGTTTGTTTACAGGACAATTCACAGAATCAGAATCAAAGAGTTGCAACTGAGTTTGCAACAAAAGTAGCAGCCCTTTTGCACACTGATAAGCCAGCAGAAGAAGAGTCTTCTGAGATGTATTCTATTCCATCTCAATCCCAAGGACTACCACAGCCTCATATTTTTCAACATCCATACCAGCAACCTATTATGGCCCATCAGGAATTGTATTCTGAAGAAGTACCAGTAAATGAAGAACTAGCAGTTGTGAATGGTGATAATCAAAGTATACAACCTGACAGTAATGAAATTGAAATGTCACTTCCATGTAATGTGGATATAGACATAACTTATGCCACAAATGCTGAATCTAGCATGTCTTATGTGTCTTCAATTCCTGTCAAAATGCCAATTGTTGCACCGGAACCCAATCCTGTGGAAACAGAAGTGAACATAGTACCCAGAGAGGTATCACCAGTGGTGCCAGAGGAAAGGACTATAAAGTCACCAATTACTGCTCCTGTAGAGGAAGAAGAAATTATAAGTCTTGTTACAGAGGTGCCATTAGTAGCTTCTCAGACAGAGCCTGAGAATATTGTGAAGTCTGCATCTAAAGAGAGTACCCCACCAATTTTTGAAAATGCATCAAAAGTGGCTCCGGTGATAATTGACGATGATGTGTCATCAAAACCTCTCTCTTCAAACCCTGATATCTCCAAAGAACCAGGTGAATTGATAATAATTATTAGATGTTTTGTTTATTAATTTTTGTTTCACTTTCATTGTCCTACATTCTGTCTGTCTAATTTCTATCTATCTGTCTATCTATTTATCTATCTCAAAAATTGCTTTGATATCCAAAATTGCATTCTTATAATAAAAACAAAACTGCATGCTTCAAACCTGTTTCTCAAGATGAGTAACAAAGGTAGTTCAATATTTAAGTTGATTGAGAATACAGGTACAAAATCTCTAGAGTTTTTATTTTTGTTTGTTTCTGAGTTTTCTTTGAGTGTTGCTCAGAATTGTAGAAATACATATTCTAAACCTTTCATGGCATTAATTTTGCATAACATCAGATATTATTTTACGTCATACAGGCAGGCGTCTTAGAGTTCAGACTCTATATTGGCTAGATCAGTACTATGGAACACCCATTACTAGATATGTATTTTACATTCCAGTCTGCAGAACTACAATTGGACTTTTTGTTACGATTATTCTTCAAATTATCTTTCCAATTTGGTAGTGTGTGCACCAGTATATCCTTTGCATCCAGCCTTGACTGAACTATAGTATTGACTTTATTTTTAAACCATTCCCTGATAGCAGGTTATTCTCTTTAAAGTCACACAGAGATCATCCTTTTTGTTGTGATCACCAAATGTTTTTACTAACTGAGCAACAGGTGTTTTCACTGTCTGCACATAGTTGTTATCAGTTATTAATCGGTCTTCTAGTAGATTTGAAGCCACTAATCATCAGTAATCACCATCAATGTTCCTCTAAGGTGTGCAGCCACATAGCTCATTATAAAATGCTGTACAGCAGTTTCAAAATTCTGCACACAAGTTTTGGTAACTAGCTCAAATAACTGCCAATTCCGTGAGCACAGGAAAAGTTGCACACACATACACACACACACACACACACACACACACACACACACACACAAGAAAGATATTAGAGGCTAAGTAGTTACTTTAAGCTAATTATTCTTTTTAAGAGATTCCAATTATAGAAAGCAAAATATTACTTAAACTAACTTGTTTTATTTTTAAGTTAGCATTATTATATAGCCATGTTTGACTTTGGAAGACTTTTTATATTTTGAAATGCAATATGTTCATTTTAATGTTTGCAGTATTAATGGTTTGCCCTGGAATTGGCAGCAATTTTTACTCTCCAATTTTAAATAATTATTTTGATTGCACTATATAATTGTGAAAATGTTAAATGTTATAAATATTTATACATGTTAATAAATATGGTATATGTGTATATTTATTATAATTCTTTTGAGTGGTTTAATCTTCGATAAGACACCTGAAACAAATTGCTGGACTAAGGGGACATAATCTGTTATCTGATGAGACAATAATACTTACTAGGTTACCTTCCTTCAATAGATATTTGTCACCATGCTTCAGTGAACTGTAATATATTTACAATTGTGATTTTCCATGGGGAGACTTTTGACTTTGAAAATGAAAGACTGTCCAGAAATATACATATACTTTTATTAAATTGTAGGCTTTTTCTTTCTATAAAAATAGTAATTAATATTTATTATTATGAGACTGTGGTTTTTTTTTCATAATGGCAACTTGTGCCAAAACAATTGCATGCAATTCATTATATAAAAATACATACTTTTGTAATAGAATTGCATGTTTCAGAATTATTTCTTTTATTCAGTCAAATTGATAGCCAGTAAAGTATTTATTTTCTTTAAAATCGATTTGACTTGCATTTATCACATGGTTATACACTAGTTGCAATTGCCGAAAACATAAAATTAGAATAACCATGATAATGTACTTATGCATATTTAGAGTTATTTTCAGCTTATTGTCAACTGCATATTTATACAAATATTTATCAGTTCAGATTCAGAACAGTTGATTACATCAGCAGCAAACATCCTGTTCTTGTTGGACATCACATGGTTGGTTTGTTAGTTTTCATGGGCTTTGTTTTATGATCATTCTTTTTATTTTGCGTTCATTTAAATCTTCATTGTCTTGATTTCATCACCCATTCTATAGTAGATTTAAAAATTTAAATAATGAAAACCTTCAACATAATAAGTGATAGTGGTGCAGTCAAATATATTTTCATTTTTTTAAAAAGTGATACTGAAACCATTTGCACAGAACAATTAGCAAATAGGAGCAAACAAATCTATTGTCACAGGGGATGGAGTAGAGGTATGTTGTGCAGAAATTAACTTTCAAATGCAAGTTTAAAAAATAAAAATGCAAGGTGGAAGTGGCCTATTTATAGGTTAGGTAAAATGTTTTTATAAAAACTGCAATTATGTTTTAAAAAAAGAAGTAATAAAACCGAAGCATTTCTTATTATTATGACAAAGACAGATATGTATAGTCAGTTCCTTTTGTTTTGTAATTTAAGTGGCTTTCTTGTAAGTTGGTTTTAATATAGATAGTTTATAAAATTATATTAAAATTATCCACATTACCTGTGAAAAAGACAACATACGTATATGATTAATTTTCAATACTTCAAGTTCAAACAAACAGTACCATCATTAACTAAAAAACTGTAGAAGTAATAGTTTAGGTTTAATTGTTTTACATTTATTTAACAAAGGTTACTAAATTATTTTTTTGAAGAAAACAGAAATGTATTTATAAACAAACTTTTATTGTATACTTGTTATTGTAGTCAAAAACTTCTGCTGATTGAATTTAATTTGAATTATTTGGTCCTTAAACATTACTGCCAAGCTGCATGAAGCCCGAGAGTTTAGACACATCTGCATTTACACTCATGTTTTACTCATGAATAATATTTTTTAGTATTTTATTCTTGTATAAATTGTTTAATGACTAAAAATGTAAAATATATATATTTAATAATGAAATAGATACTTATAATACTAATAATAGTGAGAAAATTTCTTTTTAAAGTTTCTAAACTAGAAACAAACAAATTTGAATAGTTAATCACCCCAGTATATTTTGCAGAATTATTCCCATATCTATTTTAAATCATTAAAATTATCCAAAGTCTAGTAATAATTAAAAATTGTAGTTTTTTTAAATTTTATTATCACATGAGAGAGCTCTTTACTTTGGCCTACTGCTCCATTTACTATGTATAGAATTCATCAACTTTTACAACTTCAACATTCATCACTCATCAAAGAGTCATCAGCAGCTCCATCATATTATGTTATTTTTTTATATTTTGGATTCATCAACTGGTTTAAAGTAAAATCATATTTAAAGTATATTTTTAGCATTCCAGAATAATTTATATTTGAATAATATTTCATTTTGAAAAGTCATCTAGGGTGCATAACTCTCCAGTTACCTTATTCATTTGGAAACAAGATTGTGTGATTCCAAAATTTAATTATTGCATTTTTATGTTGATGCTGGTAAAATGATACTTTCCTGTTAAATCTGAATTGTTTACAAATAATTTATTTGAATACATCTTCTTAAATTTGTAGCCTGCATTGGTAACCATTGTGCATTTAGGTTTTGCTTAACTACTCCTTGCAGACCCTGCATTGGTTGGTTGGGGGGTCCTTTCAATTGAAGGGGCTCAATATTTATTCCTTTAAAAATAAATTATGCATGTTTGTCTGCATATATATCATAAAATATTTAATGTGGATTTTATCACTATCTCACTTTTTTTAAAAGTCAGATGTGTTTCAAAGTGAATAAATAATGGCACTCATCAAGATGTAGATCGCTCTACAAAAAAAAATCTAAAATCCCTCCACCACCACCCCCCATCTTAATGTGCACATATGCGCACAATATTCTGCTCTTATTCATATTAATACGGTGTCGTTAAATGTGTTCTCTCTATTAGTCTATATACTTGACCATTTTATGATTGTTCATATTAGTATTAAATAAATGTATGTCATCCATTTTTGTGAGGTGGATAAATTTGCCCTTTTGTTCACAGCCAACATCTACCTCCGTATATTTAATTCTTTTAACCAAAATATCAGAACGAAAAGTCTTATCACAATTTATGGACTAGTTAAGCTCCATGTTAGAACATTTCTCAGCCTCCCTCCCTTTGACGTCTTTTCCATCTCCACCCCACCCCCCTACCTGTCCGTTCCCTGACATTTGAAATAAAATAAAAACTTAGCTCAATTATGACTTGAGATTGTTGTATAAAAATGAAATAATTATGAGTCCGATATATTATAAAGCGAAAAACGAATGACGTCGAATGCAAACGGGTCAACACCACGTGTTCCTGATTTATATAATTAACCACGTGTCTGCTTTTTTTTTTTTAAACTAAAGACTGGAACGACCAAAAAAGAAAGAGTGGATAAAAAGACAAGTATTTTTATTCCATTTCAATTTAGGTATATTTGTTAGTAGTAATTTTATTTCCCCATTTTCAGTACAAGCTTCGATAAACTTATTTTGACCCGCTCAGTTGGCCTTGAACCGGTGTGGCTGTGCATAGTGGGAAAGAAAGGTCACGCAAGCAGACTCGAGCAGTCTTGCACCGCGTGTATCGATGTAAAAAGTTCATTCATGACGTATTTTCTCTGCTGGCTGACATCGTGTTTTTTCTCACTTAAGTAGTGAATAATAATAGCATTTAGAATTTTAGTTGCCTTTTAAGCATCTCTACCATTTGTTAGTACTTAAAAAGTCGAAAGTTGCGATTTTTGAAAACTTGTTACCCTGTTAGAGTGCTGTACACAAATTTCCGTTCACGCCAGGGAACGGCGGTGTAATCCGTCTGCGGTAGATGTACTTCGTTGGGTAAATTTAGCCTCAGACTCTGGAGTTGGAGGTATGTGGAAATGCGTGAAACATGTTTTCAATGGAGTAAGAGAAAAGAAAAATTTAACTTGGACAAATGTTAAGCAAGTAGTTAAACATAGCTGAAACATATGATTAAACCAGCTATGAACGAAGGATGCGTGCTTGTTTAATGTATACAATAATTATTGCTGTATTTAGCGTTAAACGCTAGCAGTTATCCTGTGATAGTGGGATGCCAGAAGAGGTGACTCAGAAACCTATTTCAGCATTTACTTGCTTAGAGCTTGTCAGTAAACTATGGTACGATCATCCACAGCCGCTGATTCCCGGCCGACGCCGTCCAGCAACCCTAAAGATGCAAAGAAAAGCAACAAAAAAAACAAAAAAGATCTTAACAAGCGTGGCGAAGCCAAGGAAGGGTCGGAGATGGATGCTTTTGCTTTCTCAGACTCAAAAACAGAGGTATGGGTTTTTTCGTTTGTTAGTTTTGTTTGTGTTTTTTTGTTTTGTTTTTGTTCTTCCATCTCACAGACTTGCTGTTATAGCATCAAGATAATAATTATGGCTTTATTTCCTAACTCTAATCACTGCGTAATTAGTAATGCTGAAAATATTTTCTTAAAAAAACTTATTTTATATAATTTTTAATGTCGTAATTGCTTATTTAACTTGCTTCTGTGATCCATCCGAATAGATATTTTTTCTTTTAATTGATTTTTTTTCTCCCTCCAGATATATTTTTCCCATTAGTTCTTGTGTTTTTTTAAATAAATAAATATTTTTGTAATCACACTACCAAAGCCCAGAAGTTAGGATTTATTGCTGATTTAATTTATTATTAACAAAATATAAATAACAAAACATGCTTTTACTAGTTGGTAGTCTTGATTATTTCTTATTTCCTAATCTACTATCAATGAATAATTTTTTACGTTTGATTCTTATTAGAAAGAGAAAAAAAGAAAGAAATGCACATAGTTTTAATTTTGTTGGTTAAGAAAAAAGTTTTCTTGTGCAAAATCACTTTTAAATATTTTTTAAAAGAATGAAATAGCATTAATCATTTAATGGCTTGGGTGATGTGACCCATTAGGACAAACTGGGTCTGAACCTTGCTTTGGGTGGTTTTAAGATATGATATTTCAAAAGTTAAGGTTTTTACCTTTGATTTGATACCTTCTTTATCATTCTGCTGTGAAAAATAAAAAAAATATATATAGTATACTCATTTAAATGAGGTCATTTGTCTGGCAGCCATTTTGAAAATAGTGAGTTGAAAGATTATAGGCTTAGTCTCTTGCGTTTAGTTTTTCCTTAGCAACAGGTATTATTTAACCCTAATTTTGCATGATGATAAGGGTACAAGAAATACCTTCTTACAACTAAAATAATTGTCATATATATATACATATGACTAATAGGCTAGTAATGCTAACCATGAAATACTTTTTTAAAAAGTCCTATTATTCACAAGGCTTCATCAAGCAGTCACAGTATATAATACACTAGCTAAAAATAATTGTCCAATGTGAGAAAATAATTATTAGAAATAAAATATTAAAAAGATAAGTAAATAAAAGTATTTACGGCACCATTCCATTGAAAGCAAATATATTAGAAACGGATGTTTGTTAAAATATCCATATGACTTTCAAATAAATGCTGAATAAGGTTTTTTTAAGAAAAGGTTTTGTGTGCATTTTGTGAGTAAATAAATATCAGAATTTTTTTAAATAACAACATGGACCCTGATTTATTTGTTCCACACTGACAACATGTTGTTTTTCTCATTGCCATCACAATCAATGCCATGATGGTCACACTCATTCGACTTGCTGCTACATTCACCATTGCTATGATCATCTGATTCACTTTCATCCACAAAATAATCCGACACAAGCGCACTTAATTCAAGTTGATCTGCTATTCTATCTTAAGTTCTGGTCAATCAGATATTTTTCCTATAGCCCCTAGGAAGAATATTTGATTTACCAGAATTTAAGATTTGAAGTAGCCTAGTTTCTTTACTTTTTTATTTGTGCAAACCATGTTGATAACTTTTGTTTTGATAACTTTTAAAAGAAATTTTCCACAGGAAGCCACAAGTTACCTCCCATGAAGCTTGTAAGGAAACCTGCCATTGGTAGTTGCTAAGGCTCTTCCTGCTTTCCATATTCTCCTTGGTCAAATATTTTGTACACCAAGGCCATTGTTTACACCAAATTTTTATACAGAATACTTTGATTGGTTGAAAGTAAACTACATGAAATGAAAGTTTGAATAACCTGCTTTCCAGTGATGTATGATAGTGGGGCCCTGTGATGGTTGTACAGTAAAATAATTTGGGTCAAAGTTAGGTCATTTTAACAGTTTGTAGAATAACTTTTTGAAGGGTATGTCGATTAAAAATACAAATTAAATCTATTATTAACCCAAAATTAGGTTCAAATGTGTATTTATGCTAAAGATTTAAGGTTCAAGTTTCAAATACATTAAAAGGTCAATAAGGTAAATTTTGACCCTAACCACCATTCCAGGCCTTTACTGTTGCTGTGCAACTTAAGACTCGCAATGTGCTGATGGGTCAAATTCCAGTCGATAGTATATATCGGGTATGCATACTGTTAAACCTTTACCTTGTATATATATACTATTTATTTTCAGAGATATGGCACTGGCATCAGACAGATGGAAATTATAATAGTCTAACAATGACATTTTCAGTATGAAGATGTGGAGTTTGTTTTTGTCATCTAACCTCTGATAGTAAGCTGAAATTAATTTAAAATTTATATACAAGACCACAATTGAGAATTATAATATGAAAATAATCAGAACCATAATTTGCCCATATATCATTCTGTGCAGTATTTTCAATCTACATAAACAGAAGAGAAATTGAGTTTTTTTTTCCATATTTTATCAAATAGTAAATATTTTATTATTATAATAATTTAATTGTTTTCATCTGGTCATAATTCTAGACTAAGTGCTTGGGTTACATATTATTTTGTTTAAACTATTTAAAGTCATGGCTAGGTTGAGATGACCACATTTACTCTTGTTTTTTAAATTTCAAATAATAATAACTGTGTTTATGTATTTAGCCTCAAACAATCATAATAAAATATCATCTCGGTCTTCATCTGCATACCTTAGATAAAACTGCTATTACTTCACATGTCTTGTTGATGAATTCATTTATTTTATTCAGCAAAATGCATAATTTTGCAAAAAAAAGACTTTATATATTTATGTAGTTCATTAGTCTTTTTTCATCTGTTTATTATGTAAGTTCCATCCAAACTTCTCAACTACATTCTCACAATCCATTAAATATATCTTTATTTCTGAATTGTTCCATGGACTGTTCAGCAGAGCTGTTACTTTGAATTTCTCAGACTTCACCATTTAGACATCCAGCATCATAATTAATTGCAACACGCTTACATATTTAAACTTTTAAAGGGCAAAGTGTCCGTATCAATCAGTGCTCTTTACTTCAAATTTTGTTTAAGAAATCGTGAGACTTCCAGTGTCTACTTCCTGTGTGACTATTCTACGATAATTGAAGCGCATTTTGAAACATTTTCTCCATGCTGCATTAATTTTTTTCATAAAGTTTTCTTTGTTTTTCGCGTTTAGTGTTTCAGTTAGATTTCTTAGAATCAAGTGATAGTGAGGAGTTTACTGGATTCAATTTGTCGGATAATGAGGTGAGAGAAGTTGATTTTGAATCGTTCATCAATTTAAACAGTCAATAATTATGCAACTTAATTTTTTGGAAGTTCTGATAAAGTATCATTGAAAACTTCAGCTGGATCTTTTAAAAAATACTGTACCAGATCTTGAATAATAGTGCTGTAGTAATACTACAACTGTCACAAAATGTTTTAGGTACTTTTTCTTTTAGATTACTTCTTTCATCTGTACTTTCAATACATGTGACAATAGTAGCATATTGCTATTGTAAAATTTGATGGAAAGATGCTTCTCCTCATATCTTCATTTATTGGTTCTCAACATGGTTCCTGTGGATGCTATGGAACTCACTGAGGCATGTACATGTTCCCATGACGAGGTGTAGGAAAAAAAATTATATACATGTATATATAGTGCATATGTGGTCTGTTCCATCCAACCTCACATCATGCTAGATTCTGTGAAATCATTCCGAGCAGAACTGATTTTGCAGAAGTTATATATGAAAAAGAAGTCTTGTACATTTTCCAAGTATGAAGAAATGTTTTGTGACTTTGATTTTAATGGTGAAAATTTTCTGCCTGAATTATATAGATACATATATTACATATTACTAAATAATGTTTTGAACGACTGTTTTAGGAAGTCCCAACCAATTTTCAGATTTAATGAGAGTAAAACAATTGTGCTTATATAATAGTATTAGATGGTTGATTATAGTGTTGCATGCAAACTTATAAGAAAAACTTCAAATAGTTTATGAAAGTGCAAGTTAGTCATCATCAGTTTACAAAATGAATAAATGCTTATTTTTGATACACTGTAAAAGTTACAATTCTTCAGCTTAAAATGGCAGTATTATAATTTTAACATAAGAGTATGTTCTAATTGATAAAAATGCTAACAATCATTCAGGAGTTGTTTTTTTTTAAACCTGTGAGCAAACATTCATTACGCAAATTTGCTCATAATATAGTATAAAGTGCATTTTCAAGACAATATATTCAGAGAAAAGTACCAAAATATTTTAGCCCAGTTTTTTCCAGACATTTAAAACCAGTGATATATTGGGTCTCAAACATCAAACAAGCAAAGATATTAATTAAAAAAAACGTTGACACAAATTGTAGAATGTTTTCTCTCGAGAACTATAATTTGGGGGGACTATATTTCTTCAATCGTGCTTTTTATTCTTAACTGTTTTATATTTTGATTACTTTTATTATATAAGAATTTTTTTAACAAAATTATTTAAATATTTTCAAAGCAGTAAATCTTGTATTACTGTAGTTTGCTTATTTTTCATATACAATTACACATCTAGAATTTGAAAACTTTAGTGTTTTCCATTATATTTTGTTGTGAATAAAATATAAAATTTAACTCAGTATATATAGCATTTACACATGTACCAGTATTGTGTGTATTTATGTATACGTTACTATAATTGAGTGATATACTGGTTTTGTAAAGTTTACATGTGCATGCATAGAAAGCTATGAAAGTTTGTACATCTGATTTCATTAGCATTCAGTACTCCTCTTCCAGTAATAAAAAGATTTTTACTATGCATATGATTGCTTGCTATAGTTCATCATAACCAATATATCACATATTCCACATTCTCCAATTGACTGTCAGCAACTCAACTCCCTTTCAAAAATAAACTTGAGTCATTATTGTCATACTTATTGCTTTTTTTCTCATTTAATTGTTTTAGTGATTAAATTATTGATGAAAATTACATCTGCCATGTTATTACTACAAACCTTGACTACTTAAAGAAAAAGCAAGAATGCTTGTAATATGCTGCAATACATTTCCCCCTTATGGTAATGCCTTCATATACAATGTCAAGATTAATCGGTTTCGAACTTTGCTGCAGCTCTATATTTTCTAATACATTTGACACAAAAGAACTTGGTGCTTTTTGGGGTGGGTGGGTGGGGTGTGGTGGTTACCCAGTGGAAATCCTTGTTGCAAAACTGTACCATTACCTAAATGTTTTATAAAAGATAGTTTCATAAACACCTTCCAGTGAGCAAAATGTCAACTATTTCAAAATGAATGGCTGCTACTGCTAGGCATCTGTTTTAGTAAAAACCATTCTGATACTTATTAATAAATAAGTGATTTTTTTCTTTCTAACATGGTTTAAGTCAATAGTGTGTCTGATAAAGAAATATCTTTAATTTTATCCAAGTCACATCAGCAAGCAATTGTATTAAATAAAGTCGCTAACATTGCTATATAAAATAACCAAATTTGTGCACTAAATACTACTTATTCCTGCAAAATCGCAATATAGTAACCATCTAGTGTCAGCTAGTTGGTTCATGAGATAGTAAAATTTGTGGGCTCCCTGCTAGTTGCCAAGACATGGTTAAAGAATCAAATACCGGTCATTTAAATGACAAACTTGAATTCTCTCTTTTTTTAAAATTTGTTTTTAACCATATTTATTACACTATTTTAAAATATATATTCCAAAATATTCAATAAATTGTTATATTATTTCTTAATTACTTACATGTACTGTCTATCATCAAAGTTTTATATACTTTTGCATTTTAACAAGAGTTAATGCTCTTGTATTAATGAAAATTAAAAATTGTATGTGATGTGAAGATTGATTTTATAACTATAACTGTCTTTGTCTTTTTTCCTGTCAAATTTGTCACTTCTTTCTGTTAATTATTTCAATGTTGTGTCAATTTTTCTTGAAGCAAGTAAAAATAAAGTCACTCTACATGCATATGAAATACTAAAAAAATGAAGAAAATCATTTTTTTCTGGTACAGAATTTTTATCAAAAAAAACTACTTAAAAAGTATAGGAAAATTTTCTTTCAGCAAAGTGAAGTATATTCATTTAGTAATAAATATATATATACATTGCATATATATATTGAACCTTTTTTTTTTTATTAGAAACTTTTAAAAGTTTTTATATTATTTTTGTGTGTATGTATGTGCTCATGATTCTTTATCTTATATTTTTCTTTTGGACTGTCAGTAAGCAGGGGATGTTTTTCTTTTTATTTTTTAAAGGCCTTTTGTTTAACTCCTCACTATTTTTAGTACCAATTTGCGCTGGCTTGCTTTGATTTCACTGGGTTTTTTTTAGAGGCATTTGGTTTCTTCACTCCTTGTATTTTTAGTATTGTTGTATTTTTCGTTATACAATTAGGTCTATATTTTGATTGCAATAGTTATAAACAGAAATAGGAAAAACTGATTTGTGTAGCCTAAACAAGTAAGGACATTTAAAAAAAATCTAAATAATAATTTTAAAATGAATTTGGTGTTACTAAAATTGTAGGATTACAGTGATCATACTATGAAGTTCAATAAGTTGAGTTTATATATAGATTGATGATAGATTTACATATTTTATATTGTTTAAGGAAAAAACAGAAAAAACATCCAAACAAGAATTGGACCAAAATTTGGTTACAAGCACTCCTGTCACAACTTCAATGCAAGACTCAGCTGCCACTTTTAGTTCTATTCCAAATAAGGAACAAAAAGTTGAAGAGCCAGAACCTTTGAAAGAGTATTTTGATCAACAGCCATCCAACCCAGAACAGAAATTTGATGTTTCTTCACCTATACCTGAGGTCAAATCCACTCAGATGACTGATTCCATTGAGAAACCAGAAGCAATGATGGATGATGAAGATATGAATGAATCTACCCCTGCTGACAAGTCAAGCAAAAAGATTGTCAATGGCATCAAGAAATACACATATAAAGAAGGTTGGTGAATTTTAAGTATTGTTCTTATATATATATATATATATACCTTTCTGTAGTAAATTATCTAACTTTTACAACTAAAGTTTTGTTTAATGATAATATGAAGATTTCATAAAGGGTTGTTTTGTTTATTAAAAATTTGTGCAAATGACTATTTTTTTATTACTAGACATAATAACAGTTTGAAACTTTTAATAGGTAATTTCTGAAAACCTTATAATAGATCGCCCCACTCATTTTTTTCTACTTGATATTGTACAGATCTTTTAAGGTCAAAATGTGTTCTGATGAAATAAGGTGGTACAGAAAAAGTTTGAGATATCAATTTAGTGTCGGGTACAAGTAAAATATAGACCACACTGAACAATAGTCCACATTTTAAAGTAACATACTCAGAGACAACAAGAAAAAAAGATATGGTGCAGAATTCAAATTTCAGTTTATTATAAATTGCAATGGAAAACATGCTTTAGTTTCATAAAATTGCTTACAAAATGTAACAAAGTGAAATATTCATGGCATCATTGCATAATCAACTGATGAACAAAGTATCCAGAATGCATATTATTAAAAGTCATGTAGTTAATGCTTATTTTTTCCATAGGCACAGTAACAACATTGAAGAAATAATTTGAAGCTGATAATGGCCATTTCAATAAATTTTAACCAAAGTGTTGTACAGAAAACATATAAGACAAATTTTCATATCTCTAAAACTATACTGTATACAGAATAAAGATAAGTTATGTTTAATCATTTATTTAGTTTACATTTTTGATTTTATTATAATTTTTCTTTTTATTAAGAAAATGAAAATGGATAGATTGCACGTCTCTGAAACTATATATAACAGAGTTGTGGCTCACCTATTAAAATAATCACCAGGAGGTTATGCATGTAACTAAACAAAAGATTTATGCAGCATTCTATTTTTAAAAAAATATTTTATAATACAAAATTTAATATTAAAATCTTGTAACTGTATTAGAACTGTACGATTGGCGTTAAATTAATATTGTATAATACAAAATTTAATAAACTGTATGATTGATATAAAAGCACTTTATATACATACATACAACAGAGATACATAATGATGTTGGATACTTATCATTACTGATTATATCTACACCAAAAAAACAAAAAACCCACCAAAAACCCAAAACATATCATATTCTGGTGGTTTTGTGACCACACTTTAAATCACTAAAAATGTACATGAAAACTTTATTGTTAAAAAAGAATTGCTTAAAAGAACTGAAAATTTAAGAACTGTTTTTCAAACAATGTTTACATTTTTATAATCTAGAGTTATCTTTTCTTGTTTAAATTATCAATGTTTTAAAACTATTTTTCTTAAATATTAAATTTTCTCCCATTACTAAATTAAATGAGAAAATAAAACAATATGTATAAGTATGATCTGCATCTTTAAAACTAAATATTTCAAGAAAATAGAATGTTTCCAAATCTTTGTAAAAGAGTTACTCCCAAGTTTCTCCAGTATTAGAATGTGTTAGCTCTGAAACTGTCAATAAATTCTAGTTTTAAAAGAAAATGCTTTCAAATTAATCAAGTAAATAAAAATAAACATTAACAAATGTTTATGAAATAGATCTTAACAATAAGTGGTTTGAACTGATTGTATGGGGCTGAATAATCAGCGTTAGTGTCTCAGATATGTTAACTATGGCTAAGGACGATACTAGAGAGTTTTCAGTTTAGCTAGAACTGCTATTGTGTTGTGTTTTTACAAAGATATTGAACTGCTGAATAAAATTATATTTTCCATGATTTTATGTGAAATATTTCACACACACAAATTGTCTCACACTATTTACTTTTTTTTTTTTTAATGTTAATAGCATACAAATATGAGTGTGTAGAGTTATCTCTCCTCTTTTTAATGGACATCAGAATTTAGGTCACTTGCCCAGTGAGATCTTGTTACATTCTTAAAATATGGTGCCTGAAAATGAGGATT
The DNA here is from genome assembly GCA_028829895.1 of Sinotaia quadrata. Lineage (NCBI taxonomy): Eukaryota > Metazoa > Mollusca > Gastropoda > Architaenioglossa > Viviparidae > Sinotaia > Sinotaia quadrata. Next base: position 73,579,382 of record CM054179.1, read on the forward strand.
TCGCTTTTTGGAGGGTAGAAAAACCTGTGAATTATAAAATCAAATTAGGCTTATTATTTATTTAAATAGACAAATTGCTTATTAATATTACTTTCACACATAATAATTTTTAGTTGAGAAAAAGAGCTTTTATGGTGGTTAATATGTTTTTGTCATTGTGAGCTGTGCGAAAGTTATAGTTTTATAACCCATTTAAAATAAATTTTGTTACCTCTATATATATGATTAAGTTGATGATTATTAAGTTGGTTGATTTAAAAAAAATATTTGTTGGAGATAATTAAATTTATTTTTTTATTTAAAAAAATTTTGTTAAAACATCTCAACTTTACTTTCAAAGTTTTCAACAAAAATATGTGCTTTTTACATATTTCATAAACAAACACTAAAATATACATTTTTGAACAACATCAGTTAAGATTAGGATGATGATGAATTAGTTGTTACAGATTATATTTGTTAATAGTTTCTTTTTTGTTGCTAAAATAACACATTTGTGTTGTCTTTTGTTATATTTATTTTTTATTTTGTTTATATTTATTTTGTATATACTTCATGCACGAAAGTTTAATTTCAATTTGGACAATTCACAATTATTTTAAAATAAAGTATTTATTGCTTTAAAATTATTATTTTTACACTTTTTTCTAAGAGCCTAGAGTTGTGGCGAGTTTTAATTTTGTCGTCATGTTTTTTTTTCTTTAATAGAATTAATCCCACACATTTGTGTTTGTATTGTAGGGTTTTTCCTTTACTTCATTATTATTTTTCTAATGTATGCAAAATAGATCAGTGGTCACCACTGAACCCTGAAGGGAAGAGGCAGTATGACAGAGATTTCCTAATTATGCTTCAAGGAAATCCAGAATCTTGTTTGCGTCCAGCAAATCTTCCAGACTTACCAGATATAGTCCTTGATAAGGTAAGAATTCCTGCTCTCTTCAGGCATTGGTCTTTTTATATGGCATAATCGTAAATAATCAGTTGACTTAATTTTGTTTAATATCTTCCATTTTTCAGGTGGAAAGTTTGTAAGCATTATGCTTATCATTCAAAGTAAAATGAAGTGTTGATTAACCCTTTAAGGGGCAGAGCAGCCGAAAACGTCTTTACTACCAAAAGGGCAAAACGTCCGAATGCGTACATATCAACCGGTGCTTTTTTCTTCTCATTTTGTGAGAGTTCTGGTGTCTACTTCCTGTCTGACCTTTGTACGACGATTCATGTGCATTTTGAAACGTTTTCTCCTTTTTGCGTTCATTTTTTCATAAATTTTTCTTTGTTTTTTGCATTTGGTGTTTCAAATGGATTTCTTAGAATTGTCAATTGATAGTGATGAATTTACTGGATTCAGTTTATCAGATAATGAGGTGAGAGAAGTTGATTTTGAATTGGACGATAGGATTAGAAGAGACGTTGATTCTACTAGTGTTTAATATTTATTTTTATTTTTTTAGAACATATATTAAATTTACTTACATGATTGACTGTAAGTGTTAAAAAATACTTGTTAACAAAATCAAACAATACTTTATGTCGTAATGTAAAAAATACTTTTGGTAAATTTTAAGTGTGTAGTTTTCTTTAACTTATTTGAATATTTTAGAAAGTTTTATGAGTTTCAAAATTAGTTTTGTATTGATAATTTTTAAATGCAGATAGAATTAGTGTGTTAAATGTTAACCCTTTACCGGGCAGGCATGTGCGTCTCCAGATACCCCTTCCCAACACTCCTCTTCAATATCCTAAGAATCTGACGCTCTCTCCTCCAAAATTTGAAATTATGCTACATGTGCATGCTACTGTGTCACTTCTAATCCTATCGTCCGATTCAAAATCAACTTCTCTTACATCATTATCCGATAAATTGAATCCATTAACCCGTTCGCCGGCAGCTATGAAAAACACGCGCGACGTCACGGCGTCAGGCACTTTTGCCGCCGAACGATTTTTCTAACACTAACCCTAAAAAAACGCGAAAAGCGACGGTCATTTAGCACGGATATTCAAAACGTTAATTGAATATTAATCTAGACAAACTAATTAAATAAAAAAGTAATACTTTTAATTGATTTAAAATTTGAAATAAATAAATAATAAAAAGTTTTCTTACTTTTTTACTTGAACTTGAAAATTTCTCCATCGATATCCTGAAGATTTTCTTTATATATGTCATATTCCTTGAAGGCTTGACATCCCCAAGTATTTTGGGGATGTTTCGTTGCTGTTTAGGGTATTTTTGAGAAGTACCCAGGGTTGCAACTCGTCAGAAGCCTGACCCCTAATTGTTTGTTATATGGAACATCAAGCACACAAACACCACGTACTTGTACTCAATGGCTACAGTGTCCTAGATCTATCTGATGATAGCTTTTGTCAGAGTTCAAAGTTCCACAGTAATGAAGAAATATTTTTTTTAAATTATATATTCAGCTGAAGTACTGATATATGTAGTCAAAGACAGTGAAGCGCAAATCCAGATGCAGAAAATAAGTTGAAAAGTTCCAACGGATGATGATAGATGTAGTCAAAGACAGTGAAGCGCAAATCCAGATGCAGAAAATAAGTTGAAAAGTTCCAAAAGATGATGAAGTAAAATCATTGAAAATATATAATGCCAGCCCCTACCAAACAAGAGATGTGAAGATTTATATTTTATACAAATGTAGAATTGGCAATAAAATAGTAGTTGTAGTCAAATTTATGAAGAAGAAATCCAAATTTTGTTTTCACAAATCCCAAATGAAGAAGATAAGTTATTACTTATAATTGGAAATTTAGTCAAAGTTTGTGCAGCACAAATCCAGATGCAGAAAATAAGTTGAAAAGTTCCAAAGGAATGATGAAGTCCAATATCTTGGTGAGATAATTTATATAAATTGTTGATGTAGTAAACTGAAGTGAAGAAACATTTTTTCACATGTCCATTCAAGATAAAAGTTAGTTTTCACAAAGCCCACATGAAGAAGGAAGATTGAGTCCAATATCTTGGTGAGATAATTTATATAAATTGTTGATGTAGTAAACTGAAGTGAAGAAACATTTTTTCACATGTCCATTCAAGATAAAAGTTAGTTTTCACAAAGCCCACATGAAGAAGGAAGATTGAGTCCAATATCTTGGTGAGATAATTTATATAAATTGTTGATGTAGTAAACTGAAGTGAAGAAACATTTTTTCACATGTCCATTCAAGATAAAAGTTAGTTTTCACAAAGCCCACATGAAGAAGGAAAGATTGAGTCCAATATCTTGGTGAGATAATTTATATAAATTGTTGATGTAGTAAACTGAAGTGAAGAAACATTTTTTTACTATGTCCATTCAAGATAAAAGTTAGTTTTCACAAAGCCCACATGAAGAAGGAAAGATTGAGTCCAATACCTTGGTGAGATAATTTATATAAATTGTTGATGTAGTCAACTGAAGTCAAGAAAAAAAAATAGTTTTCACTAATCCCAAATGAAGAAGGAAAGATTGAGTCCATTATCTTGTCTTGATATAAATTGTAGATGTAATCAAACTTGGTGAAGCAAAAATGCAGTTGCCAGAACATTTTATAAATTTAGAAATTTTGTATACTCTGCTAGTCTGTATTGAACAATGAATACACAGGTATGAAAATAATAATTACTGAGTATGTGTACGATTTCATCAGGAGTAAAAGAAGAAAATATACAAATAAATTTTAATAGTGTGTAAATGAAAATAAAATTAATATAAAGTATTATGTTGCTGAATTGCATATGTTGTAATCTTGTATAGGCCTGTATGGTGTAAATTATGAAAATAAACTGCTCCTAACACAAAGAAGAAAATAGACAACAGGAAAGAAGAATTAGAAAAAAAGAATTTACAATTTCTGCTTTGAATGAAATATTTCAAAGCAGGGGGTAAGACACAGGGCAACATCACACGTTTGACACATGTGACGTGTCCTTTTGGCTATTTTGTTGTCTGCACAAAGACGACATCTTTTCCTAGGTGCTTGTTTACTTGGATCAAGGTGAGGAAAAACTGTAATGAAATGTTTGCCCATTAGTCTACATGGTGAAAATTTGTCTGAAGAAATGTGACCAGATTGAGTAGGATTGACATCAGGATATTTTAGTAGTATTTGCTTGAGGACTGCTGTTCTGAAATCAAGCAATGTCATTGATTTACCTGTGTGTTTCCTGTAAACAACACAGGCATTGTACAGTGTAATATCAAGAATGTGAAAGAAAACTTTCTTGTACCACTTTACTGTTTTTCTGATGCTAGGGTATGCAGTTGTTACACTGTCACACAAATCCACCCCTCCCATATATTTGTTGTAATCACAAATGCATGCTGGTTTGACAATTGGTTGCTTTGTTTTGTAATTATTTTTACCTGTATTTATTATTGTACTGTCATGATGCATTGTGCTGAGCATGAGTATCTGTTTCTTGTCTTGCCATGCAAAACAAGAAATGCCATCATTTTGAACAATTGAAATTTGTCCTGGAGTAAGTTTAGTGCCTGGGAAGTTTTTTGGCATGTTTTTTCTGTTTCCCATTACAGTTCCACATATGTATGTGTTGTTTGCCAAAAGAATGCGTGCTAGGGTGGGGCTAGTGAAAAATCTATCTGTGTACAGCTTGTAATATTTCCCTAGCAGTGGTTGTAAAAGTGTTAGAACCACGTTCTCGCCCTGATTTCCATCAGTAAAAGTGTACTCAGTGTCTTTCCCCGTGTACATAATGAAATCGTAAACATACCCTGTTGTACTTTCACAAATTTCGTATGATTTGATTCCAAATCTAGCCCGTTTAGATTTTATGTACTGTCTAAAACCCAAACGACCTTTCCACAACATCAGGGATTCATCCACACAAATATTTTCACCAGGCACGTAAACTGATGAAAATACCTGTCTGAAATGATCGATAATGGATCTGATTTTGTTGATACGGTCATTAGGATCAGAGACAGCGTTGTCACAAAAATGTAGGCAACTTAGCAGCAAAGAAAATCGTCTGCCAGACATTACTTTACGAAATACTACTTGGCCAAAAATTTCATCTTTACTAAAATAATGTTCCAACATAGGAAGTTTACAAATTCCCATTAGGAAAATCAGTGCCAAAAATTGATATATTTCACATACCTGTGTATCACGCCATTGTTTGATACGACTATCAGGAGTAAGGTTGGGTTGCAAAAGTTGCTGAGATGCATAAATATTTGTGTACTCAACAATCCTTTGCACAAAATTCTCTGGAATAAATGCCTGAAAAATGTCAAGTGCTGTAGCATTTTCTGGCAACTGCATTTTTACCCCACTACTGCCTTCAAACGCATGGGGCTTTTCGACTGGAGCGTCACTCGGGAAGACCCACGCGTCACCACGAGGACGACCGGTTTTTTCTCCACTGTCACCTCCTGCATATAATTTAGTAGGGGCTGGCTCAAAATCTTCATCAGATGAAAAATTACTATCATCATCCGTTGAATCGTCGTCAGAACCAACTGTACGACTAAAAACAAGATCATCAATAGCGACGTTTGGGTCGAAGCAAGCCATTATGAGAACGAATGCACGGAACAAGGAAAAAATATGTCTGCTTTGCCACCGAGGTTGTTTCACAAACGGCGGGAATTTAGTCACATGATCATCCTAAATATAGAATCTAAATATAGATTCAGCAAGGCAAGTGAGTGCTGAAGCAGACGACAGTTTTCCTTCACTCTGATTACTAGTTGTTTAAAGTGGCTATCGATTTAAAAAAGTGTGCGGGCGCGTAGGCCTGAAAAGGACGCGCGTCAGCGAAAGGCGGATTTGTTTTGTAACCTAACTCGGTAGCGGGCCGGCGAACGGGTTAAACTCCTCACAATCGCTCGACGATTCTAAGAAATCCATTTGAAACACCAAACGCGAAAAACCAAGAGAACTTTATGAAAAGATGAACAAAGCAAGTAGAAAACGTTTCGAAATGGCATGGAAATCGTTGTACAAACGTCATACTTCCTGTAGGCACCGGATATCCTGTAGATATGGGAAAGAAAGAGCACTGGTTGCTATGGGCATGTTTGGGCGTTTTGCTTGATACGATGTATTGGTGTTTTGGGGTGCAACACCCAGTAAAGAGTTAATAAATTATTTTAACAACTGCAGATTGTGATTGTATAATGGATTCAATGTGTTTCAGCCTTCACCTCACAAGGTTATGGCAAATTTGAGTACCAAATCATTCCCAGACTTCACTCCAGGCTTTTTTGTGAAAACAAACCAAAGGGTAAGATTAGAGTTACTTATTAGTGTGCAATTGCACTAAAGCGTACCTGCTTCCTGGTAGAAAATTAAGTGTCTAATTATTTAGCTAAAGCATTACCCTTTCTTTTTTTTTTAAGCAGCGTTTTTAATTAAGAAAATTACATTTTGGTTAAGTCATTAACCCGATCGCTGTCTTTGAAACAATGTACATCTCAACCGGAAGTGCCTGCACCTCTGTTTAACAGCCATTCGAACCAAGATTTTTATCAGGCCTAACAAGTTTTTATGCCGAATTTGATTTGTTTGGTGGATCCTAACTAACGAACTTTATTATGTAATTGATTAGAATTTAATTTCTATGAAATTCAACTAGCCTCTACTGAAATTTTGGATGTGACCATATGATAATAAAAGAAAAAAAACTGTCGTCATCAAAGCATAAAAAGAAATAGAATAACTTTGTTATATTTAATGAACTTTTAATTTCTTCTGGAAAATCCTTATCTCCACACTGTTTACGAAGTTTTTAGTGCTATTTATGAATCTATCAGTTTGCTTGAGACCAAACTTTAATGTTTTTAGTGCTTTTGTCATAAAGACCTTTATGCCTTCCTTTATATCACACATGATAAATTTGTTAAGATTGAAGAACATTTTGTGCTTTTATTCTCATAAGACTGGTGGACAGAATTCTCTAAGCAAACGTGGAAGCCAGACGGGAAGAAGAACGGGGCCAGGACCTACCCAAGGTGGTGGTGAGCAAAGAATCATCCGCAACATCTCCATCAACCTTGACATTCATCTACACAAAGCTGAGAATGCCTACAAACCAGGAGTTGTGGAAAATGTTGACAAAGATCAGGCAGAAAATGCAGTAAGATTAATTACTATTTAAATTTTCTAACCATGTTTCACCCTTTTGTTTCTCTAATTGACCCCTCACTTGTGTGTATACTTCAGCGTTCCCTTTGAGGTATGGAATTCTTATGCTGGTATTTGATTTGAACATGATTTGATTTTTCCATGTCTTTGGAAAGTCATGAAAATTGGTAAACTGTAAAACTGGTGGCAGGAGGGGGGTGTCTTTGAATATAAAATGTTTGTATAAAAATAAAAGACATTTTGTATAATGAGTGGATTTTTTCCCCCTCAGAAACTCTACAGGCAATTCAAGGCTATTTTGAACAAGCTTACCCCACAGAAATTTTCCACCCTTGTACAGCAAGCACTGACGCTAGAGATTAATACTGAAGAGAGGATGAAAGGAGTCACCGACCTCATATTTGAAAAGGTAAGTGGTTCTCCTAACAGCATTTTCATGAGATTTTTTATTTGATAAGTAAAATTGTAAATGTCTGTGAAGAAAATGTAATTAAATTTTTTTGGTTGATTAGTCATGTCTTGTTTAATTGGTGATCCAAATACTCAGAATTTTGCATGTAAACTTGTGATATTCAGCCACAATGTTTGAATGTTTAATAAAACCATAACTCGTTTATTATGTAACTTTTTTTTTATATAACCAAAACTGTTTTAACGAAAAAATAATTAAGCTAAAGTGTAAAACATTTTTTTCATAAAAAATGCTGCAATGTGAAAAGTTTGCCCATAACTGCCTATTTTATCTGATGCCTTTGATAATTTTATATTTTGTTTTCTTGTGCTATCTCAAAGCTTTCTTATTAAAAAATGTCATAGCAGTATTGAGTCAAACGGTGTTAAGTGTTCAGTTTTATCGATTTTTCTTCAATCCAATGAAGGATTATTTTATGTGTTTCAGATGAGGCAGATCATTTTCTAAAGAAATGAGGTTATAAACTGGACTAGCAATACAAAGCAGAAGCTAAATAAGATTTAAAAGTTAAAAAAGAAAATCTGCAAGCAAAGTTTAAAATAATTGTGGGGAAAATATATACATAATAAAAGAAAGAAAATAATATTTTAGGAGTTAATAGTAAATCTAATTGTTGATATAAAGCGATCCAGAGGCTTACATTTTCTGACTGTTTATTATTTTTGCATCAAGAGTTGCCATTTTTGTTTAAGGGCACATACGGCACGAGAAATCAATTTTTTTCTTATTTAATTTTTTTTTTTTCAGTTTTGAGATTTTTACACATTTGCATACTTTGATATCTTCTTTTGCAGAAAATATGTGTTTTCTTATTAAAAAGTGTGTCTTTTTGTGCAAATAAAGTTGTTTTTCCGACCTACCTGTGTTCAAAAAAAGCGTTTTCCTCGCATAGAATCGCCGATAATAGTCCACTTTGATTCACAATACCCGCCATTTTTTAAAACTAAACCATAGAGTGTTATATATAGAATTAAAGGGAATTACCTCCCTTATACTAAAAACGTAGGCTCATCGTATTTTAACACGCTATAAGCACGTGGTTTGACGAAACCTTGACCCACTACAAGGGCTTGTGTGGTGTGTCACGTAGTACAAAAGTGAAAATCGTTCTTTGATTGGTTAAAAATGCGGTTGCTGCGGGATAATATCAAATCCGGGCATTTTCAAAATGGCCGCCAACGAATTTTGCGTCACCTCGTGCTCAGTTCTAATCATACAAAATTAGTTTCTCTAAGCAATTAACAATCTCGCCCATGAAACAAAAATCGTCTAAAGGTCTAAAAGCAGTCGAAGTTCGACGGGGAAAGCGGAAAACAACGCAAAACAATCGTAGTGAGCCTAGCAATTACACGTTGACTGCTGCAGACGACGTACAACCGAATTTACATACTGTGACCCCCCCACCCCCACCCGTGTTTACCAAAACAAACGACGTTTCGTAGATGCAGACAGTGTATAAACTCCAGATTTTGACAATATCTCTTCAGCCACTTCCCACCCATCTACTTCTAGAGGAACAATGCAAGATGTTTATTCTCTCCTACTGTCCTAGACCTACGACGCTCGTTGCAGACGACGCACATTTGCAGTCGATCTATGCGATCACCTCCCACCCGCCTACCACCTACTTACACAAGAAAACAAACTTTGATTGTTGCTGGCAATTTAGAATTACCTGCTCTACTTTTGATCAACCCAATCCTATTTCAAAAAGTGCCGTACCAGGTATTTATAATGTTCGTAGCGCTAACGTGCTGATAGCTGCTGCCGGCGATCCCCCCCCCCCCCCCACTACCCTTCATCCACCTACTTCCAGGCGGAAATTAACTTCGCTTCAGCCGAAATTATCAGCGTTAACACTGTTTCAGACAAGAATATCAGGGGCATCATTGATTTAGATAATTTAAATGCATTGTTTTCATCGGCTGCTTGCTCTGAATGCAAAAGTGTTGGAAGTTTGAAAGTGTGTTTGGGAGAGAAAATGGGCTGGGCCGCATGAATCAAAAGTTGGCTTATTATTTTCTTTTGAAGTTGCCAATGAGCTGGTGCCAATATATAGAAGAATGTCTTACCCCACTCTCCTGTATGGATAAGGCATAGTTAGTTTTAAAAAAAGTAAATATTGAACACAAAATTAATGTTTTACAGTCTTTATTATACTTTAAATGAGTTTTTCCAAAAACTTTGTTTTTCTGTCCGCACCACTTCCTTGCAGTCCTGGATCACCAAATCTAGTAAACACATATTGATGAAACTTTGTATATTTGTTCTCTATATACATGTGCACAAAATCAAGTATGTGTTAATGCCTGCATGCATTATTTTTTTTTTTACAATTTTTTTACTTTGACATTTTACATTCAATTAAAAATTTTTGACGGGTATGTCAATAAAAAAATTGTAACTTTTTTTCTATTTAAAATTTCTTTAAACGCATACTCCACTTTTTTAATCATGCATCAAGGATAATAAAAATGTTATTTAAAAAATTTTCAGACATTTGCAAGTGTTTGAACTTTTCAATTTAAAAAAACATATTTGAGGTGCTTAAAAAATTCTAAAAATTTAATTTAAAAAAAACTAAGCATGATATTCAAAATCTAACAACAGATTATTCTTATCTAAATCAGAGACAATATGTGTACCAAATTTGAAGGCTATAGCACGAGAGAAAACATTTTTTTGTTCTTTGCCTGTAGTAATGTGGCCAAAAATGTCAAAGAAGTCGAAGACGTGTGCAGGGGAGAAGGCAGTTCCTAGGGCTCAGGATTATTAGGAGGACTAAATGATTGTTAGGAACTCATTGTGCTATGGATAAAGCATAATTATTTTTTTAAAAAGTAAATATTGAACACAAATTCCATGTTTTACAGTCTTTATTATACTTCAAATGCGTTTTTCTCAAAACTATGTTTTTCAGTCCGTGCCGCTTGCTTGTAGACCTGGATCTCCAAATCTAGTAAACCCACATAGTTGAAACTTGGCATACTTGTTCCTTATATACATGTGCACAAAATCAAGTATCGATTAAATCCTGCATGCATTATTTTTTTTTTTACAATTTTTTAAATTCAACATTTTGCATTCAATTTAAGATTTTTGACGGGTATGTCAATAAAAAAATTGTAACTTTTTTCCTATTTAAAATTTCTTTAAACGCATACTCCACTTTTTTAATCTTGCATCAAGGATAATAAAAATGTTATTTAAAAAATTTTCAGACATTTGCAAGTGTTTGAACTTTTCAATTTAAAAAAACGTATTTTGGGTATTTAAAAAAGTTTTAAAAATTAATTTAAAAAAAACTAAGCATGATATTCAAAATCTAACAACAGATTATTCTTATCTAAATCAGAGACAATATGTGTACCAAATTTGAAGGCTGTAGCATGAAAAGAAATTTTTTTTGTTCTTTGCGTGTAGTAATGTGGCCTTAAATTATTAACGTTCTAAAACTTTTTCTGAATAATTACCATCCACGACTAAAATTAAATCATTGAAATAAAATAATATCTATATTTATTTGTTCCATTATTTTTCAAAGTACATGTATAAGTTTGAGAATTTTGCATACTTAAACTTCCATGACAGTAATTTAAGCCGTTGCCTATCACTAGACCTTATAAGTCCTCACGACGACACAATAGCATTAGAATGTAATTCCTTGTAAGTTTGTAACTTAAGATTGTCTTGTCGTTGTAAATATATTAAAATGCCGTAGATAGTGATATATTTTTCTATAATTGTGATATTTTGAGCTGAAAATTTTGCCTTGAACTTTTTATTATTTTCTGAAAATTATTTGGTTATTTGTAATACAATTATAGAATAAATATGTGTACAGTGATTTATCCTTCATAATAGATCAGTTTCTAAAGATTTCAAATTTGGCTCTGTTTCCCCAAACATAAATTTGTCTTTTTTCAGGCTATTACCTTTTTTGTAGCAACTGCTAAGCGATAAATTTTAACAAATTTGTATTTGTGCATATTTAACTTATAAAATAATGGTGTTGGTACTTCCTAATGTTATTTGTATAAAGTTTAGTTTTACATGCAATAGAGAATTTTATACATCTGTAGGACTTGAACAATGCTTATTTGTTGGGGGTTTGTTTTTTTTTTTGGTTTACTCATTAAAATTCATATGCACAATTCATGTATTTTTAACAATTTGGTTCCCACATATTGTGATATACAGTAGATAATTTATTTGTTGATCCTTGAGATGTATCATTTGTTTGGATGAATGTCTTGGAAAATATTTGGCTTAAATCTTACTACTATTTTGCTTTAAATGCAAACCTATGCAACAATGTTTGGAAATTACTTTTATAAGTAGAAAGAAACTGTTTGATTTCTTCTGATATTGTTTCAAGCAACTATATATCTCCTAATACTTTGATTTTAAATTATTAGCTTTATTCAGAATTGAAACTATCTAGTTTTAAAGATATTATTTTCAAGAATAGAATGTATGTGAATTGCAAATCGTAAATTTCATATGTTGCAATTTTACTATATTAAAAAATAATATACTTTTGTCTTAGTGATTCACTGCTTTTTTATTTTCATTGTCCTGCATCCATTTCTCTTTTGTTTTACTCTTTAGGCTTTGAGTGAACCCACCTTTTCAGTAGCTTATGCTAATATGTGCAAGAGCATGCTGACGCTGGTGAGTTTTTTGCTTTTATTGATTAAAAGTGTGTGTGTGTGCAATAAACGACCACTATTTTATCAGTTAAATATATTTGGCATGAGACTATATGGTGAAAAGTCAAAAAAGCACCCAAAATAATATTTTGGGATTATTTCATATTTGCAATGTGTTTTTTTTGTGTGTTAATCAATTTGTTTTTCAAACCTACTGATTGACACCATTTCTGCTACTAAAAATGGTCGGCTGCAAATGTAAGGAGAGAAAAAAAAATTCCTATCAACGTTGTGGGTCACCGAATGTCTTGACAAACATTGATCTCACTTTGTCACGGGGGAAAAGGGGGAGGTAATCAGAAAATTAATTTTTATCCCTGATTATCTCCACTTGGCCATCACGTCGACGCAACAGACGTTAGGAAGTGTCGTCTGCTAACTAAATGATGTATTAATTACGTGCACTGTCAGCGAGTTTGTTAATTTCATGTTTCCCTATATTTTTATAAAAATATATTTGATTAATTATTTGAATTAGATGTTCAAAAATTGTGATTGATTACAATATCTAGATAATGTGTTTGATTTTTATTATCAATTCTTATTACAAATTTAATTAGGGATTATATTACTAGGAGTTTTGCACCTCAGCGTAATGCACCTTTTTAGCATGGGTAAAGTAGGAATACACGCGGGAGTTTTATCTTTGAGAGAGCGAGAAATGATTTTGCATAAAAGGACTGACGGGAGCTATTTTAATTTAATGTGCGTCTGTCTGGACTACAGAGAGGTGTAAGGCCTTCCTACCTACACTGAGTCTGGACAATCTTTCCATCTCCGTTATGACCAGGTAGGAAAAGAACTCCACGTAGAGTATAGAGTTAGACATGTGTTTTGTCACTCAATTCGTCGTGGCAGCCTATAAAGCTTGTGCTTATTATTCTACGTTTGGATCCGAACCTTGGGCAATAGCTGGCCATCAGGGGAATGAGCTGAAGGGATCATAGACAGCCCTCCGTGATAGATTTTGGATCTTGGAACCGTCGCAGGTGTCTGTGAGCTCCATTTTGGTACTGTCATCGGAGACAGCCATCCGTGTTCTTCGTTATAGAACCGGGTGCCCCAGCGTTAAGGAACGTGGGACGAGTATTCGCAAGTGTGTACGTACTTCACTCTCCGTGAACCGTGTTTCATCGCCAAGCGTGTTATTTTCAAATGACAGAAACTGTAACTGTTTGTGTTTGCCAGCGTGTCGGCAATTGTGACTATTTCGTTTTTGTGCTGTGTGTTCCTGCAACGACAATTCAGCATATTTCACACACTAGTAAGTAGGAAAAATTTTATTAGAGGTGCATTACTAGGTAGGATAGTTAGAATATAAACATTTTCATCATTGAACTATTTTTAATGAGCATTTAACTTTGACTTTTATTTAATGGATAATTAGTGCGGTTATCACCGCAGTTATAAATAAAATTAACATTCATTGATGTTGGGTTTTCCACCCACTATTTTTAAGATAATTGTTTTTACGGTTACATATTTTTCTGCAGTCATTACCGCTGGTTGTGCTGTAGTGGGGCTACGCCCAAAGTATTTTTGTGCCACTCGATTTTTGGCAATAGTAAAAACGGTCATCACCGTTTATTGTTTGATTATTGTAGTTTATTCATCATATTATTTTTCATTTTCCATCGCTCATGTTTCCCCCCCCCATATATGCCATGTGTGGTTGTTGCCGAATGAATGACTAACACCATGTGAAAGTTAAGCCCGTTTTCCTTTTTAAAATCCTTTTTAAAATTAAATTCTTTGTTAACTCTTTCTCAACACTTTGGCCTCCTTTCTCGGTTTTTGAAAGTGTATGTGGTGCAGTTGTTTGTTTGTTCATTCCGTACGTCCCTCGCATGACATTCACACGCCTGCTCACACACGCTCATGCCGGCTTTTCACATTTTACCCCACATCACAGAATAAAGTTAATCCTATCCCCCACAAGATTATTCGTGGTGTCTGAGTGTGAGAATGGTCATCAACGTCTGATCATTCGATGTGATCCCGGCAAGTCGCGGCTTCTGGGTCTGACCCCCCCCCCCCTACCCACCGAGAAGATAGGGACCAGCAACGACACAAAACCACACTTGAACACCTGAAAATAGTTTTGAATTGTGATGAAAAATTTGCATGGTTGCAATCTAATTTGTTAAAACTGTAGGTTACCCAAAGCAACATGCAAATTGTGGGGAATTTTCAAAATGGCTGCTTCACTACTTCAGTCTTGGCTAGAACAGACAAAATTTGTTCTTTAATGCAACATCAATCTCGCTAGACATGAGCAAGCAAAAAATAGCATCCAAATTTCTATGGAAAAAGCAGAATGAAGTGCAGGACATGCCTGATGCTTTGCTGCAGACAATGTTTTCTCAACTATCGCCATCCCCTTTTAAAAGTTCTATCCAGAACGTCAATACTGACCCTTGTAATACCACTTCTGCAAATGATGTGAGGTGTCCAGAATTACATACTGTTTACTCAGCCATCATCCATCCCATTCCAGTCAATCAATGCAGAATGTTTTTACTTGCCTTAACCAAGATTTGGTCATTATGTCTGACACGGGAAGTTGATCAGGCAGATTTGAACAAAATTTTCCTAGTTGCCTCTGTGGGTGGGGTGGAGGAGGATAAGCAATTGAGATGGAAAAAAATTTAATCTGAAACATTATAGATTTACATGACAGGAAAAAATTATAATTTTAAAAGCATTGCAATGAAGTGCATTTCCAAGCAGATGTTTTTCTACAAAGGATATTTAGTGAACAATTTTATTTTATTTTTTTAAATTCTATTAGTAAAGTAACAAAGATCTCAAATTTAAAGTGAAAAATCTTTGGTTGACCCCTTTCTGTGAAGAGATTAAATTGTTGATGTATATAGTAAAATATATTAGCACTGAAAACTTTTGCTGAACTTGTAGATAGAAGCATATTTTTAAAATGCTTGAAAGTTATGAACTTAAAATTTTTTTTCTTCAATTTTGTCTTGTTCTTTGTTAGTGACATTCTAATATGCTCTCTGTAGTAAAGAAATATAATCTTTGTCGATTTAATATTGCAAAAGTAAACAGTGGATTTTTCCTAAGGACAAATATTTTGATCAGATTTAAAATGCAACAGTCATCACCAATCAATATCCATAGGCCTTGAATATCTTGAAAACGCTAATGTTGTGCCTCATTTGCATTATTAAAATGCAAAATTTCATTTTTCATGCTTTTTACAGAAATATATCACATTTGTTAGCTTATTACAAAGGAGTAAAAATCTGCATGCATTTATATTTTTGTGTCTTGAATTTTTTTAAAATTTGTACTGTGTGAGGACTTGTTCACCGAATCATCATAACTTCTATGGTGAATCTTCAGCAGATGGAAGTTTGAGTTAAAAGAATGTTAACTACTTGTTTATTTTATAGAATGTTTATATTATTGTTTGCTGAGACTTAATTTTTGTGAACAGTTTTATCTTTTTATTCTGACCAGACCAAAGTGCCTTCAAGTACAAATCCTGGAGAATTTGTTCAGTTTCGAACAATTCTACTGACAAAATGTCAGCGAGAGTTTGAAAGTGATAAAACAGCTGAGCTTGACTTGACACGTCGAGAACAAGAAATAGAAGCTGCCCCAGAAGTAATACCTTTCTAAATTAATTTACTTAATTCTAAAATGTATTTTAATTTACATCCAACTCTAAGAATTCTTATTTTTTTTACCAAATATGTCTGCTCAAAACTATAATAAAATATAGTGATTTAAATTATTAAGTTTAGCTGATAAATTTTCTTTCAAAAATAATTGTTCTTAAGATTTCAGTCTGAACTGCTTAATTCATATTTAAGTAAATATAACATAAACATACGATGAAGCTATTTCATATTAAACTAATGTAACATTTCTGTAGATTGTTAAATTTGATATAGAAAGCCTGTTTCCCTTATTAAGATTTTTATATTTGTTGATTTGTAGGAAAAAAAGGCAGAGTTGAAAGAAGCTCTTGCAGAAGCAACTACAAAAGCCAGGCGAAGATCCTTAGGAAACATACGGTTTATTGGTGAACTTTTCAAACTGAAGATGTTAACTGAAAACATTATGCATGACTGTGTTTTCAAGCTCTTAAAAAGTCGAGACGATGAAAGCCTTGAATGTTTGTGCCGACTTCTGACAACTATTGGAAGAGAGCTTGAAACACCCAAAGCAAAGGTAATACTTCTCATATTATTAGTGTTCTGGTTTTTTTATTTATTAAGTTTTTAATCATGTATTTAAAGAGAAGTCTCTCTTTTTTATCTAAATCATCATTTTGTATGAAAATTTTTTTCTTTTTCTAATATTGATTTTATCATTGGAAACTTTTTTGTTTTAGTTGCGCATGGATCAGTACTTCCAACAAATGAACAAGATCAAAGAGGATATGCGACTGATCTCAAGAGTTAGGTTCATGATACAGGATGTTATTGATCTGCGACAGGTAATTTTGTTGTTGTTGAAAGATTGATATGTAACTATACTTTATGATTTAGATGCAATTGCAGTTACTGGTAGTTCTACATTTTATTTAGAGTTTGAAGTGTGTGTTGCTTGATATGTTGGTTTATATATAAAACTAGTTTTGCAACTATGTAAGATAGCCTTCATTGGTGGCCTTATGCTTTGGAAAATTAGATTGGCCAGAAGTCTCGTTCAAATAAACTTTTTAATAACTTAAATAAATATTGTTCTAAAATTATGGCAACTATAATAGTAAAAGTGATTAATCCTTGTATATTTATTAGATGTATACTTTGTTATTTTATAAATGTGGTCGATAAATGTCAGAAAAGTTTGGGAAAAGTCTTAAATTTGAGGGGTTTTTTCTTCACCATTTCAATTTTTGTCCATCTGCAGGCTGAAAAGATCCTATCTAACAGTCTGATTTAATCAGATTGTATACAAAACCTGTAATAGGCCCAATTTGTTTGGTAGAATCAGATGCAGAATATTTACATGGGTACTTTTTAGTACTTCCTGAATTTTATTCCAGTGCTCATTATAAACAATGGTGGACAAAAATGCAGTTTCGCTCAGTTTGCAATTTTGTTTTCACTGAGCATTTATTTATGATTATTTATAAATTGAAGCTCTATGAGATGAGCAAAATTTTGCACAGAAGTTTTACACTCTAACATTCAGCTAATACTGTTCACATTTTCAAAATAGCATCAAATAGCGATGATATAACACAAGAGATAGAATTTTATTCCACTGGTCAATATAAACTAAGATGGACAAAAATGCAGTTTTGCTCAATTTGCAATTTTGTTATCTCTGTGTATTTATTTATGATCATTTATAAATTGAAGTTCAAGTGATCAAAAGTTTGCACAAAGTTTTACACTATAACATTCAGCTAATACAGTTTACATTTTCAAAATGGCATCCAATAGTGATGATTTGACACAAGAGACAGTGTTGATTTGACAGTTAAATATATTTCTTTTAACCCGTAGCCTGTCAGGCAAAAAAACGCGCGTCGGCAGCACCATGTCAGGCACTTCTGCTGTTCAGTGATAATTTGTTTGGGGTACTTTCTTCAAAAATCAAAAGTGAAGCTAATACTAAATGAATTTGAAAAACGTTAATTGTAAACTATTACACAGATGTTAATAAAATATGTTAAGTATTTAAAAAAAAATTTTTTAATTAAAAAATATATAAATAATAAAAAGTTTTTTTACCTTTTTGTTGAACTTGCGATTTTCATCATCTGTTGTCGTATTCCTGGAGGATTTTCATTTTATTACACAGTTATTTAATAGTCCAAATTGTGTGGAGATGTTTAATCAATATTTCAGAATATTAATCCAAGATTTTGCATTATTATTAGTTTTTTTATATCAAGCACACACCACCAAGTACTTTTACTCAATGGATATAGCGCGACAGATTTTAAATAGATCTAGAAAAATAGATCGCATCCAAGTAGATAAATCCAATTGAAGTGAAGAAAAATATTCCACATATGTCCAGTTCAGTATTTTTTGTGCACATAAAAACTATTTCCACAAGAATTTTTTTTTACACATCAATACAATAAGTCCTCAAAACTGATACATTTCAGTCACCTCTGTATCACGCCACTGTTTGATAGAGACGAAGTTAGAAGATTTGCACACGATCAATAGTAGATCTGCGGCATAAGTATTCGTGAACTCACAATTTTTTGCACAAAATTCACTGGTAAAAATGCTTCCAAAATATCAACTTCTCCAGTATTTTCTGCAAATGGCATTTATATTTCACTATTTCCTGCAAAAGCATCTGGCTTTTCCATGCACGTAACAGACGCCGACGCCGACGCCACGCTTCGACATGACCGGTTTTCAGTTTTCGTAGTGCTGGCCTCGAGGTCAAGTGCGTCTAAAATTTCAATAGGGGCTGGTTGAACATTTTTATTTTCTGATAAGAAATCAGATTCATCTAAAATGAATCAAATTCTGACCCAGCTGTGGCTTCAAACTGTGAGTTTGAAAACATCGAAACTTGCCATGGAGATCAACACAAAATGTCTGCGCGTCTTCACAAAGACAGTGGGTTGTATTGAAAAAGCCGCCAATTCAAGCTCATTAACATACTCATTATAAGTATCCAATGAAAAAATTTATAACAGATTGGGTGCGGAAGCCAAACATATCTTTCAATTTTTCTGATTGGTTATTTTTAATGAATGGTTTCATGAATGAACGAACAACACGCACGTCTCCGTAAGCCTGTGACATACCGTGGAACGCAGTCAAGGGCTCAGTCACTTCCGGTTGTGACATAACTTGACACCCAGACTGCGAACGGGTTAATAAATCTATCCTGCCCACATTTATGTTATTATATGCAACATTCTTCAGAAATTATCTCCCAAAAAATTTATTTTGACAAATTATACTTATTATACTTAAGTACTGGATAAGAGCTGCCTTAGCTTGAGAAATGTGCAGAGTGATTTCAATAATTATTTTTCTTCATCTCACAGTAATAGTGCTAATGTATGTATTGGGGGGGGGGGACTTTGTAAAAATATGTTCGCATTGAGATTAGGGAAATGATCCTAAGTCATGCAGGTCCTGATTATATTAAGACATATCATATTGCCTGATTTTTTCAGCTTTAACCATTTCTTATACAAATTTTAGAAATTATTTTTAAAAAGCAATATACATTTTTTTAAAATAAAGTTGTTTTATTTGTGAATATTACACTCTGAACTATGTCTTTTTATAAAAACATATTAATGTAATATATGTAAATGAAAACAAGGAATGCATAAAACATGAGCAAATAATGAAATCTGGTAATTAATAATTAAGTCATGTTTACTCGAGGTTAACATCTAGAAGTCCTGTGTGTTAGTGAAATATCACACCCCTTTTTCTCTACCATCGGGTTGCATAAAAATGTCTATTTTAAATAAAATGCTTTGTAGAACATACTGGGTCATATTACTACAATCACTATATAAACTTTTTCTTTGGTTGTTTCCAATGTCATTCAAAAGCCCAGAAGCCCCCAAGAATTTCGACTGTGATCACTAAGAACATTATAGTGTTAAAATAGTTTATAATCGAAATAGTGTTTCTTTTTGTGAAAAATAGCCAGTTTCATTTTTGTTGATTGGTCGGCTAATATCGTTTTTTTGTTGTACATTCACATATTTCTTTATTAGAGACTGATTTAGGAGAATTTATAAAAGTTAATATAACTAGACAATCTTGATAGGAATAATTATATGGTCAGTATACTGTCAGTTTTGGATCTTACCTGAATTTATTAGAAATTCAAGGCATTTTACAATCTCAAAATATCAGATAATGTCATTTGTGGTGGCTTTGGGCTTTTGATCATCATTGTACAAGAATTTAAAATAAGGAATTAAATTTACTACATTAATAGATAAGAATACTTTATTGACAATAATTATCAGCTTATTCTCTGTTGTGTAGTTCACAGAAAATGTTATGCTTTAAAAGGTTTGCAAATTTTGACTTTTTCATTAGTCTGACCTATAACAGTAGTTGTGTTTTACACCATCTTTCATTCGGTTGTAAGATTCAACTCATACATTAGTGCGCCTATAATGATGATTCATGGTCTGAAAGTTCCCAAATTATAGAATGGAACAAAGTTTGATTGTGCAACACCTGCATAAGAATCTTTAATTGAGATGACTGTATTGACTGTGCAGTAAATGTGAACATGGATGAAGCCAATTCTAGTAAGCACATATAATTGACCAAAAGTATATTTTGTAATTGAGCATTCACTATTATTTTTAATTAAAGTAATTTTTATGAATTAAAATTATATATTCATTTTAATTGCCTGAAAAATGTAATTGCCTAAAAGAGTGAAACTTTCATGAATTTATTTATTTCCTTTTAGAGAAGGTGGCGTGTTGCTCAATTTAGCACTACATTGTGCCAAAGGTTAATGCACAGTGATATGTGTTATGATTAAATTTCTTTGTGCTGTCTCACTTTGTTTGCAACAAAAGCATGTCATAATATTTATTTTAATAGGTTTAGTATTTTTTTAACCTTTGTAATGATACAGCTGGCTTTTGAATACTACAATACTCAGCTCTTAAAATCCATTATTGATTTTTCTTCTCCCACCCCCACCCCCAAATAATAATCTGCATAGTTTTACAAAATAAAATGATTTCTTTCTCTAGCTGGCAGATGGATTGAACTTTTTTTATTATTAAAAAAAATTGTACTAGTTGGTTTTTTATTTTTCACTTGAAAAGTGACTATTATTGATATTTATAATATAATTTCTATTTTATAAAGAATAACTGGGTTCCCCGTAGAACGGAAAACAAGCCAACAACTATTGATCAGATCCATAAAGAAGCTGCACAAGAGCAAGTACAAAGACAGATAATGCTGAACACACCAATGCCTAAACAGGAACAGACCCATGGTGGTGGCCGTGGCAAAGGTGGTAAAGGTGGTATGTAGAAAATAAAACAGTTAATTTACCCATTCTTCTTGATGCTTCTTTATTCTTTTGAATTTTGCAACTATTTTAGTTATGGACTAATCCACTGGACAGATTTTGCTTCTCTTCTTGCCATGCATCCATTTTTTGTATTTCACATCTTGTAATTTTAAATATTTGAATATATTTTTGTTAATCATTAAGATAGACATTCAGTAACTTTGTAAGTGAATGTACCGATTGTAACATCACCCACCCCCCCAAAAAAAATTTTTTTTTGAAGCATGTTTATCATTGATCTTGGCATGATTTAGCCAATAACTTTTTTTTTTTAATTTTAATATATTTGAAATAATTTATATTGTTGCTATTATTAAAAATCTCTTTTAATTAAAAATGCCTTTTAATTTAGTTTATTACAATGATTTATTTCCCTCTTAGTTTACTGTGAATTTGTTTCATTTACTTATTGCTATCTGACTTTAAATATCCAAAGTTGGCTTTCCCTCTCTCTCATTTACACGTTTTACTCCTGTGTATTTTTGATGACTTTATAGAGCATTTATGAAAACACTTGTATTTGTATAACTCTATTTCAATCTGTCTAAAGGACGTGGATCCATGTCTGGTGCTGGAGAAGATGGCTGGAATACTGTCAGCACAGCTAAGGCAATGCGGACTCCAATAGATGCTTCAAAAATGAAACTTTCTCGGGTAGATTGCTTATATTTTTAATTGCTTATTATTCAGATAGGATTGCACTAGCTGCTATCATATTGTACGGATATCTGACATAAGATTGGTAGATTTTTTTCCCTTTGAACCAAATACAGATATTTTGAAAAGTGTGTCAAAACACATGAACATTATAACAATGCAAAGTAGACAGCATAAACTGTCATTAAATCTTATAGTACACTAATGTGTAATGTCCCGTATTCATTATAAATTAAGAGAAATTGGCACTTATTTTTCAGTATAAAACACTTCTGAAATAATACTTTAACTTTATGCCTCCTTAAAAATTTTGCATATTGGTTCATATAGTTTTTTTTATAGTAGGAAATGTTATTAGTAAGTTTTGAAATATGGTTGTATTGAGTTGATTTGTGTGGTGGTGGTGGTTTATTGTTGTTTTTGGAAGTAAATTAAATTATTCACCCCTATTTGCTAATTAAATATAATAAAAAGTTTTATTTAATAGAATAATGTTTTTGAGTCATTATATATATATATATATCTAACAATTGTTGGTTGCTGATAAAAAGTTTATACTAACACATTATTATATAAATTTCTGTGTAGGTTGTTCATCTAGATCAAAATGTTTTCTGCCCCTTGATAAAAATTTAATGTTATCCATGATTGACTGATTACTAATTCCATCTGTGCAGCCTAATCTTGATGAGACAAACATACAACTGGGTCCTGGAGGGGGTGGCCAGAAATTTTCCCAGTGGGGTCGTGGCAGCCAAGGTGGTGGATCACGTTCTCAGGAGCAGGATAAACCACCCACAAACCGGTAAGGAACTTAAAATTACCTGGTTGATCTGATTATTTGTAGCAGTAAGTAAAATATGTGATCGGGATCCATAGAAAAAGATGAGATATATGTATATATACTCGATCGAAACTGATCTTTCTATGCTTTGGGATATCATTTTAAGTTACTGTTTTTGTTTTAATAGATGGGTATGGTAACTTGAAATTTTTTTTTTTATTATTCATTTGGACACTTGAAATTCAATATAAGTTATTTGTAAAAGTACATGCATTTAAAAATATATTCACGAATATGAATTAATAATAATCTCTGGCTATTAGATGTTGGATCTGGTCTATATCATATATAATTTTGTTGCAGATTCAATTTGCTAAATAATATGGGTGATGATGGCAGGCGTCCAGTGGGTCGAAGTCCAGCTAGAGGTGACAGGAGAGATCGTGAAGGAGTTAATTATGGTCGTGGTAGACCTGGTAATCGAGGATCACAAGAGTCAGAACGAGATAGGGCTGTTGCCAGTGTTAGGTAAATCACGACTATTTAGATGGAATTATATATTGTTTTATAGATATAATTAGAAGACTTGTTTTCACAGTTTTTTCTTTCATAAATTTAAAACTGTAATGGATTTAGTCTTTAGTACATACTTAAAGATTCACCTGCTAGGCAAGAAGATTTTCAATCTTTTTTTGGTGGTGGTGGTGGGGGGGGGGGGGGGGGGGGGGGCTTTTCCAAGTTACCTTTAAAGCTTGTCAGTCATTGATGGCTTGAAAATGTGCCAGTAGTTGAATGAGCAATTGAAATTTGGGAGAGCTTTGCTAAGTTTGTAAAGGCTACACAGAAAAGCTAGTTAGCAAGCAGATTGCAGGTCTTTTGGTGTTATACAAGCTGTGCAAGATAGGTTGATAAACCTTTCCTTGAAAACTACCTGACAAGCCAATCATATGCTTTCTTGCACAAGATTTGGCAAATTTGGTAACGTTTTTTAAAACAATTTGTCAAGAATGATGTATTTTCAGCACAGTTGGATAAACTTAGCAGATGTGAAGTTGATAATTCCCAAATCTCTCTAGCAGAAAACAATATTAATACAGGTTTTTAGCTTCAGGGAATTGAAGAATGCAAGTGAGTTTGGACGCTTTGAGCTTAAGATGGCCTGTGGAAAAATTCTGATTGAATTTGTGAAAAAGATCTTAAATAAAAAGCCCCTTGGTTTTATGTTTTAGTTAGGAACCTTTCTACTTTTAGTTTATCACTTGTTAAAAATATATTAACTCTTGTAAATATTTGACCAAATTTCTATGTTATTTAATGAACTTTTTCATAATTTATGATATACCATATTGTCCTAAATCTGAATGAAGTAACCGCCACACAAAAGTTTCACATAATTAAGTTTTTTCAGAACTGTAAAACAAAGAAAAATATCTGTTAGATAATCCAGAGTATATCCACAGAAAGCTGGAGTTGTTAAACAGTAGTCACAGGATTTCTTAAAATAATCTCTTCGTTGTAAATTTGTAACCTGATTTGTTTTATATGTTGTTTTAGATGAACTTGTACTTGATTTATGATGTACTCTATGAATGCTTTGATAAAGTCCAAGTGCGGCAGCTGGTAACTTTTATTTACAAAATTAATATTTTTCAGGAAAATTATAAAATCTTGATAACTACAGGGTAATTTGTAAGAGATTTTTAAAAAAAAATAATTCTTAATATAATTTTGATGAGATTCATGTGTATATATGTTTAAAATGGAGTGTGTCATGATTTTATGATGTACCAGATGACCTGTCATTCTCATAGAACAACTTAGTAATATTTATGTAAAATTATAATTGCTCTTTCTGTGTGTATTGATAATAATTTTGTTTATTCTGTCATAAATTGTTTGTAACAGAATTAAATATCAGTGGTTTGTTATAACAAATTTTGTTTTTTTCAAACTTTATTGCATACACTGATATTCCTTGAATTTTACAACATTAAGACTCTTGACATGTCATTGGATTTTTTCAACCCTGTGAAACCATTATATTCCAGAATGGGACTCTCTTATGAATCATCATCAATTTGAATTATGTTGTTCACTTGGTTCAGAAATATTTCTTTTTGTTACAGCTTAGTTTTAGTTTCCTTACTTTTGCCTGCACAAACAGATTTAAATAGAAATAGTCCATTTCTTAATTTCAGAATTCACTTCTATTTACTGGAGCTCTTGTTATCATCTAGGAAAGATACTATAAGTTGTTTCTGATACACTTTTATGAACAGATGTCATTGATACAAAAATATTTCAACTAATTAGAGATTGTGTCTTTAGAAGGTGCAGTACACTGTCTGATTCTAGAAATGATTTTTTTATAGTGGTCAAAACTTCTCATGTGAGTGGCCCAAAGGATCTTAATGAGTTAATAATCTTTCTTTCCATATGGCATTATCATCAAACCACTGTACATTTTTTTGTTTTTTTGTTTTTTTTTTTTTGCTGTTTAATACATTTTAAATAAAGGTAAGTTTGTAACACATCTTTATTTAACCCCCAAACCCACACACTTTCTTTTAATATAGTAATACATTTTAAACACGTATAGGTTTATTGAACAGCATTATATGCACCAAAACCCCACAATTTTTTAATAAGTATACATACATAAAGTATATGCGAAAGAACATAGATTGCAAATCTCAGCATTGAAGAAAGAAACTAAGAATATATTTAATTCTTTATCCTATCCTGTCTTTAACAGAAAGTATTTAATTTGCAGAAGTTTACAGCCTACCGGTAGTGGCTCATCAAATCCATCTTCCAGAAATGCAAGCAGAGATAATAGTCGTAATAGAGAAAGGCCAGAGACCATCAGGAGTGCCGGTGGACCAGATGCTTTGAAAATGTCTTCAGATCAGATTGATACAAAAATCAAAGCTATTGTAGAAGAATATCTTCATGTATTAGATGTGAAAGTAAGTCATTCTATTGTGGAAGAATATCTTCACATATTTAACCTGCAAGTGAGCTTTAGATTTTGGAAATAGCTGTCTGAACTGACATTTCCTAACTGTAAACAATTCTCTTGAAAACTTATTTATTTCATCTGTAGTGAATGTACATTAATTTTGACTCCTAATTTATTTTTTATTTAGAGGAGGTAATTTCAGAAAGGATTAGTAAAGTATAAACAAATTAAAGTGACCTTTTATTGTACTGTGTTAACAGTGTTTGTATATAATTATCTTAATACATTTTTGTTCATGCAGGAAGCTACAGATTGCGTGGCTGAGTGGCAAAATTTGGATCTAAGTACATTTGTGGGCACGGTAATGAATCTGGTCTTAGAACGTTCTTCTCAAGCACGACTTCACATTGGGGAATTTTTGTTTCACCTGGTTAAAAGTAAAATCCTTGATATGAAGTCTCTCCTGAATGGGTATGTTAATGGGTTTTTTTAAAGTTTAAATTGCAGGTCATGAATATTACATATTTTTCTTTTCTTTTTAAGTTCACACAGAATGTTTTTCTTTCATTTATTCAGTTATATCTTTTGTTCTTTTAGTATTTGTAAACAAACTCAAATATAAAGCTCTTGTTGAAAGTATTTGTGAAACCTTGAGGGGGTCCCATTACTACTAGCAAAAAATGGAAAATTTATTTTTGAACTCATAGTCTTCAAAATTTTCACATGTATAAATTTTGCTTTGCTCTTTTCGTGTGTAATTTTTATTTGCAGGAAGAATTGCACCATTGAAAGATTTGTTTAAAATTTTAATATGCAACATAACAGAAAAAATAATTTTCATTCTTTAAAAAGTTCATTTTTAAAAAATATTATTTGACCCATTGAAAAATTTGTTTAAAATTTTAATATGCTACATTACAAAAAAATTAATTTTCATTCTTACTTTATGATTTTGACTAGTAAAACGTTGTGCTTTTTCTTTTGTGTTTGGCAAAGGTAGTTACTACTATCTGTACACAATAATCAGTTTATTTAAATAATATTTAAAATCAGAAATGATGAACATCTTGCTTTGCTTAATTTTTTTTTTTTTAAAGTTTAAATTGCAGGTCATGAATATTACATATCTTTCGTACTTTAATATTTGTAAACAAACTCAAATTTATCGCTCTTGTTAAAAGTATTTGTGAAACCTTGAGGGTCCCATTACTACAATAAAAAATGGAAAATTTATTTTTGAACTCATTCTTCACATTTTTATATGTATAAATTTTGCTTTGCTCTTTTCACTTGTACTTTTTATTTGCAGGAAGAATTGCACCATTGAGTGATTTGTTTAAAATTTTAATATGCAACATAACATAAAAATTAATTTTCATTCTTTGATAAGTTCGTTTTTTAAAAATATTATTTGACCCTTTGAAAAATTCGTTTAAAATTTTAATATGCTAATTTACAGAAAAATTAATTTTCATTCTTATTTATGATTTTGACTAGTAAAAAGTTGTGCTTTTTCTTTTGTGTTTTGTTACTACTATCTGTACACAATAATCAGTTTATTTAACCCTTTAAGGGGCAGAGCGGCCCAAAACGTTTTTACTACCGAAAGGGCAAAACGTCCAAAAGCGTCCGTAGCAACCAGTGCTCTTTTCTTCTCATATCATTCGAGAAATCGTGAGACTTCCGGTGTCTACAGGAAGCATGACGTTTGTACAACGATTTCCGCGCCATTTTTAAGTGTTTTCATGTGGCAGCATTCATTTTTTCATAAAGTTTTCTTTGTTTTTCGCGTTTGGTGTTTCAAATGGATTTCTTAGAATCGTCGAGCGATAATGAGGAGTTTAATGGATTCGATTTATCGGATAATGAGGTAAGGGAAGTTTATTTTGAATCGGATGATAGGATTAGAAGTGACATTAATGTCAGTAGCGTGCACATGTTGCATCTTTCAAATTTTGGAGGAGAGTTCATCAGATTCTGAGGATATCGAAGAGAAGTAGCGGGGAGGGGTATCTGGAGACGCACATGGTTGGAATAGTAGTACTTTAGCACTGAATATATCGGAATTTATAACAGAAATGGGGCCGAATGTGACTGGAATTAATGATAGTACTCAGCTGGCTAGTTTTTCAAAGTAGAAACGTTTGACAAGATATCAGAATAAATGAACGAGTACACACGTCCGAAAATCGTGGAAAAACAAAATGGCGATCCAGGTTGGAAGGAAACTAATGCCACTGAAATTAAGGCTTATTTTGGGCTTATGATTTTGATAGGAATTTATAATCTGCCGAAAAAAGAAATGTATTGAGTGTCTGAAGATAGATTAGTGTTCCCGGCATCAACAAAGTGTGTGTACATGGTGTTTGTAGCGGACAATAACTGGACAATATTTTTTTTGTGTAAATATATATTTTCATGCAAGGATTCAAATTTAACACCTGAAAGTATACTTCAATTAAGGATATTAATAAATCTGCTTTCATTTCCTTTCATTTTGCATTTTATTTCATTGAAATATATGCACTAATACCTAAGATATGATGTTTTTACTAACGTAACCCTAAATCTCACTGAAACCCTGAAAAATCTTGCCCCTTCAGAGTTAGAAAAAGGAAAAACGTCTGCCCCTTAAAGGGTTAAATAATATTTAAAATCACAAATGATGAACATCTTGCTTTGATTTACTTATATCTCTATTAGAAGCTAAAGGTTTAAATTAGAAACATTATTAATTTGTTTGGGTGACATAAATATACCCTCACATCTATGCATATATATATAAGCTTACAGTATTTAAATAGTAAAGTTAAATATAATTTTAAAACAAACTGTTGTACTTCTTGTCAAAAGTATTTATGCTTAAAATTGTTACTTTGTACTCAATTCATATAGTACCCCTATAAAATTGTTGAAAGGATTTTGTTTAAAAGTGTAGATTATTGTTTTGAAGAGTGTCATGCACAGATGTATGTTAATGGGAATCTTTTGATTTTTTCAGTTCAGTTCTCATAGATGGTTTGCTTTGCTCTTTCCACCACCACCACGCAGAGTTGTCTCCTTGAAAATGCCATTTGATGGTGCACACATTATTTATCCTGAACAAGATAAAGTTTATATTTGAATTTCCAGATTACTATACTGTAGAAGTTATCCACCGTCCCATACTTGTGATATCCAGTGTAGTACAATTTCCCTGTCCTCAGTGCACAGATTTTTCCATCCCATTGATGTTTTCAAATATTTGTGCTTTTAACCTTTATCGAGTGAACCCCATAGTTACACTAGCTGATGTGGGGTCTGGAACATTAGATATCTTGTATACTGTGTTCATCTGGTTGTGTGGTTGAAAAAGCAAACTCATCTCTTAATCTTATTAGGGGGGGGAGGTGGTATTATTTCTTGGCTGGAGAGGGGTCAAAGCAAAATATTTTTTTCCTTTTCTTTTTTTTCTTCTCAGTTTGAAAGATGTAATGGAGTGTGCAGAAGATTATGAGATTGATGTACCAAAGATCTGGGACTATCTAGGTGAACTAATTGGACCATTGGTGCTAGACAACAGTGTTCTCTCTCTGACTTTTCTGAGTACATCTTTGCAGCCTTTGATTGACAGTGGCAATGGAAAAGCTGCACTGCTCATTGCACATACGCTGAAAGTTGCATGCCAGCACAAAGTCAGTTATATTTCAACCCGTTTCTTAGGCTATTTTCATTTTATTGTTAATTGATGGATATTGAATGAATTTGTTTTTGTTTTCAAGACAACAGTGTAAGCCAATTCTTCACTATAACATGATGATTAAATAGTATTCCTATTTTTTGTGTTCTTTGATTGATTTTATCTTCTTTTTTTTTATTTTAAAAAAAATGCTAGACTAAAAGAAACATTTATGTGAATGTGCTAATTTCAAGAAAGGATTATATATTTGACTCTCTCACAATGGAAAGTTCCAGTTCTATTATCTTGGATCGCGTTTCATACATGTTTTCAGGAATGTATTCCAGAAATCAAAGACTAATTCTGTACTGCTGTTAGTCAAGTGAAGTTATTATCTCTTATATTGCTAATATTGCTATAATGCGTTATATTGCAGTGATTTTTCTCTCATCATATATTTTTTCTTAATTTACACTGCCAGTTGTTTATACTGAAAGATCATCTTAATTTTATTCTTGTTTTCCAGCCACACAGTCATGTAAGTGCCCAGTGGAGAGCATCTGGTCTAAAATTAAAAGATTTTGTGAAAGCATCCGAATACAAAGATTTTGTGAAACAAAAGGTGAGGTTTTACATTATTCTCAGCATATATAACAGGGTTCAAAGCAATCTTGAGAAATGAAAAGCACTTGAGATTTACCTACAAACCCTTGAATTAGTTGTTATTTTTATTTTTAAAGAATTCTCTCACTGCTTTTTCTTCTCCATCAGTTTACATAAACATGTTTATTTTAATAAAATTCTGTCAGAACATTTGCAATTCATCGCTTAGTTTTCAGTATTTAGGCATTCACTTTGGGGTTGTTTCTAGTATGTTGTTCAAAATCCCCAAATAGGATACTGAAAATTCCAGCACTATGAACATTTGGAGACTGTATAGCTAATTTACAACATTTTTTTTTTAATTCCAGAATAGAACTTCTCAAGAATAGTAGCCATTTTTACTTTGTTCATCCGGTTTAGAAAGATTTTTTCCTCGTACGGTTTTTTATTGGGAGGAATTTATATACAAACAACAAAAATGGCTGCCAATCAATATTGAAAGAGGCAGTTGAGTTAAAAAAGATCATATAATGACAGCCATGAATTTCAGGTTTTGAAACCATTGTAGCCTTTAGATTTTATTTCAATGTGAGTTGGATAAAATAATGCTTCATTATATTATTTCTTATCATGGACTTGTGGTACATATTTGTTTGAAGTGCTCCGTGAACTAAAATGTTGGAATAAAGTCAAAAATTATATTTCCTGCGAGTAGTTTTTAGTGTTTAAAAATATCTTTCACGATAAAAGCGTTTGAGTAGCGTTGTTGAATATTGAATTATGTTCGCCAAAACTT
Source organism: Sinotaia quadrata (assembly GCA_028829895.1). Classification (NCBI taxonomy): domain Eukaryota; kingdom Metazoa; phylum Mollusca; class Gastropoda; order Architaenioglossa; family Viviparidae; genus Sinotaia; species Sinotaia quadrata. Next base: position 73,610,172 of record CM054179.1, read on the forward strand.
TTTACGCTGTAAACGAATCAAAAATAAAGAGTGGTTTGTCATTATACTGATTCACTGTTCTTCTGTCTTGCATTACACATAGACAGTTGCTGCATTTAATGTAACATATTTTCTCACAACTGTATGAATACGAGTACTTTTATTGACATTAATTATCATCTGATTCTCTATTTGTGCTGCAGCTTACAAAATTTGTTCATCATTCAAAAATGTTCACAAATTTTTACTATAAAGGCAGGCGCTAAGTTGTCTCTTGCATCGACCATCATTCCACTATATGATATTTAAAATGTTAACTTGTATATGATTAAAATACTAATTTATTGAAAACCTAATACTAAAATACTAATTTAATGAAAACCTGTTTGTACATTTATATACTCTCACAATTTCTAGCAAATTTGTAAAATTCGAAATTATATGCATATGAGAAGCATTCTAAGGAAGTATAGGCATATAAAATTATTCAGGAATATTTTTCTAATTTATTTTACTGTTAAAAGTAGTTTTCGCCCGATGAACTTACATATTCATATTTATATCCACACACCTAAAAAGGTAGGGACTTTTATGAATATGTCAGCTTTAAAAGAACAAATTTATTTTATTTTTGAAGTTGAAAGTCTTGCACAATCTAGCACCACAAACACGAAATCAGTATGCTAAAGGTCTGAATAGTGTTGTATATTGATATTAAATTTTCTTATACTATATTACTTTGTAACTAAGACATAATGTCAGTTAATACTTTACTAATTTTGTATTTTCGAACTCTGGCACTTTGAATGTATACACTGGTAGCCAATGAATATATTCAGTTTAATAGCCCTTGAAATTTTTTTCTAAATTGTCAACAGACTGAATATAAAACCTTTTCATTATATTTCAATACATTTGTGAAAGCATCTAAATATAAAGACTTTGTTAAAGAAAGGTTGAGACTTTACATTATAAATAAAAGGTGTTGGGTACAACCTTTATAATATTCAACTTTGAATATTTGTCATTCCTGCTGCCAGTTTAATCCAATGTAGTGCTATTGTCAAAGTTCCCTTGAACACTTGCACCTGATTTTCAGTAATATGTCGATAACGTGTACTTTATAGCATTAGTTTTACATTGTAATCATATTCAGTTTTAGATTACTAGTGTACAAAATGACTCAAAAAAATCTTTTTACAAGGAAAAGTTTTCTTATTTTACTGATCAAATTTATGACTATTATACAGCCAAGTTCACACTTTCTTCCTTATCTATCATATAGGATTTGCAGTGGCTTGAAAGTGATGCAGAAGCACCCTTATCTCCACCACCATCGTCTTCTCGTCCTTCAGGTTGGGTGGCTGACAAGCTAACAGACAGACTTCGAGAAAAGAAAACAGATAATGAAAAAATCTTTGATTGGATTGAAGTAAGTTTTAAAGGTTTCATTTTTAAAATCCTTTTATTTGCTAGATGGTCTTCCCCTTTCGATTATAACCAAACTGTACACTTGAATACCAATTCCTTTATTAAAAATTTAAAAATTAAAAGAAATTAAATATGTTTTATGTGTGTAGTTGAGGCATTAGACAGGATGAGAATAATTAATTAACAGTTTATAGTGGCAGTTCATATTTAACAGAATTGACTTTTTTAATGATAAAGCATGAAATTATATATTAGAATATTTTCAGAAAACATTTTTAAACATTTGTTTTAATTATTATGGATATTCAATTCAAGTTGTATTAAACACCCAGTGGTTTCATCCTAAACTTGACATTTCGTTCTTTCAGATGTATAACTAAAAATATAATATGAGTTAACCTTTTGCATACTGTGGATATGAGAAGAAACTGAGCTAGTGTTTGCAGATGTCATGTAAAGCTCAAGTTCTAAAGTGTCCCTTAGAAAATTTCTATAATCTAGAAGAATTTTGGGAAAAACAAAGAACAAAAATTCCAAGTAACATATAAGGAGCACCTCATCTTTAGCAACCATCTTTATTTTGCTTTAGTATATCAGTAACAATTTTGCAATGTGCAAAAGAATATAAACTCTTTGGACTTACCTAATAGTAAAATTTGATAACCTTTGACTACTGTACTCTCAAAAAGTTCTTTTTTCATACTTGTTTTTGACAGCAATATCTCTTGATTCTGATGCTGATGTCTAACTTTTTTGCTGTATTATATAAACAGCAATGGATATATGCAGGAACTATAGATTCTTTTGTTGTTGTTATTTATAATTAACAATTTTGTTAATTTTCATTTTTATACTTATTACCTAGTATGCATAAATCTTGTTGTTTTTTTTTCCTGTAGACAAGTTTTCTTCTGTTGCTTTAGAATTGAAATGCCAAGGCATATACTGAGGTTTATTTGGTTTATTTCTGTAAATTATTGTAAATAATTGAATTTCATGTTTGATTGTCCATTTGTTTTTGTTTTTTCAAACAGTAAAACTTGTATTTTAGTTTGTTGAAATAATGTAGGTATTTTACTAATAAATGAATAAACAGTGAACTAAAAACAAGTCTCACTTTTCCTTGGATTGCAGAATTGTTTTTCATTAATATTGATGTGATAATTTTTAAAGGGTGTTTTTTAATTTGGGAAATAATGGAAATTCCTGAAGATGGCAAGATAATGAAGAGATGTTGGTGGTGATATTAGATTGAAAGTAAAGTGAGATACATTCTTAATAGTTTTAATTTATCATCAAGAGATAATTTATTTTAATTAATTCTCAGAAACTTTTGTAAAAATAAAATCTTGCCGAAACAGAAAAATTTAAAATAATTGGCAACTCTACAGCAAGACATTGCTATGGTTCCTTTCTTTTTAAATATAATTTTAAAACAATGTTGATTGCACGTTTTATTTTGCAGGGTGTATATTTTGATTATTCAAAAGTAAGATAGACAATAAAATCTCTTGTACCTTGTTTACGCATGATGAGTTAAATTTTTTTTTTTATGAAACCTTGCTGTTTATAATTTTATAATTCTTTCTCTCTCCGCTGAGTTGAACCAATACATTTATTTTGGGGGACTGACATAGTCTTCTTTATGTTCAACAGTGCTGTTGCAATGTACACAAACTTAGCTGATTTTTAGAATCTTTTATTTATCTTATTTTAACTTTAAATTATATTCTAATGATACATTTATTGATCTCTCACTAAATACAATCATTTGTTTATTTTTCACTATGCTCTTCTTCCCAAACCCAAATATTTTTAATTCCTAAATCAATGTTCTGTACACTAAATTCTTTTCAGCAAATTTCAAAATGACTCTGACCTGTGATTAGAGATCCCTTTCCAGAATTTGAAATATGAATGTTGTAAATTAGCTAGATACAAAACTTTTATTCATAAAGACAAAGGAAAGAGGTCCGGAAATTTGTAAAATATGCTAACTGACCTAGGTGTATTTGGGGGGGGGGGGTTCCTCGAACTTATTAATATTTTTATATATATACATATGTATAACTATAGCTTTTTTTAATGAGTTTTTTGTATTTGGTCATTCTTTTAGAATTTTGCAAAATTAATCAATTATAAATTCCCAAAGGCACTAAGACCAGATTTTTCTAATCCTGGTATTATACATTTACAACAACTGTTCTTTTAAAAAGTCTTAATTTTTATTGAAATTTTTTAATTATTTTGATTTGTTCATCATTTATTCTCCATTCAGGTCTTTTTTTACATCTTATTTTTTTCTTCCACAGTCTAATGTCTCTGAAGAGGAGCAGAAGTCTAAATCTTTTATCCGTGAGCTAATGACAGCCGTTTGCCATAGTGCTATTTCAGGTAATCATACCATAGTAATTCTGTGTCTCTAAGCATTTTTTTTCTCTTGTGATGTGAAATTGGGTTTAAACCTACAACATAACTAACAGTTGATAAAAGTTTCCACACTAATACATTTCACATAATAATAAAACTGATTTCTCCTGCTAAACGTTAAAATAGACAAGTCTCCTTATCACAAGAAAGAATGCTTTAAATAATATCTTTAGTTAATAATATATAAACTGTTTTGTTTAATGTTGACAACTTCAGCAAGATTAGTCATCGAATATCAAAGTGTTATAAGAAATATTATAATCATTATTCATTTACAGCTAAAGAATGCACAAATAATTTTAGTCTCTAACAAATTGTGAATAAGATTTCTTTCTCTTTTATTAAAAAATAAAAGGCACTCAACCTCAAACTGAATGAGTGAATACATTTATGGCATAATATACATTTTTTATAACTCTTGTGTAAAATGACTTTGTTTTTATCCATGCCACAGATTGTCCAGTCAAAAGTTTCCGAATTTGATATACAGGCTGTCCATAAAGTCTCTTTACAATTTCAAAAATTTTTTGCTAAGACAATTGATGAGATATCTTCATCAGATTTGTTCTATATACTCAGTAGTTATCAAAGTTTATAATCATTTGTGTATTTCAGGTACTCTATTGATGAATGAGGTACTGTGAAATGAACCCCATCAGAATGGCTACTCCTCAAGAGAAAGCACAGTGTGTATCATATGGTTTATTGAAACAAAATCGGATCTGCACGGTGAAACTTCGGAACTAAGTATGAAAGAGATCCACTGTCATGTCCATCAATTCGTGCATGGCACAAGAAATTTATGGAGACAGAGACAGTGTTCAATAAAGGGAGGAGTGGACGACCTAGTACATCCGAGGAAAACATCAATCCTGTAAGACGGGCCTTCAATCATTCTCCCAGGAAATCTATCCAAACTTCTGCCAGACATTTATAGCTACCATGTTCAACAGTGCACAAAGTCCTACACATACATTTTCGATTGCACGCTTACAAAGTGCAATTGTTACAGGCATTTGAGCCAAATGATAAACCTATATGAAAAGAGTTTGCAGTTAACATGCTGGAACAAATTTCTGAGGATGAAACATTCCTCACCCATGTTTGATTTAGTGATTAGGCAAACTTTCATATTTCAGGTAAACTGAACACATAATTTGAGAATCTGGGGATCAAAACCCCATATGCGACTAGGGAACTTCAGAGATATAGTCCAACAAACCATGACACACACTGTGTGAGGAGTAGCCATTTTGTAAGGGTTCATTTCACAGTACCTCATTCATCAATAGGATACCTGAAATACACAAATGCATTGTGATTACAAGCTTTGATTACCACTGAGTACATAAAACAAATCTGATGAAGATATCTATCTCATCAATTGTCTTTGTAATACATTTTTGAAATTGTAAAAGACTTTATAGACATCCTGTATGTGGTAAAGTTTACTGTGAAATAGTGACACTTTATGTTAGTGTTATGATATCAATTCTGATGAAAAAGTAATTTTACTCGGCTTTAGATCATTTAAAAAATGTTTTAGAAAATGACAGGACTAAACGGTGCTTTTAATTACTATTATACATATTTTTTTTAAATATTGTGCCATTAATATGATATGGATGGATGTCAATAGCTAGCAAGTGAATGTTTTAAAGACTTTTGAAATTGTTGCTTTTAATTTTTAAATTCAGGAACCACAGGGAATGCAAAACTACTTCCTGAAATGATCACAACAAGGAGGGCAGTCCTGCTGAAATATCTGGAAAACCGTCCAGAGTTAGAACTTCAGGCCCTGTTTGCACTTCAGGCTTTAGTTAATAAGCTGGAACACCCACCAGGTATGGGGAAAGTGCAAATAAGGCTTATGAACAGAATCCATCTTGTAGTATTTTGCAAATAATTTACACCTAAATGAAGGAGTTTGATGGTTCCTTGTTTGTTTCTGTAGAGATTTTATTTCTCTAATGTTGAATATCTGTCATAATACAGACACTAGGATAATAGTATGTAACCATTCAAACATCAAAATCTGAATGACTCGTTTGCATTGCTATCATCATTATTTTAGTATAAGATTCACCAACACATTTCAAATAAAATGAGCACTTTACATATGTAATTTCCTCATTTTCTGTTAATATCCTCCTCTTTGTCCTTGATACTATTTTCCCCTAAGTATTTTATTTCTTTTTACAACTCAAAATCGTACTACCTTTTACCAAGAATCAAGTAGCATGTATATTTTAAAGAATTGTTGCCTCGATCATTTATTATTATTTGTTTGTTTTATGTTGACATTTTCTTACTTTGCATCTTTTAAGTACTCTAAGTTACTGAAGAATATTTTTTGCTTCCTTTGTAATTATGTTCTGAAATATTATATGAGTTCTTTAATATTTTGTTGTTATTTACATTACAGAATAAATAGGTGGTCTAATTGACCTTCACCTTTTAGGTTTATATTATAAAATGTGTGGTACATTGTTTGCAGGCTTGTTGCGGTCATTTTTTGATACTTTGTATGATGAAGAGATCATTAGTGAAGAGACTTTCACTACATGGGAAAAAACCGATGAACAGTCCGAAGGAAAGGCTATAGCTCTGCTGAATACCCAACAATTTTTTGTGTGGCTCCGTGAGGGTGAGGAAGACAGCTGACCACCCTGTTAAGTTATTAGTTGGGGTGGGGTGGGTTTTTTTTTATAATTTATTTTTTAATTGGGTTGGGGAAAAGACATGTAAGGGTATTCATTATGAGAGACAGTTTACTTCATGTAAATAATAAGTCATGCAAGAAATGTTGACAAGCAACTTTAAATGAGCAAGTATCTTGCTGTTTACTAAATATTTAAGAATCAAAGTTTTGAAACTTTTTTTTCCTCATTCCTTGTTAATTCGTGATGGGCAAAGCTTTGGTTTTGGTCAGTGTTTTATCTGCAAAAATTGAAAAGATCTTTATCCGTGTTTTTATTACTAATGCTATTTTAAATTAAATTAAATTTGTTCCATCTCAAGTGAAAAAGGTATATGGATTGATTATATTACCATTTTCATGTTGAGACTTGTGTCATTTTTATGTATTGATTTTCATGCCATAACTGTCCCTCTCATTTGTCTTAATTAGACAATGCCTGCATAACTTTGCTTGAAAGATTTGTTTCAAGCTACTCAGACTATTTTCATTGGTCTTCAGTGAAGAAACCTACAAGTCAAAATTACTGTAAGAACTAAAATAAAAATGTCTTAATAATAGTCCTGAAATTGAAGAACTGTTTCCCTAAATATATATATACACTCAAGAAACTGCATAGCTGAACTGATTTGAAATGTAATGGGGTTGGTGGTTTTGTTAAAATGTTACTTGTGTGTGTGTGAAAAATCGGTGTAAAATAGTATGTCTGAATTGTTTGTTTATGAATGAAACATTTTCTAAATTGTACAAATGATTGATAGAAATTGAAACTAAACTTGAATGTGTGAAATATAATTAAAAGAGGAATTATATTAAAGTGTAGCTTGTAAACTGTTCTGCAAAAATGCCCATTTGAAAAGCACCTGTTTTCCTAATACTGATTGCTATTAGGCAGAAACTTAATTTGAAGTATTTGTACATTTACATTTTGTACATATTGAAAGAAAACCAGCATGGCACTTGTGGTAGGTGTGCAGCGTATCTGATGCTGGGTCTTCATGGAGTGTTGTTTGCTGCTTTCTCTCTTTTTTTTTGAGTAAAAGATGTCTTTTGGTGTGAAATGAGTGAAAGAAGGTGCTAATGTCTTTTCAATTGCTTGAGGTTTTTTCCAAGGTTATGGTTATTTGGAAATGTGTACCATGTCAATGCATTGCATAATTAAAATGCAAATTTCTGGATGCGCGTGGATGTATTGTAAATAAAATGAGAACTATTTAAGGAAAAACAGTTTGCGTTCATTTATATATACTGAATGTTGCATGAAATGTTCTCACCTGTTTATTTTTTTGTTCAACCATCGTACATCCAGATGCAAATACATTCGTACAAGGTCACATATAATCAGACTGGAATGTAAGAACTTAGAAGGAAAGATACAACAGAAAATTTTACCCACTGAAATATCGTTATGGTCCCCATCACTCATATGTGCAGTCTATATGCAGTGTCCGTTCAGAATATATTCCACGATCCTAAATCTCATAATTTTAATTATGACTGGTTCATAAGACTGTTGACTTTCTTACCATATATAGTAAGATGGGACATCAAACGCTAGATCATACAGATACATAGTGCATAACATAAACACAAACGAATTGATTTGCAGCATCCAGTACCCGTCTTTTGTCTACATAAAAGAAACTCCCTAAATAAATATGTGACCATACACGGGATTCTCCCTGCCTCCTTATCTTATCCATAACTCGCTCACCGGGTCCTGACAAGCAAATATTTTTCATTTCATTTATTAGTTTAGTGGAGACTGTGCCTGATAATTCATGCTTATTTTTTTCATTTCGAGGCTTGTAACAGTTTCGCAGGTGATATTTGTAAGTTATTCATCGCTATATGCCAAGTGATTGGATGAAACAAGGTGACACGTCATCACCAACGGAAAGATTTAGTCATTCACTATTTTGATTTATCTACTTGTGGTCTATTACTTAGATCATGACAGCTGTTTGCCAAAGTGCTATTTCAGGTAGATTTACATATCAGATAGATTTACAATCATGTGCTTTGTTAAAGAAATTGTACATACATTAGCCTTTATAAAATTTTCTTCCTTTTTCCCATCTGCTAACAAGCTTTCCTAATACTTTAACATCAGAAATCACTCCTCATTATCTGTTGAGGACCTTTAATTAATATATTAACAGCAAAATCCATGACTTTTCTCACCTGCGGAAAACTTTTATACTAAGGACAAAATTCACTCCCCATTTATTTCCCCTCTGCTGACGAACTTGTCTAAAATAATTAACAGCAAAACCCATAATTTTATTTCTTTTCTTTAACAGTAATCTTCCTTTGCTGACAAACTTCTCTACTTTCCTCTAACAGGTGTAAATGAGGCGGATGTTATTTTAATAGATACAATATTTACCTTATTCAGTTAAACTTAGAAAAACAAATCAAACAATGACTTTAAAAAATTAAAACAATTATTTATTTAGTCTAAAGTTTATTTAACTGGTATACTTCGTGGTTCAGTCCCCAGAACAAGTATAAAATGAGATCAAACACCAAATGAAACAGAAATATGGCAGCATTGTCCTATAGCTAAACTTCACTACTACGACTATAGAATACAATCTCTACAGTTGTCCTTGGTTATTTGCTTAAATTTGAATTTTCTCTGTGAATGCACTTGCTGACACTATCTTGCACAGGCTCTTGCTCACTCTTGTTGGTTGGAAGAATCGTGCATCTGTATTATGACATGGGTATACTTTCTTAGCTGGACATCTGATAACCACATCCGGGGTAGTTAGTGTTACTTATAGTAGGATTTGCTCCTGAATTAATATCCAGATACTTGTTTTCAGAACATTTTTTAGTTCTATTTCTTTCCTAATGGCAGTAAATTGTTGAATCTAGATGTCAAAATTGACCTATCTATTTATCCTTTAGTCTTGTTGACCGTTGGGGCACCATTGATGACCTGACAACCAGTTTCCTCCATTCAATTCTGTTTTCTGTTAATCTTACTGTATTGCTCAGCTTCAGTCCTGTCCACTCTGAGATGTTATCCTCCCATCTTTTCCTCTGTCTTCCTCTCCTTTGCCCTCCTAGCACAGTACTTTGCATGATTGTCTTGACAAGCCTGTTAATCGTGTGACACGCCCATACCATTTCATTTGGCATTTTTTCACAATGGCCATAGCTCTTCATAAGGCCCAACGGCTTGTCTAAATCTGTTTCTCAATTCATAATTCGGGACATATCTATACGAAATGCCAAGCCACCTTCAAAAGCATCTCACTTCAGTAGCTTGTGTCCTTTCGACATCCGCTGCGAGGGTCCATGACTCACATGCATATAAGAACACAGATACAACCAAGGAACACATCAGTCTGAGGTGTTTCTGTTTTCCAAATTGTCTTCAGCTTTGCCATTGCAGTTATTGTCAGTGCAATCCTGGATAGTATTTCTGGTTTTTGATCCCTCGTCTGTCACGATGGCTCCTGAGTTTTTTAAAATTTATTAACTGTTTCCAGTTTCTAATCACCAATCATATGTCAATACAGATGCCACTGGTGTTGTTGGTCATCAATTTGGTCTTCTCTGCATTGATTTCCATACCAAAGGCAGTAGCTGTCCTCTCCAATTTTGCTACCAAATGAACTACTCATTTTCTGCAAGGCCATCAATGTCATCGGCAAAGCGTAAGTTCATTATTGTTCTGCCTCCAATACTGACAGTTCCTTTATGGTCTTCCAGAGCATGTCATGATTCTTTCAAGGAAGATGTTGAAGAGAGTAGGTGAAAGCAAGCAGCCTTGTCTGACTCCCACTGTTGGCCTGAACCAATCTCCTATTTGGCCGTTGAAGCAGACTGTACTGGTGGCCTTGCTGTAAAGGCTTTCTATGACCTTGTTCAGGTTGGCATTGATGTTGTACAGCTTCATGGTGGACCAAAGGGCTGCATGCCACACTTTGTCAAATGCCTTCTTAAAATCTAAAAAGACATGATAGAGGTTTTGTTGGTGCTGGAGATACTTATCACATAGAAATCTCAGGTTAAAGATCTGTTCAATTGTGCTTCGCCCTGGTCTGAAGCCTGCCTGGTCTTCAGCTATGATTTCCTCTGCCTGTGGCTGTCTGTTTAATATGATCTTTGGCATGACTTTGCTTGGGTGGCATATAAGACTGATTTACAATAGTTCTGACATTGCTGCAAATTGCCTTTTTTTTCAGGAGAGTTATTATGAGTGACTAAGTCCATAGTGTTGGCCATTCCAGATCTTATTGCAGATTGTTAGTAGGGCACTTGTCATGGTTTCTCCCCCTTCTTGGACTAGTTCTGCAGGGATGTTGTCTACTTCTGCTGCCTTTCCTTTCTTCAATGATTTCACTGAAGTCTCTACTTCTGCTCGTAGGATGGGATAGTTTTCAGTGTTGGTCACTGGTGGGGTGTTGAGTATGTCTAGGTCCCCTGTATGTCTGTGGTCTAAGCAGTATTCTGTCCATCTCTTAAGAATATCTTGATCTTCTATAAGACATTTCCCTCCACTATCTTGAATGATGGAGGAATTTCCTTGTTTTATACTAGTCAGGTCTTACAGCAGTTGGTAAGCTTTTTTTACTATTATTCTTCTTTAGATTATTTTATATATCTTCACACTTGTCTTCAATCCATGTCTCTTTTGTCTTTTTCATGCTTTTCTTGATAACCTGGTTAATTTCCCCATATTGTTTAGCTCCTTCTACTTATGATTTCTTCTTTAGCTTTGTCACACAGATCAAGGATGTCAGATAAGAAATGAATCTGCCAATTGTGAGTCACATGCTACACTCATATTACACATAACTTTTATTTTTATGGGTTGCCTAAAATCCCACGAGTGATTAAAATTCAGATTAATAAAAGTACCCACCTAGTGCATATAAATTATTTAACAGTAAAAAGGTTATATTAGTATTAGGGTTTAAAATAAAATATTATTTAAATATTTTGGATATTTGTTATTAATTTGTGGAGGGCCATATAGCTACAGCTCTATCTCGACATTCTAAATAACTTTAATCTTGATCAAGATGAAACACTTTTCTTTTTTCATAGTGGTAATTTCTGCGATTATATAATTTGTTACTAATATTTCTCATTCTTATTTTCATCATTAATTAATTTATTCCATTATCCATTATTCCCAGAGTGTAAGATTTGTAATTGAATGGTTTGAGAGTGGTGATTTAAGTTTTCTTTTATTTATTGCATTGGAGAGAATCCATAGGACAATAAATTAAAATCAGCATCCAACAGGTCTGTGCATAGGACTAAAGGACCGAAAGTTGTGACTGTAGTGATGTTATTGATGTGTTACGACATTCTAATTTCACACTCTTTGTTTTTTTTATCTTCTCCCCTCTTTGGTTATGGTCTAGGACCATGTCAAGTTTGCTGAGTTAAGGATAGCGTGACAGATCAGAGTTGTCTGTTCATATTTTAAAAATTAAATATTATATTACTTGTTTGATGTCAGCGTGACATGATCTTCAGGTACTTTGTGTTTTGTAAGAATGAGAGTTAAAATAACAACTCATGAAGAGAATGTGCTAGAAGTTGCTGATGTAATATAAACCAGTCTTAGGTGAATAAGTAGTTTTACAATCCAATGGTTAAGATTCACAAGGAACAAGACCACTCACTCAATGGGATGAGATCAAAGTTTAACCACTGAAAATAATTCTATTATGTAATCACTTTGAATTTGGTGTAATTCAAGTCTGGTCATGAAAAGGCGACCATTAGCTTAATGGAAGAAGCAGCCTTTAAGGAATTTCTTGGATTTTCTTCCTGGTTCCCGGTCTGTTGATTTATAAGCCGTTATGACCAAGGCAAACTCAAGAAGTTTCTACTCCAACGTGTAAAACTAGTATCGCTTATCTCTCTATAACTCCATTTCCATTCTTTGATAAGAAAGACCATGTGATTTATGTTGATACTAACCTGACTGCACACGCATATCCGCTAAGTGAGAGAGATGAATGGTGTCTGCTAAAGAATTATTAATAACATAAATTAAGATTCTCATCACTTGTAATTAGTTAAATTGATGATTAATAATAATCATAACCAATAACTAGGGTGGCTATGGTGTCACAGCATAGCCTCTTTTTTTATGATCGCCCCTTCCAGAAAATATGTTTTATATTCCAGAAGTTCAAAATTATATAAACACCACTGATATTAGTGATACGAAGACACCCTAATGTATACAACACAATTTATTTGTAATCACTGCGGCAATGTTTAGAAATGAAAGTTTAACTCTTTATGTTTACAGCTTTACGATATAGACGTCATTTAAAGTAATAATTTATTTCGTTAATTTATCTTTGCATTAGTCTCCTTTCAGCATTCATTGATTTCGTTAACAATGAAAACGGTAGGTTTCTAATTCTAAGCTTGGTTTTTCATTTGGATAATCAAAGGGAAGTAATAGTAGACCTAATTATCACTAAAGTGCCACATTTATAAGACCGTTTCCTAACGATATTCAGATTTTCTAAATTTACTTTAGTATACTGGCATTTCATTTGATTTAATATCTGGCTGCAAGTCGGTAACCAGCCGAACCTGATTCGATGAATTTAATCTATTTATGGTAACTTCGTGCACGATAAGGTAGGCTAACAGGCGCAACCGGTAAATAGTCTTTATCAGTAGCCGTTTCTTATCAGTTTCACACTTTCGCTTTGCACTGACATTTAAAATCAAATGAGTGTATAATTGATGACGCTGATGTTATTCTGAAAGCAGGTAATGACATCTATTTAAAACTATTTCATGAACCAGCTCTTTCTTGTTGATGTTTTCTATTTGTTTTGTTTTCTTTTTTTCTCAGTGAGCAATGTTTATCAATATTTATGAGTCTGTTTGATCAAAAACTCACGAATGGTACACTTCAGTTTCTAACCAGTACTGAGAGTCGAGCAGATCAGTTTTAGTCATTTCCGCCGCTAATGGTTATTCGATATACGAATCCCAGCATATCTGGGTTTCCATTTCGTTTCAGTTAACAAATTTTCAGCAAAGTTTCAAATTTATTTAGAGTAAGCATGCAGTACAATTACAATTCTCTCTCTCCTGCCCCTCCGCTAAGGCCTCAGGCAATGTAGCTGGATGTGTCACTGATTCACGTCACACACTTGGTGGTTGAGCTGCTCCTTGACTGTCGCAGTTTTTAATCCGCCATGTACGGCTGATTCGCTGGTTTAGCGACTCTGGATTTGCTTCTGACATTTGTTGATGTCGCGAATGGTCGCATTATTATTCATTAGAGATTCCTGAATCTGAGTTGCCTCTGAGACATGACGACTATCAGTCACAAAATAAAAAAAATAATAAAACAAAATACAGCGTCAGCCAATGTGATTCAATCATACTAGTCAGTACATAGATCGTTATTTCGATGTCACTGACTGAGTCGTAGCCTGGATAATAGTATATTATTTTCTTTTCAGTAGATGGCCGAAGCTTTTTAATTATGACAGTTTAATTGGAAGGATTAAAAATATCACACTGTTTATTAGTATCAGGCTTCGTATTTTGGAGGAGTCAAATACCTTTGTGCAAATTGTTCAGCTCTAATTCTCTTCCTTGTTTAGCATTTTTTTTTTTTTTAAAAACCAACATAGGGACCTGGACTTTGCCAATTTATCTACCAGATTTTTTTTTTTCTCAAGTCAAAAGGTTTGTTCTTATGCCTCATACTTCTAGATCGTTTTAACTATAATGTTACAAATTACAAATACTGACATTAACACACGAGTCTTTTTACCAGTCACTCCTTTGTGACAACTACCACCAGCCCAGACATGCAGACAGTTTGAAAATCTTGACACAAGAAAATGTTCCCAGAACTAATCAAAAATGTTTTTCTTGAATTCATAAATGATAAATATACGGACTGGACAAAGATATACATACACGCTTCATGTGTCCCATTGACCGGCAAGACTTGGAGCGGGGGTGATATATATCTGTAACAGTGAGATTACACTTGGCTCGTTATTTACCTGAATAGTTCTAGAGCCACATCTAATTTTCCTCCCAGAGGGCCTATCTTCATATTTATCATAGCCTCTTTCAAATCCGTGGCTCGTAACAACCCCCAAACCCTGATAGGCTGCTGATTCGTTGCTTAAAAAATGACATAGGAAGACACGACTCAACACTGACGTCAACTTATGAATGCACCAACGATTGTACTGAGACAAGAGTCACTAGCTACACAGACAGTACGACAATTAACAAGTAATAACAATTAGACAACTCATTTAAAATTAACAATATGTTTAATAAAGGAAAAAAGAAAGAACAGAGGTTTTTAAAAAATTCAAACTCTACGCTTACAAAAAAAAAGTTCTGTTGCGTTTTTCCCCTTCGGCTGTTTTGACACTGGTCCTGGCCTGACCTGCATCAGGCATGTACTCAGCACTCTCATACTTCCACATGTCATAAGCAAAAAATCGCAATGACACATTACAGACAGGACAGCCAGCTAATTATGGGCACACACAAAATATCTACAACTAACAACAAAAATAAACTAATAGACAGTAATCTAAGACTGGATGATAACACCTCCGTTTTCACAGCTGAAATGGAGGCTATTCTAACTGGTATCACCCAGAAAATGTAAAACAAATCTGATTAGAGTAAATGTCTTATAGCCATTGACTCACTCTCGACAGTGGCTGCACTCCAAAATCACAGTGGACATTAGTTTTATGATACTAAACCAAATGTAAAAACAAACTAAATCTCAAATGTAACGAGATTCAAATAACATGGATGCCATCACAAATAAATATACCAGAGAATGAAAAGGCCGCTAAACTAGCTTTTAAAAAAATGGTTTG
This sequence comes from Sinotaia quadrata, assembly GCA_028829895.1. Lineage (NCBI taxonomy): Eukaryota > Metazoa > Mollusca > Gastropoda > Architaenioglossa > Viviparidae > Sinotaia > Sinotaia quadrata. The sequence goes on from CM054179.1 coordinate 73,625,583, forward strand.
CTCTAGATTACGAATATATATATTTATAGGCCTATACATCTCACCAACAACTAAAAACACACAAATAATGTGGAAGAATCCAACTAAAACAAAAGCCAACTCTTCTCAGACGATAACAACAAAGCCCAGAGAAGCCTTTTCACAAACACCGACAACCAGAACAACAGAAATTGAGGTTCGGGAGACATAAATGTGAAACCAAATACACCCATATGGAGAGAATAAAACGTAATCGCCAATGCTTAAAACCACCATCACCAAGGAGAAAAATAACCAAACAGAACATACCAGCGACACACATTAAGGAAAATAAAAGACTTTGAGACAAAAACAATATGCCCACCTGAGGAAGGAACACATTTTTGGACAGTTATTTTGACGTTTCCTATATTATTGTCGTCCATCCCTTCCCTCCCCCAGTCCGAGGCGAACGTATCACGAAAAGTTCAACCAGCAACAAGCAAGCAAAGGGGAAAGAAAAGATGGCGCCCATCAGAAGTTCGAAAACAACAACCGCCCATTTAGAAGTCTTTCTTCTAGTCGGTGTCATCTGTTTTGGTTGTGGTCATTGTATTTTCTTTTCCTCCATGGTGGTGATTGGTGTCTGGCTCTTTTTTTTTCCTCCATGGAAAGAGTCGGGGTTTGGGTGAAAGCCTTTCTCTTTTCTTCATTGAATGTCTAGACTCTAGATTGTTGGCTCTCTTTTTGGGTGGATATACCATATGATGTTGGTTTCAGTTTCACTTTAACTCAAAGAAGGTTTACGCAATGGTGATAGGTGACCTTGAAGAGCCTTGTGCAGTTTTATAGCTTTGTCAGTAGTTCGAGTAAGTATATGTCTCTTCACCAACGGCTTTATGGAAAAGACCCCCAGCTCATTTCAAGGAAAGCAAAGTTGAGTGCTTGGTTGTCTGACTTGATTTGGGAGTCATTAGGTGTTAGCTTGTTTCTCTTTTCATGCTTCTTTTGTTACCCATGTTATTGTGAGGCATTCGATGCTACATGCATCCTTTTGCGCTACTTCAGTAGGTCCTTCATTCTTTTTTTTGGGGGGGGGATCTAATTTTCCCGCCCTGAAAAAGATTTGAGAGTAGGCAGTAAGGCTGGTTTCGTTGTGACCAGCCTTAATAAGGGTTTGGGAGTATGCAGACAAGCTGGTTTCGCTGTGACTAGCCCTGATAAGGGCTTAGGCGCGTCACTGGTGCATTGTCTGTCCATCCTTGAGTCGGTGAACCGTAAAAGATGGGAGCAGAGAATAATCACGACTGATCAGCTCGTCTGCTTGAGGTCCAATGAACTATAAATATTTTCTCTGAACTTTTTATCAACGATGTCTTAATTAATACTATAAGGGGAGTAACTTACTTTGAATTTTATTTGCTCTATGTGCAGAAATTAAAGGCTATCGCTTAAAATGCGCAGTCTCGGAGATAAGCCTAACCGATTTTTATTATTCTAGTCAAAAGAGCAAGTTACAATAACTTCCATTAAAAGTGAGCAATACTTATGTCACACTTTTCCATACTTAAGTAAATGTGTTAATAGTTGAAAATATTCAATATTGTTTTGTAAAAATATCGCTAACATGACATTATGTAAGTTACAAGGATCAATATATATTTCTTTCTCTGAGCGAACCATACAACCCCCACAGTAATAAGACTTAATTCTATTTATTTTATTTTAAAACATTACTTTGGACTTTTCAATGTTACATAAATCCAGACATGGGGTCTAAGAATCTTTCCAACTGCCAAAGTTGGAAGCAAATGTTAAATTTTCATAAATCAGTTAATCAGCTAATTATGTTTTCTGTTTAAATAAAGTCAGTGAACATTGTCAGTAAATATCAAACTTAAATGAACATCGTGCAAAAATGTAGGTAAGAGTAAAATCAAAATGAAAACTGTTTATCATCATTGCTAAGTAGTGTGTCGCCATTGTTGAACATTTGAACTATATGCTTGAACGAATGAACGAATTCTAACAGTTTAATTAAATATGTGATTGCAGGAGAAAAATTGTTTTAACATTTTTACAGTGTTTAAATTAACACATATGAACAAGTCACCACAAAATTAACATACAGGCCTATACTAAATGCAGTATTCATTTAACAGAATACTAGTAATTTATTGGATGAAATCCATTATGAAATCTTTTGTTTATATTAAACAGAATTACAGCAATAAAATTTACAAACAACAAAAAAAATGGCTTCAGCTAGCCGTGAACCCCCAGTCTACGAATGTCAAGTGTGCAACGATTTCTATAAAAAACCAAAACTGCTTATGTGTGGCCACGTACTATGCCGAGATTGTATTGTGTCTTGGCTTCAGTCTAACGCAGCAGCCCTCTGTCCGCTGTGTCAAGACACTATGGTAGATACACTAAAAGGACAAGCAACCTGCTATGAAACCATTGCAGACGCACTTGCAGATGATGTTGCCATGGCAGCTCTGGTGGAGAGTGCAAAATTTCTTGACAAAAAACATGTTTGCTGCATTCATTTTGATGTGATGGCTGTATCACTTTGCCGCGAGTGCAATGACACATTCTGCCTAACTTGTTCCGATTATCACAAGAAATTGCCCGCGACGCGTCATCACTGTGTGGAGGACTTTGCCGTTCTCACTGTTGAAAAGCTTGCTACCAAACGTCAAGCAGTGTGCAAGACACACTCTGAAAAAAAGGCAGAAGTCTTCTGTTCTACGCATCACGTGCCAATCTGTCACGTGTGTGCCTTGTTAGAACATCGCAACTGTCCCGAGTTATCGGATCTCAAGAAGAAGTCAGAGTTGGCACAAGGTCATCTCGAACAACTCCTAGCAGAGCTGAAAATTGGCGATAAGGCCATGAAACAAACAATAAATGGATTAGATCACCTGGTTCTGCTGATTGACAAGAATACACAGGATGAAATTCAGGACTTAGGAAAGATGTGCAGCCATTTGCACACTTTGGTTGATGCCTGTCAGATGTGCCTTACAGAAGCTATTCAAAATGCAAACACAAAAAATAAAAGTATGGTGGCTGTTGCAAAAGACAGTTTAACCAAACGTCAAAGGAAAGTTGCGTCACATAAACTGTTAGTAGAGCGCGTACAACAGACCGTTTCAGGATCCGAACTCTTTCAAATGACAACTATGCTGAAGGCACGTGTTCATGACCTTAACCATGACCTGGATGCTACCACATATTCAAACTTGAAGTCTACTTCATTGGCAAGTCTGGTTGTTGATCCAGTCCGGCTTAACATTGTGGAGGAAAGCCTGAGTCAATTAAATATGACAGTTGTACCCTTTAATATCAAGGTAATTAAAATGTTGCATTCATGTTGCCTTCTTAGATGGGTTTTCCAAAACTTAACTAAAATTGGAAAACATTTAGTTGTTTTGAGTTATTTCTATCTCCATTAATAATTTAGTCACTGCTTTTACTTACCTATGGAGGCTGAAGAATTAATTTCAGTATAACAGTTATTATAATGAAAACTTTAACTTTCCTTGTGCCATGAATCATTTGAATATTGCATTGAATATTTACTAGTTCCAACCAAACCCATTAAAAAGATATATGATTAATTATTAATTTACATTGTATAACAATTCACATTTGTATAATAATTTGTGTATGAGCATATCCAAATTTTATTTAACAGGAAAGAGTTTGTTTCTTGCATTAGGCATTGACTTACTATTATAATCTAATGAAGTTTTGAATGAGTTCAGGTATAGGTATTTAAAATAGTAATCATGTGTGTATATTGTTAGGTGAATACAAAATAAATCAATTTCCATATGCCTTCTGAATATGAATAATAATGTAACAGATAATATTACAGTTAGCTTTCAAAATTAATATTGGATTGCTTACGTACTCAAACATTATGGATCTTTGCATTAATAAATTCTGATCAGTGATATATGTTGAATACAGTTTTTAAATTATTTTTTTAAAGGCTCACTTTTGCTCTCTGCATTTCATCCAAATGATGTTTGTTACCAACTTGAAGGGCGCAGTTGGAATAATTGTCTACTAATTTCTAAATTACTTTATTCTGCCATGACGTACTAAAGTACTGCTCTTTGTCACTCTGACTTAGGACTGTAGTGCATAAATTACAGATTAACAGCAGGACATATCATGAATCATGTTTCTTTGGGGCAAGTGTGCACAATAATCAGGCTTCTGGAAAGGGTAACTTTGAGGCAGAGTAAAAATTTGAAACAGAGAAGAGGATATATATATAGTGATTATTTCAACAGTTACATCTGCAAAATCAGTTAGTATTTATGATAATTGCATAAGAGTTCATTTCTTGTAGAAAATAAATAAAATTAGGAAGAAAGGTTTCATGAAGCCCTTTGAACCTGTCTGTCATTTCTTCAGCACTGAGGTTATGAGAATATAATAGCTAAGTTCCTATTAGTTAGATAAGACATTAAACCAGTTTCTCAGTTAAAGGCAATTCAGAGTAGGATTTGGGCTTATAATACTCATCATAGATTAAAACTGAACTTATTTTTAAAAAAATAACTTTAGCTAATGGTTAATAGCTTGAAATGGATAATTATGAAGTTTGGCTGTCAGTACAAAGGTGACATGAAATGTTATTTTTTGCATATTGATCCAGACTGCTGACTCATCAAAAATTAACAGGAGAGCAAGGAGAAGAAGTAGTAGAAGAAAAAGAGAGGCAGAACCACTCAAGAAATATGAAATAAGTGAACTGCTTCAGAAATGTGAAACAAGTGAACTGCTTGGAAATTGTGAAACAAGTAAACCATTTGAAAAATCTGTCAAAAGTGAACCGCTTGAAAAATGTGACAAAAGTGAACTGCTTGAAGAATGTGACAAAAATGAACCACTTGGAGAATGTGACAAAAGTGAACCGCTTGAAGAATGTGACAAAAGTGGACCGCTTGAAGAATGTGACAAAAGTGAACCGCTTGAAGAATGTGACAAAAGTGAACTGCTTGAAGAATGTGACAAAAGTGAACCGCTTGAAGAATGTGACAAAAGTGAACCGCTTGAAGAATGTGACAAAAGTGAACCGCTTGAAGAATGTGACAAAAGTGAACTGCTTGAAGAATGTGACAAAAGTGAACCACTTGAAGAATGTGGCAAAAGTGAACTGCTTGAAAAATGTGACAAAAGTGAACCGCTTGAAGAATGTGACAAAAGTGAACCGCTTGAAGAATGTGGCAAAAGTGAACCACTTGAAGAATGTGACAAAAGTGATCCACTTGAAGAATGTGACAAAAGTGAACCGCTTGAAAAATGTGACAAAAGTGAGCCGCTTGAAGATTGTGAAGTAAGTGCCACTATGACAACTCCAGCGAGAACACTGTCAGTAGAAACAAGAAATATATTTACAATGAAGGCAAGTGATTACTATATCAACATGTTATTTTTTTTCTCTTAATGATTAATAGTTTTACTGCATTGTTAATGTGTATTTGCACACGAGCATCATTGTGGTACAAATGCTTTGTAAAACTTATGTAAGTTGATATATTTATCCAGTCTTGTTACTCACTTTTACATATCAGTGGTCAACAGTCAACCTTGAAGGGAAAAGGCAGTAAGACAGAGATTTTCTGATCATGCTGCGAGGAAATCCACAGTCGGGCATGTGGCCAGCATACTTTTGAAAAAGTTCCAAAACTTGACCTTAATAAAATAATGAGAAATAATCTATTGTTGTATTACTTGATTGATCATTAAAGGTCTTAAGCTAATTAACATCCAATACAAGCCTTAGAATTAAAAAAAGATTAATTGATGATGAGACTTTTTATAAACTCATTTTAAATAATGTTTTCATTAATTTTAATCTTTGTTGAGAAATGCAGTAAGTCTTTGTTTAGCATCATCTCAGTTAATGGTTCTTTTAGGAAATTATTAAATACCAGATGCTGCAAGTAGCTTAGTGATTATTTACTCTATTTCACTCTTACGTCCTTTATTGTTTAATTTTATTAAAATATTTATGAATGAATTAATAACATTTTCACTTTTATAATTTTACAAAGGATGCAAAAGAAAAATCACCAGAAGTAGAATTGGATGAAACGATGACTCATGTAATTACTGCAAACTCTGGCAAAGAGTTCATGTTGATGACAAAATCAACCTTCACTGAGATAGAATCCAAGTTGGCATCAACAGTTATATCTGCAAAATCAGTTAGTATTGTATGATAATTGTATGCAAGTTTATTTCTTGTAGAAAATAAATAAAATTAGGAAGAAATGTTTTATGAAGCCCTTTGAACCTTGTGCTGTGTTTATTATCTGTCAGTTCTTCAGCACTGAGTGTTATGAGAATATAATAGCTAAGTTCCTCTTAGTTAGATAAGACATTAACCAGTATCTCAGTTAAAGGCAATTCAGAGTAGGATTTGGGCTTATAATACTCATCATAGATTAAAACTGAATTTATTTTTTTAAAAATAACATTAGCTAATGGTTAATAGCTTGAAATGGATAATTATGAAGTTTGACTGTCAGTACAAAGATGATATGAAATGTTGTTACTTTTTGCATATTGATCCAGACTGCTGACTCACCAAAAAGGAACAGGAGAGGAAGGAGAAGAAATAGAAGAAGAAACAGAGAGGCAGAAACACTCGAGAAATGTGAAATAAGGATTAGGAGAAGAAGAAGAAGAAACACAAAGGCACTGTCAGTAGAAACAAGAAATATAGTTACAACGAAGGCAAGTGATTACTATATCAACATGTTATTTTTTTCACTTAATGATTAATAGCTTTACTGCATTGTTAATGTATACTTGCACATTTTTGTTAACCGAAGACTTATTGAAACTTCTTTTTGTTAACTGAAAACTTATGTAACATGTATATTGTTTTGCTAACTGAGGACTTATTATGACTTGTGTCTTTTGTTCACTGACGACTTTGTGGTGGAGTAAATTTGCCTCTTCCTATTTTAAAATTTAATTGTTGTATAAATTGTTAAATTTTCAGAGTAACCCAACCCTGGGCACTCCTTATGACAGTACATTGTATTTAGGAAAGCGTCTGAGTTGAAGTAAACACCCAAGTTGAGAATATGCTAGAAATTGCTGATGTAATGCAAACTATCCCATCTGGGTGAGTAGTTTTTATTATCCAATGTCAGAAGTAAGAAAACCCAAACAAGTCAATTTTCAAGCTGATAGTCTTTACAGTGCTCTGGAAGCCTTCGTTGATGAATGGGGCGACCTGATACAAGGCTCTCCGACCTTAGCAAATGATTGGAAAGTATGGCAAGCTGTTGAGGACCTTGGTTGCCATATGATGGACTGAGAGGTATGCCAGCTGGCTGAAATACTGGTATTGATTTTGGCTCTGCACCTGGTACAGGAACTGCTGAAGATAATGGTGATAGCCTAAAATATACTGGAAGGCTGCTTGCTGATATCAACATACAACCAAGGAGCAGGCCTAAGTTCTTTATTCATCATAACTCCATTCTATCTGACACTCCATTCTCAAAACTTACATTCTCCTGCAACAATAGTTATTAGCTCCATGCACACGTGGTACAATAAATACAATGTATCAGACAATGTCACATATTAACACACCACATGGGCACAGCTTAGGTCAAACATTTGTAGTAAATAAATCAACTTACATAGTACATCTTTACATAACACAAATATAACATATCAATAGAAAAATGTATGAAATGTTTCCAAGTCAACTCTCTCTCAAATCAGTCAGTTTAAACTCACCACTCAAGCTAACGACTGCCTTCAGAGCCAGATTTCTCTTTTTATCTTCAAATTCAAAAGTGAATAGACAGCAAAATTCTCTACTGCAAGTAAACTCCTTAAACTCAGCCCATTAGCTAGTCTTGTTCTCACAAATCATAATCATTAGATAATAAAAAAAACTGCTCACCAGTTTCCTCTAGGTCAGCAAATCTAGAATATTCTTCCCCTAGGCTGTTTACTTCAAACTCAATCACTTTCAAAATAACACCATAAGGAGTTTCCAAGGTTGGGTCACTGACAATTTAGCAACTTAAATAACAATTAAAATTAAAAATAGGGAGGGGCAAATTTACTTTGTCACAGTTTACCTTGATTTTATAAATTTAATTTGCAGGTCTGCTTTTCTTATAAGATAGTTGATATTGATTCATTTAACTCAGAGCATTTCATGGTTAACCCTTTCTGGTATCACATACTGCAGACTAAAAGAAAAAATACCAGATTAGATTATGAATATTATATATTATTGTTATATATGTCTGGCTTATGTAGCAAAATGACTGAAAATTTCATACATTTCTGGACAAAATATTTGGCAGAAAATATTTCTAGATGTCTGTTAGTGTAACACAGTAGTTGCAGAATAGGAGTTAATTTTAAATACTAACAAACAAGGTATTTTAAGTTTGGTTAGTTTATGCATTACTAAAGATAACTATTTGGAGTATTTTACTTACGAATATATGTTTATTATTGAAATTCATTCTTTGCTTTTCAGAAACTCTACAGGCAGTTCAAGTCTATTTTGAATAAGCTCACCCTAAAGAAATTTCCCACCCTTGTAAAGCGGGTACTGAAGCTAGAGATTGATACTGAAGAGAGAATGAAAGGAGTCACAAACCTTTTATTTGAAAAAGTGAGTGGTTTGCTTAGCAAAATTATCACTACAAGGCAGAGCCTTCCCTCAAGTTCATTTTCTTTCCCCATTTGTGTTTTAGATTTAGAATGATTTAACAAAATTGTAAAATCCTTGCAAAAAATACTAATACATTTATTTTAGTAATTATTCTGATTTTCTTATATATTTCTTTTCATGATCTTATTGTCCATATTCAACAGATGTATGAAACAGGAGGGGTTTTTAAAAGGGAAATAGTTGGGGTTTTTTCTTATTTCTTAACTGATGTGCATTGTACAGGAATATAAAGTGGAGCTGCAGCTTATGCACATGTAATGTATTTGAATTCAACTATAATTACTTTGCAACTAAAAACCTTTCAAAAGAGAGAAAAAATTGCATTTTGAATGATTCAACACACTTTTATTTATTGATCATGCACTGGAGCAAACCTGAGAGGGGAGATAGGAATCTTCTTTTCCCTCAGTCGGTCTCGGTTCCTGTATGCATTTCAAAGTGTAAGCATTTTGTCATGCAGAGTGTAATTCTAGTGGTTTCAAGTGTAATTTGACTCTATGTAGTTTTTGCCATACATGCTGACTGAAGAACCTATATCCTGCATAAGATGTACTCTACTGTAGTAATTTTCTCCCATGTTGAGGCATCTTTCAACCATCAGGGGGAGAGAACAAGTCGTTTATTTATACGAATGTAGATGAGAGAGACAAAAGGATGACAGGAATGATTGAAACATTAACAATAAAAATACACTAAACAAAATTGATACATTTAAGAAAATCTGCAAATTGCACAGCCATGACTTGCAACATATTCTGAATGTACTGAAGCAATAAGATACTGAACTGGGTTTAGATTCTACAAGAAACACACAGTGAGTACATTAATCTGTTATTTCCCCTGGGAGCTTGGCATGACCTTGACTTTTAGTTGTATGTCTGTTAGGACATAATGTACTCTTATGGTATGTACATCTGGTTCTGTTTATAGAATACTTAATTTGAGTTCTTTGGTCATTTAAAAGTTTTGTGAAATGCTCTGAAAATGTGTGCACTTTGAACATCAAAATTAATATTGCATAAAAATTAGTAATGTAGAAAATATTTTGTTAATATTGCAATTTTGGTCTTATTTAAATGTGATAGGGTTTAGAAAGAGATATGGATTTAAATACGTTTTATGATTACATAATAACTTTTATTTACTTCCATATGTATTTTTTGTTTGTTTTGTTTCCTAGGCTTTGAGGGAACCCAATTCTTCTGTAGTTTATGCAAAATTGTGCAGAAGTATGTGGACTCTGGTGAGTGTATTTTGTATTTTTAAAGTATAAGTAGTAATAATGGATATAAAAGCTAACAGTTCAGTGTGAGTCATATGTATCTCCTTCCTCCCACCAAGTATATAATTATGTACATACACTTGCACACTATACATTTTCACCACTGATAAATCTGTTACAAGAATGAGGAATACATAAAATCAGAGCACTTTTAATACCTTAAAATGTGAGATTCATTACAGCAGTATTTCTTCAGTTTTCATATGGAATAAAATATAAATACAGTGATCACATACAAAAATACTATTAGAAAAAACATGCAATTTAAAAATCAGTATACTATTAGCAAAATGAAGCCAGTCAACAAAAATAAATTCTGTTTGATTTTTTAATTTAAAAATACAAAACAAAAAATAACCCTATATGTTGACATAACCCAATTTCAAACATATTAATTACAGCAATATATTCATCATGAATGATAAGTGTTAAAAGAGAAACCCCAACATAAAAATTAAAATGCTTGACAGGAATACAGTACAAAAACAACTATAAGAGTTGGCATCCCTCAATACTTGCCTGATAGCTGAGTTTACTGTATCCTCAGTTTCACAAATTAAATTCTTCAGAAAAATAAATAGCTTGAATGCATTTAGATTTGGAGCACATATACATTCAATTATGATTTCACCAAATTGACAATTTCTACATTGAAATTGCAGCAACCAATAATAGTGTTGAATTTGGGGCTATAAGCATGACATTTCTACAACTTATTAACTAAAACCTTAACAGTTTGTTTGAAGTATTTGAAGTGACTTATTTATTTTGTATTTGAATAAGTTTGTTTGGCCTTGATTCCCCTTTCTTTGCTTACTGAATTGATTTTGTTTTAATGCATATATTTATTATTTTGCTGGGACTTAATTTTTTGTCAGTAATTTTTTTTAATATTCAGACCAAAGTGCCTTCAAGTTCAAATCCCGGAGAATTTGTTCAGTTCCGAACACTTATTCTAACAAAATGTCAACAAGAGTTTGAAAGTAATAAAACTGCTGAAGTGGATTTAACAGATCAGGAGCTGGAGATAGCAGCTACCCCAGAAGTAATTCCTTTTCCAAATTCATTTACTTAATGAATTATTTCAGTAGATGCTAACAATAAATTTGTTATTGTATTTATATTAAAGCTCTTTTCAATGTAATATTACTACAATATGTTTAATTATATTCACAGTCAAATTTATTTTTTTAATCCCCCAAAATATTATCTGCTTAAATTATATATAAGAATAACTGAACAAGAAACATTAAGTTTATCAGGGTTACCTTTTCTTGAAAATGATTAACCTTAACATTATTGTGATGAGAGTGTGAGTACTATGTTACTAAGTGACATATTAATTTTTATAGTACATGCATTGCCACAATATTATCTTCTGCAAAAGTTATTGAGAACTAAAAGATACAAAAAATATTATGTGATGTAAAATGTGATATGGAAAGTATCTTGACTGAAAAAATCAGACCACAAATCAGAGTAAAAGAATAAATGTTACCTTAATAAAGTTATTATATTTATTGAATTTCAGGGGGGAAACTCAGAATTGAAAGAAGCTCTTGCAGAAGCAACAACTAAATCTAGACAAAGGTCAATTGGAAATATCCAGTTTATTGGTGAACTTTTCAACCTGAAAATGCTAACTGAAAATATTATACATGACTGTATTTGTAAGCTCTTAAAAAACCATGACAGTAAAAGTCTTGAATGTGTGTGTCATCTTTTGACAACCGTTGGAAGAACACTTGAAACACCAAAAGGAAAGGTTATATTTCTTTTTGTTATTTCTGTTTTATTTTTTCTTTGTTGTCTTAATTTAGTTTGTTGTATTTATTTTACTTCAGTAGATTAGTGAGTATTTTTACATCTTCAATATTTGTAAAGATGCCCACTTCAAGTTTGATAGTTTTATTTTATTTTATTGTTGAAATATGAATATTTTTTATTTTAGCAGCGCATGGATCAGTACCTCTTACAGTTGAACAGGATCAAGAGCGATTTGCGAATTGTCCCCCAAATTAGGTTTATGATACAGGATGTCATTGACCTGCAACAGGTGATTTTATTTTGTTTTCAATCTGGGTATTTGTTATGAACATGCAGTCACATAAACAAAGTGTTCAGTTAATATTGCACATTTTCTAAAACCCTTGACAGTAAAGATGGCATGTGTAAAAACTGTTATGGCTGTTTAAATACAAATTGATGCATTCTGAGGTTAGAAAACTTAAAAGCTTTAGTTTTCTCTCTTTTGTGATTGTACTACTGTAATGCCTCAGTGTTCACAGTGTCACAATTCTCATTTTCTTATTCTTGTTTACTAGTCTGACCTTGTTCCTTATACACAAAGGATACTTTTGTTTGCAGTTTAGAGTGCTATAATTTACTATATATTGTATTTCTATACCCATTTTCATGGCATTGATGAAGAGAGTGAATGAAGCAAATATATGTGTCTCTTCAGAGATATAACTTCTTTTCACAAACAAGTCATACATGTCAGTTAAACTGAAGTCAGGGTGATTGATTAGTAAGTTTGAGTCTACCCCACTCTCATACTGAAGAGCAGAGGATGATGCACCATATGGCAGATATAAACACCACATCTCTAATTGTTTTCTTTTATTGCCTTTCTCCTGTTTGTTGGTTTGCATTTTTGAAATGCATTCATCTCATCCACTTCTGTTTTAAATTCTTTTCCATTCTGATAACCATTCTTTAATTAAATCAATAGGGAATGTCATCTTTAACATAACCTTTTATCCTAGATATGCATGTCAGGTGTAATAGGCCTGCTGTATTTTCACAATATGCACTGTCACAAATGTCACTCTATTTAATTATCCTGACATATAAATCAAGCAATTCCATTTTACTAGTAACAGACATACAAAGTGTGACAATTTCAATAGCGAGAGGTGTCTCTTAAATTATGAGAATATCATCTTTCGACATATGATAATGTACACCATCACAAACATTGGATCAAAGGAGTAACCTCCCTGTACCTTTACTCCCCATAGTGTATAAATATTGGTGCACAAATTGAGGAATATGAAAATGTACAAGATTATATTTTTATTAAAATATTACAGTATGAAGAGTAAATTAATTATTATACATTTCTTGTTTATTTAGATGTCAGATTTAATACCAATCTTTCTCAACCTTTTTACACTTATTAAAAAAAATAATTTTCAGATGTCAGGGAACCCCTGCATGAAAGTTACTATATCTATGATGTTTTTGTTTTTTTCAATCACTAGCGACCTCTCATGGAACCTTGTTTGAAAAACTCTGCGTTATACTGATCACTTTGAAGAGTCATCACTGCAATATTAACAAAACATTTAAATAAATTTAGCATTGCACACCACTTATTTTTACTTATTTAGGTAGAAGTAGTATGATGTAAGTTTCAAAGATATGACAGTTTACAGGTTTATGCTGCAAAAAAAAAAAAAAATCATTCCCCCCCCCAATAAAACACCTAACAAAACAGTCTTAAAACTCAGCAACCAAAAAAAAGACATTTAAAAAATGCATTATGTTTAGTAAAATGTAAACATAAATTAAACTTTGTAAACTTTGCTTATTTAATGAGATGGTGGAGATGTTTTGAGCATTAAGAAGGTGAACTAGTGATGTAAAATATATAAGTTCAGATATAACAATTTAATTGCTACTTCAGATATAAATTTTGCAATAAAAAGCGTATTAAAAAGTATGAACAAATTCAGTTATTAACAGAAATTCTATTACTCTCAGTCTTACAATGCTATATACAAATGCAAATCATGTCAAATATGTCACAGTTTGTGTCAGGAAAGTAAATTCAGTTGACTTTTTAAAAATGTGAATTGAATCCAAGTATTGTAAGCTTACCTGTAGAGTGTATGTTTTCATTTTATCATTTGGTTTAAAAGTTCATTGGATTCAAATATTGTAAGCTTACCTGTAGTGTGTATGTTTTCATTTTATCATTTGGTTTTAAAGTGCATTGGATTCAAGTATTGTAAGCTTACCTGTAGTGTGTATGTTTACATTTTATCATTTGGTTTTAAAGTGCATTGGATTCAAGTATTGTAAGCTTACCTGTAGTGTGTATGTTTACATTTTATCATTTGGTTTTAAAGTGCAAATCTGAAAGGTGAAAACTACCATAATTGTATATATGAATTTCCTTGTGTCCTAGTGGAAGGGGCAGCTGGGGTGGAATCTGACCTCTCTGTGTCCATTCTCATAGTAAACCAATCTGCCTTACAAAATTACAGCTCCCTGCCTTACTCTTTACAGCCATAAAGAGAACACAAATCGGATGTTTTAAAAATCTCTTGTCAACCCATTTTATATTAAAGCTTGTGACCAACAAATGCCAAGCAGGTTCTTCTTTTTAGTTATATTTTAACTGGTAATATTATTAGTAATGAGTTATTTATTCTTTTTGTATTAAAATAAATTTGCTTGACTTTATAAAAACAGAAGTGCTTTGTTATTATTTGAATAATTTCTTTTTTTTAAAAACAGAATAACTGGATTCCACATAAAAAGAAAAACAAACCAACAACTATTAATCAGATCCATAAAATGTCTGAGCCTGTTCAAGTAAAAAAGAAAATAATGCCTAAACCTGATGTTGGTCATTGCAAGAGTGGTATAAAACTCATTGATTCTTTATCAGTATGCAATGTGTCTATTTTTAAAACGGATGTATATTTGCACTTTCTTTGTATTTATTTTTTAAATGTTGGCCAGTTGTATTTCATTTATTTTTTCATTTAGTTTACTTTGGCTTGTATTTCTGTTAACATTTATTTTCTCCCTGTAACTCTTGTTTCAAATATAGTATTGTTTTATTTCCCTCTCTCGCATGCAAGTCATTGTTATCCCTTGTTTACATACATACATATAAAATCTGAAGACTGTAAGGATCATACCTGAGATCAATTAAAACTCAAGGAGCTTAGAGAATAAAAAGTTGTAGGTGAAAGGTTCTCCTTGTTCTTTCAGATGTTACTGGCCAGTTTACCTTGCCAACAGTTGTTTACCATATAATCTTATCTTATAATCTTATCTTATAATCTTCAGCATTTAGCTGGATTTTATCAAGAAACTACCATTAGGAATATCTCAAGTCATAATATGTAATCGCAATGTATTAAAATCCCAAAACTATTATACAGTTTGATACTGGCTTGTTTGTAAACAAAACATTTTTCATTGATCACATTTGCTGAATATAATTGTTGCATATTTTTCTCTCTGTGAGCTCTGTGCAGCTGTTATAGAAATTGTTGATAATTTATAATTGACAAATCAGTATGAATAACTGTGAATTGGTTTGTTAAAATTGACTTTGTAGTCAAAGCAAATTGTGGAAGGCATGCATCGGTGATCATCTAAGATTCAAGTCTCTGTAGAAGAAAAGTTGCAATATAACTAAACACAATTGTGGACTGATTGATTGATTTCTATTTACATCCATTTTCAGTATTCATGAATAGGTGCATGTGGGACAGTGTTCCTTTGATGTGTGTATGTGTGTGAATATTCATAACACTTCTAATCTTCGGAGGGATAATATATTGGATGTGTAATATTAGAGTGTATATACTGTAAAACACACTAATAAATCTATATAAGTACAGGTACTCTTACTGTGCTTATATAATTATTAATACTATATTTAGTTATATAAGTACTATTACTATTACTGTGATATATAATTAATTTGATTTATTTATGTTAATTATAAAAAGAGTTTCATAAATATTTTCTTAACTACAGGGCTGACACCTCCACCCCAACAAATATGTAAGTACTTGAGAGTATTTTTTAGTTTGATGGCTTCTGCATTTATACAAAATATATTTAAATTGTTGAAATATTGGTAACATAAAATAATTCCTTATATAATTCTGTATGCCTCAAATATCGATCATTTAATTATTGAGGTCTGTTTTATGTTTTCTGCTTGTGTAATATATATATATCTTCTTGTTTTTTTTTCAGCTGACTATTACAACTTGCCTCAGCATACTTATCAACCAGTAAGTGTTTCCCTAATTGCATGTCTCCCATGCATGTTCTTTTACTTTGTTAGCATTGAGGTGGTGGGCATTATTAATTTTAATTAAATTTTATAGTGTTGATGGGATTAAACTTCATTTTATCACTTATCATTATAAATATGTAAAATATATATATAATTATCAGATTTTTCTTTTTTAGAGCTGATAATTCTTATGATTTTTTTTTTAAACCTTGAATTTGAAAACCAGTACAAATGCTGACTTTTTTAAAATAAAAATTGCACTAAGAATATATATATTGCAACCTGCAGGATCTTTAGCACTGCTACAGTTTGCTTTTGTGATTTCAAGTGCAAATAATTTTGTTTAAAATTCAGTAATGCAACTTTTGAGGATGTAAGGTGATTTTGCTGTTGTTAATAATTAAAAAAATAGTCTTGGGATATATTGCTGGAGAAGAAGTTGATGAGCACCATTGTTGCATGGAGGTTGGGTTACTGAAGGTTGACAGGATGGTCACTTGTTTTTTATCATGCCACATCATTGCAGTCAGATTACTGGTTCCCTTCCTCAGAATTTTGCTATCACCCATTGTAGATTTGGCACCTTTTCCAGCTCTTGTTGAAAACCTATTCTCTGCTGTCTTATAGTTCTACAGGCATACAGCCCTCTCTTGAGCAAATCTTCCATAAGTCTGTGATATATATAAAAAAGTTGTTGAAAAAAATAACTCTGTTGAATTCTAAATGAAGTCTAAATCTGCTGACAGCTTTGTGACAACATAATGACAGTATCTGGTAATCTGTTCATACATTTAGTTATAACTTTGGTTATTTTGGTCTTTTACTCCAGTAAGATGATTCATCAAATAATTTTACAAATGATTTCTTGCCACTTCTGATCATTCTGCTTGCCTACATCATGTCTCAAAATACTATGTTCATCTAAGTGGTTAATAGTAGTCAGATGCCTCATCACTCATGGTAGTATTTGCCATTTTTGGTTGGAAAAATACATGTGAAAAAAGATGTCAAAATTTGGCTAGTTGATGAAACTATTTCAAATACAGCTTTCAGGATTAATGATTATTGAGATAATTTAATCCCACCTCTCTTGCTTATTTGTACAAACAATAAACTAAATGGAACACTATACATATCTCCATAAATAATAAGTTTAATTAGTATGTGTGTGTGTGTGTGTGTGTGTGAGTGTGTGTACTACTACTTGGTCTTACCTCGTGCAGCCCCAAATACTACCACCATGCACACATCAGGCTCCCTTCACCACAATCTTAGTACTGAAGGGATGACTCCTTTAAAAACATTACCTGCCAAACAGAAACATTGTTTGTCTGGGAGTTATCCATTATTTACTTTTCATCTTTTTCTTGTTGGAGTTACTGTTAATAAGAAACTAACATTCTTACATTGATTGTTCCATTCCAATTATTAATAAGAAATTAGCATTCATTGTATTGTATGGAGCATTGATTGCTCCATTTCAGTAAAGATAACAGGTAAATATATTTTTTTTAAACCCTGTGTTCTTTTGTTTAAAGATATTGTGGTAGCTATATACAATTTAAAAAATAATGATTCTGCTATCAGTGAGGGGTTAACATATGAGTTTCAGATTGAACTAGTTCTGTGAGTAGATTTTATGTTTTGATAAATTATTTTTTATTCCACCATTATTTATGGGAAAAATATATGTCCCTTACAGCAATACTACAACATGGAGCCATCACAGGATCAACTCTGGGGTCCACCAGTAAGTTTTTAATAGTATTTTTACATTTTAATAAAGAAAATATCTGCACTTTACCCTCTCTCATTACAACTTGTATTGTGGAAATCATAATAATGCCTAGATTTGAACAGTTTTACTACAACATTGCAATCTTATCATTCAAATTTATTAATGTAAAGTTGTGTTTGGATTAATGAAATATATTTTTTTGTTTTTACATTTAAAAATATAGTCCAAATTATTTTAATAATCTTTGCATTAATTGTAGAGTCCCATGAAAATTTTAACTCTAATGTATACTAGTTTTTGATGTTTTAAAGGTATTAATGCAATTTATTTCACTATCTTTAATAGTTTCTGAGATTTACAATTTTTAATCTGTCTTGGGCTCCTTTATCATTTACAAATTAAAAAAAATATATAAATACAATCATTAATCCACCCACCCAATCTAAAATATTTGTGCTTTTCAAGTTTCTTTTCTTTAATTAACTGTTTTATTTAAATAAAACCAAATAAATTAAGATGATATACATAATTTGCCAACTCTATTGCAATCACAAATTAAAGTTCTTTTATGAACTCTTTTTCTATCTCAAACAGTGAAAACATGAAAGTCTTTGACATAATTTTTCCTTTGTAAAACGCCTCAACAATAAAATTACAAAAATACTTTTTATTAGAGTGGTGATACATATTAAGCCTATTTTTTTCTCCAAGATAGTAGGTGTGAACATTTCTCAAACATCATCACTTATTGTAAAATTCCAGTTTATGCAAGATATCAGAAGAAATGATGCTATCACAAACTTGTGAAGAAAGTACAAATTTATATTTCTGAAACATTACATTCAAAATTAAACTGTCCCTTAGAAATTTAATGCATGTGGAATAGAGGATATTCAGAAAATGCTGTTCAAATTCACTCTTGTCTTCAAATTATCATTCATGAATTGTAGCATAGTGAATGCTTGCACCTTTGATTTTGTCACTTATGTCTCAAGTTTCTTAACCACAAATAATGAAAAGCATTGTATCAATGTAGAAAAAAAAAGGAAATAATCTGTATGGTGAATCTACTGGAATATTACTTTTACTAGTAGTGATTCTGCTAACCTGATATAGTGATAGTGGATTATTTACTAATTGATATTTATTTATTGTGTGTGTCAGGTTTTAAGCAGTTAATACAAAAATTAACAAACCCCACCTATCTGAATTATCTCTTAGTAACTATAACACAGTAGATCAGTGGTCCCAAACATTTTTGTAGCTAAGAGCACATTCATTTAATTTTCAGAAGAGTGTAGCAGGTGCCAACAGTTCTTCAAAGTTTATTTTGTACTGGACATTAAATAATATGCACTTCATATTTAGTCATTAATAATATATGAATCTATAACCCTAAAGGTAATTTTACACATAAAATGTTTTCATTAAATTATTGAGCAATTACTCTATAACTATTACAATGCGAACTTGCTTTTCTTTGTATCTACCTGGAAGATAAATTAATTAGCTATTACAAAATAAATATCACAAACACTTTTCATCTTATTTATTTTTTATAAAGACAGTTGAACTAGTTGTCAAAATATATGTATTATTCTTACATTAACATAGATATTCAGTTAAAAATATGTATGGTCACTTATATCTGGATTTCAATAAGCAAACATACAAATGTGAAAATATTAAACACAAGTTTTATTTTTACTTGTATCTGGATTTCAATAAACAAATGTGAAAATATTAAACACAAGTTTTATTTTTACTTGTATCTGGATTTCAATAAACAAATGTGAAAATATTAAACACAAGTTTTATTTTTACTTGTATCTGGATTTTAATAAACAAATGTGAAAATATTAAACGCAAGTTTATTTTTACTTGTATCTAGATTTCAATAAACAAACATAAAATGTGAAAATATTAAACGCAAGTTTATTTTTACTTGTATCTAGATTTCAATAAACAAACATAAAATGTGAAAATATTTAACACTCAAGTTTTATTTTTACTTGTATCTGGATATCAATAAACAAACATACATACAAATGTAAAATTATTTAACACTCAAGTTTTATTTTTACTTGTATCTGGATTTCAATTAACAAACATACAAATGTGAAAATATTTAACACAAGTTTTATTTTTACTTGTATCTGGATTTCAATAAACAAATATGTGAAAGGATAGGCACAAGTTCTAATCATAAACACTCATCAGTGAAGAAAAGATATTAATTCAAAGTACTTTCTTGTATAAATCGGTGTGATTTTTGGCACTGCATTCCATCAGTCATTTTTTCAAAGTTTGGAGATTAAATTATATTCGTGTTTGTAAGCAATTGTCAAGATGGATATTTTCAAGATATGTATTTGGGCTTCATTATGTTCATCATTGAAAACAGAGCTTCACTTAGATAAGTGTAATCAAAATAAGTTTTTTATTTTGTACACTATTTTTTAAAGCAGGAAACTCTTTTAGGTCAACCCTATTCCCATAATTATCTTTTGTGCACAATTTGAGAACAATATAATTTTTAAAGGTCAAAAGCCTCCAGTTCCACTTTCTCTCTTCTTACTTGAATAAGACTTGTAATTGAAGTGGGCATTTATGGTTCCTCTAGTTGGCAATTAAAAGAATTCATACTGTACCATTTTCTTCATACTTGGGAAATGTACAAGAGATTTTGTCTTCTTATATGATGACATCCACAATGAATAATTCGGCCAAACATAAAATGAATGATGAAAGATTGGATAGAACAACCTCTAGTGATTTGACAGAACATAAAATGAGTGATGAGAGATTGGATGGAACAGCCTACAATGATCACAATCTAAAATGAGTGATGAGAGATTGGATGGAACAGCCTACAATGATCAGAATCTAAAATGAGTGATGAGAGATTGGATGGAACAGCCTACAATGATCAGAATCTAAAATGAGTGATGAGAGATTGAATGGAACAGCATGCAGCTGCACTACTTTTCTCACCTCATCATGGGCAAATGTAAACACCTTGACTGGTGCTATGGTGCCCGCTGGCACTGCATTTGGGGGATGACTACAGTAGATGGAGTGCATTTAAAAGTAGTTTTGTTACTTGACACTGAAATAGTCACCATCAGAGTACTTACTCATTTACATTGGAGTTGAAGTTTGAAGACAGTTTTTTTTCTAAAGATATTTTTGACAATCATCACACTTAGGTTAGCAGATATGTTGGTTTAGAGATTCGTAATTTTTAGCAATTTGGTTAATATTGCACAATAAATAAGGTATAAAAATAAAAATTTATTCATTAAAGTAAATGTAATGTTTTTAGTTTCTTTTTATAAAAGAAACTCCAGGGAACTTGTGAAGCTGACTATTATGGGAATTCAAAGTTAAAAGGGTTAATCTTAGAAATATTGAAACAGAATGACTAATTTTGACTAAACTTACTTTTAGTAAACCAAAGAGAACCACTCATGGAATACATCTTTTGTAAATCTCTTATAGTGGCACAGTTTAAGAACTAGGTGTAAAACTAAATGCATTTTGTAGGTTGGTTGATAGTTTAAAAACCATCACTAACCCCAAAATATCCAAATGCTTTAGAACTAATTTTACCAATCCAGATCACATAAATATACTAAATTGTCCAAAGTGATATTTTACCAGTGCAGGTCACATAAATGTACTCAATTGTCCAAAGTGATATTTTACCAGTGCAGGTCACATAAATGTACTCAATTGTCCAAAGTGATATTTTACCAGTGCAGGGCACAAGTATGTACTCAATTGTCCAGAGTGATATTTTACCAATGCAGGTCAAAAAATGTACTCAATTGTCCAAAGTGATATTTTACCAATGCAGGTCACATAAATGTATTCAATTGTCCAAAGTGATATTTTACTAGTACTGGTCACATATACGTGGCAAGGTATAGCACTTACACAGTACAGAGGTTATATAAAACTCTTCTAATTCTA
The DNA here is from genome assembly GCA_028829895.1 of Sinotaia quadrata. Taxonomy (NCBI): domain Eukaryota; kingdom Metazoa; phylum Mollusca; class Gastropoda; order Architaenioglossa; family Viviparidae; genus Sinotaia; species Sinotaia quadrata. The sequence continues at coordinate 73,647,337 of CM054179.1, forward strand.
ATTCCATATGTTCTGGTTTTTCTCTGAGTATATCTTGGAAGTCACTTAACAGCTTCAAAGAGTGTAGAAAAACACAGTAAGTTTAAAAACTTTAGCACTTTAAACAGTTTAGTAAAATACAGTAAATTGTAAAACACTAACAATTCAAATTGTGTAGTGAATGAGTGCACAGTTGATGACATACGTCATCAGCATCAGTGACCATCTGGCTACATAGGTTTTTCATGTGAAACTGAACTAGTTCACCTTCTTTACAAGTAACAAATGGATATTGCTACAGTTACATGCATTTGAAATTGAAATTTTTGCTTTGAAATAAAAAAAAATTTAAATTATTGGATCTTTGAAACAAGATAATCTATAGTACTTAACTCTTGATAACCTTAAATGGTCTCCATTTACAGTGTTTACCCATTTAAAATATATATATTTAATATCATATAACAGTTACAAACATTTAATTTTCCTTTATGAATAGAATTCTGAGCAAGTCTAGAACAGTATTTTGTTATCCCAGTGATTTATGGTAGAATTGAATTAAAAATATCATATCTTAAGAATAGAGAAAAGATAATCAGCAGTACATAATTCTTGATCACCTTAAACATTAGGAAATTAGATATATTAATGGCATATTCAGAAGTTGAATTATTAAATTTGCAGGTAAGTTTTAATAACTCAATCCCCAGTTAAATTTGAATTGCTTGACTAGTGATGCATTTGAATATATTCTTAAATAGATGATTGATATTAGAAAGTATTGCAACTTTTGTTACTAATACCTCCTTATACTCTGTGTTATGTCAGCAGAATTGTGTAAAATGCATACTTCTAGGAAATTAAATGCTTTTTTTTTTTTATAACATTTGTTTATAAGTGCAAAAAATAATGCTTTAAAAAAAATAATAATTTCACTTTGTCATAAATACTTTTTACAAAATAGAATCACTAATTCCTAGTGCATTTACATTTTGATCCGTTCTGTTAAAGCATAAATTTAAAGAATAAGAAGTCACTGAGGAAAAGTCAACATTTAATGCTTCAGTTTTGTTTACAGAATCAGACTTACTGTGTACAACGGCCACGAATGAAATGGAATGGAGGAAGTGGCACTGCTGTATACATCAATACCATGCCTTATCAGATGTCACATACAGCTTCTTACACAACTGTACAAGTGCAAATTATTCCACAGTCAAGTCAGTTTATGGTAAGGAAAGTTTCATAGTTGATACATGGGAAACATCAACCCATATAGAGACCAAAATAAGGGTCATGAATACCAACCCCACCCCAAAAGAAAAATAGAATAAAATAAATTAATAAATAAAATAAAATATGTCTTTCAACAATAAAAGATGTGGCAACTATTGAAACAAGATGTGTGCACCCTATGAATATAGTTTTAATGGAATGAATTTTTAAAAAATAAAAAATAAATTGATGATGACCACATGTATTCTTGCCCATATGCGTGCATTTTTTCATAAGTTCCTAACATTTTTGCATACCACTTAGAAATTACAATTAGTTCAGACAAATCTTGAATTAATGAAACAAACAGTTTTGTTTTGATGGCATATTCAAACAAGCTGTCAGCTGAATTACCAAACAAACTCAGATGAACCACCACAATAAGATGAATCATCAAACAAAACAAACTGTTAAAAGAAAATCATTTATTTGATTGAAATAATTCTACTTGTACTTGAAATGAGTTCATTAATAGCTTACTACCATGACATCCTCATACTAGTTTGGTGATGGTGCAAGAAAATAAGGGAAGAATGTAAATGCTAGGATGGGTTTCCCTTTTGCTGATTGGCAAGACATAGTCACATGAACTCTGACTCCAAGTCTGTGTCACATGATACCAGTGCTTGCCAGGACTCTCAATTTAGACATAATAAATCCCATCAAAACTAAGTTGATTATCCATTCTATAGGTTATTCCTTCTTCTGTGCCATTGTTTAATGGTATGTTGCAAATTTAATCATTTGTGTTTCCCTCTATAATAGATATACTTGCAACTATTTTTAGAGTTCATTTTTCTTACTTTATTTTAAAATCTTCACAAGCAAATGATGGGTTGAGATACTGCACTAGGCGATCTATGGAATCTGTTTATTTGTGTTTTATTGACTGTCTATGCCACCAACTGTGGTATTTCTAAGAGTGTTGTTGCTAAGAAAAATTAGCTTTTCACTGGGTTTGACTGGATTTTTTGTACAGAGAGTGTTAAATGCTTTCTCTTAAAGACCAAGTGAAATGGAATCTAGGTGAGCCAAAGATAAAAATAAATCCATATGAAATGAATAATTCTCATTCTTAGAATAAAGAATGCAATTACATGTAATAGTACTGTAGTGTACAATTTACTGTACAGTAAAATGGTATATAGTTAAATTATCAACAAAAGAAATTTCTATAAAATGTTCTATAATATTGCATTTTCTTAAAAATTCAATAATCGATATATATATATATATATTGCAACATAAAGAACAATTATTATTTTTACAAAAGCTAAAAATAGTCAATAGAGTTAACATCTCATCAGACTGACTTTTGTAATTGACTCAATCAGCTTAAAGTGTTCTACAGACTTTTGAGCATTTAGCTTTTTTTGCTAAATTATAACTTTAAATAATTTGATTATGTTTGTGTTGTTGGTCTAAATGTGTATTAATTATTGCCAGAAGAAATGTGATATTATTTGTTTCTTTTATAAATTTATTTATTTATAAACATTTTCAGTGGTTTGTAATTGCTGCTATCTTTTAGGGGTGTAAGAACAAAGTTGTGTTTATTGTTATTTTGTTAAATTTTAAAATTTAGATTACATGCTAGATAAAATCATTTAATAATTCAGGATAATTGCAGTTGTGTTAATTGTAATGGTAAATTTTGAATCAAAGCTTGAAATCATCTTTAGGATATTTAACTTGACTCTTTCTTGCATAATTTCTTTAATAAGATCATATCCATTTTTCTTCATTTAAGCAATTTTGTGGCAACTAAAAGGTTTCTGAACTAATTAATTGGCAATCGTTATCTGGATGATACTTTAATAATCCATTCCCCAAATAATGATCCTTCCGCACAACTAATTGTCAGTCACCCAGCAGGGTCTTTGTAATTGCGGTCGAGAGTGACTAAGTCAAACCTTGAGAACCGTCACCTCTATTCTAGCGCTCCACAATCTCTCATCCTGCAACAGGAACAATCCTGAAACATGTGCTTTGACCATCTTTCTGTTTGTTTTTACGTCATTGGTAGCCCCTACCCATCGCCTACCCTCTATCTCAATAATAAGAGTGGATAGTTTAACAATTCAACAATTTATTAAAGAAAGAAAATAAATAAAATTACACGTTACAATTTCAATAACATGATAACCACGCCAAGGCACAATATAGAGTTTGAAGGTCTTACCACATTCATCTCCTTATATTCACTAATTAGAAGAAGAAAAATAATCATTAATTTATCCCCTAAAACAATTATTAGGAGGACACAAACAAGAATTAATATTAATGCTTTTTCTAGAATAATTTCCAGGTATCACGCAATCAAAACATCAATATTTCTAATCTCTAGTAAGTCAAGATAATTAGGAAAGGAAGTCAGAATTTAGAAATTACATTAATCATGGAACAATACAGGTACATAGCACGAGCATGAACACAAGTTCACCTGATATATTGTTTGCGTAGTTTCTTCGGCTTGCGTAATCGCTCGCGTCAGCTACTGGTTATCTGGCCTCGAAACAATTTTTTCACTTTTGCATTGATGAAATGTTCAACATGTTCAGTTCCTTTAGAATTTGATTTTACACCTCACAGTCACAAATACCATTCTGAATGTTGTGAAACACTGTTTTCATTACTACTTAACACAAGTTCCGGCACACTTCTCTTTTCCTAAGTGTCCAAAATCTCAGTTCAAATTCAAGGAAATAATTAATGGTACTCAATCCTTGAACATGTAAACTTCACCACTCAGTCACTCACTTCCTCCTACTGGTACGATCGTTCGTGAGCTTCCCCATTTGATACAAACGCTTCATCAAAGTGAAATTCCACATGGCAGCGCCTATTCTCCATGATATCACTCTCCGTAGAAATACCTCTACATCACAATTTTCAATTGTGTCCCATATAACGCTAACCTGGCGTTCTATCTCCTTCGTTCCGGCTTGATAGTACCAAGTGACTGTAGATTTCAGACCAAATGACATCGGGACTACGATCTCGAAGAAAGATGAATTTAAGTTCACAGGTGGAACTTGTTTGTAGTTGGAACTTTTGTAGGTGGAATCTGGTGTAGGTAGAACTCTTGTTGTAGTTGGACCTTTTTTGTCTCTCAAAGCTGCGAAAATATATAAAGGATTTTGCTCACATCAGCTCATGTTATACTACCAGTTAAAACCTTCAGTTTTATTCTTGGTTCTCATGTTAAATTTCCTTTTACATTAGCTATTTAATTTCCTTTTCCTTTTCACCAAGAATAACATTACAGTTTCTGAATCATTTAAAATACAATATTAGCAAGAAAATACAAGTTGTAATAAAGTATGTTACAGCAATTCATTATTTACAAAAAAACTTGTTTTACCATATCAGACGGTTTCTGGTTCTGCTTTGTTCACTTCGGAGAGACTCATGGGACTATGAAATTCAAAGTAAATAATCTTTTGCCCGGATGGGGTATATATACTGTTTGGAGTCTGCATCGGGGATCAGGCTGATTTATACCTCTTGACTAACCCGTTGGAAAATAGTCACGGTTGACTGACCGTACTCAAAGTCTGTTCTTCTAGGACAAGCCTCATTCCTTAGAAAGTGACCGAAGGGCATTCTGGTGCCATTGCATGCCCTGTGATGCGTGAGTGATTATGCAGTCTGAGCGTCCTACCACAAGTGAGCTCTTGAACTGTCTGGTCAGTCGGACGGTTACCACTCCACTTAACCGCTTTGCACTTGATCCCCAGTCAAGATCAAAGTCGACTGTCTGAAATTCCGAACACGGCTTTACATGGCAAAATTTAGGTTGGCCTTTGCTGTGGCCCAGCAATTAAAGTTATGGCTTCAAAGGATTTAATCAAGTAATTCAAAATTTATTTCACAAAAATATTTTGTGTATCAGTTTGCATTTTCTGTGTCACATTTGTAATTCATTTTGTATATTTTTTCAAAAATGATGTCATATAGATGCAATTAGCCATGAGTGATTCTTTACAAGAATTTTGATTTCTTCTCAATCAAGTCATATTCTTTACTCATTTATGCAAATTTATATCTAGAAACTGAATGTAAAAGTTGCATCAGGTGTAGTTAATTATAGTATTTCTTTTGAAGTATCAGCCAAGAATGAGATACCCACAAATCCAGACAACTCAACAACAATTGAATTACATGCCTCAGCAGTTCAGTACACATGGAGGAACAGCATATCCATCATTATTTTATCCACAAATGGCTGTGCCTGCACCTAACCCTAACCAACCACCTTCCACTGGCCAACAGGCTGGCATTAGTAATCCTGCTCCCTTCAAGTTCAAACAAGAAAAGAAAGGTGCTATCGTTATTGAAGATCCAAAAGATTTACGAGATGTAACAGATGAAATTTTGCATACTCATGCCAGACCTTATTCCCAAGATGCAGAAGTTCGAGAAATAAATGTAAGTGCATGTAATACTTTAATGTAATTTTAAAATATTAGCATATATAGAACAAAATTAATTCTTTTTTAACATTTGTATTTATTTGAAAGAAAAGAATGAATGAGTGGTGCTATAATACATTATGCCGCTGTTATGATTATTATTTTGAATACCTTATCATTTAATAATGCATGATCACTTATCAGTGGTTAAATCTTAATTTAGGATTTGTTTCCAATATGAATTCTACATTCATACACCACTATAAATAACGTACTACCAACACATAATTTATCTGTTCGCCGGTGGAACTTCTTACTTAAGGAATAATGTAATTTATCAACTTACTAACATTGACTCGTCACACCCCCATCCACCCACTGACTACTCCAGACATATATCAATTAACATACATAAGGAGGGATTAATAAAATAAAGATTTATTACAAAAATAACCTTATCACAAATAGATACAACAAAGTTTTGAAACAGTCACATATATATACATATGTACTACTAAATAAATGTTCAAGTTTATCTCATACACAATCAATATTAACAATGACTACTTCAAAGGAACAATCTCTAATTAAGGTTTAGAGTTCTTTACATAGAGCTGGAAAAGAGAAAGATAAGAGATAAATGACTGAGTTCATGACCTGTTCTGTTGGACCACCATATGTTGCATCGTAGAGAAACACACGTCACATGGACGGTTCATAACAGTCAATAAGACACCAGGGTTTGTTTTCACTTGGATCTGCAATCATGCTTGAGTACTTTTGAATCCTTCTGACACCTAGAATCGACGATGGGTAGATGTCCCAGCTCTCACCACCATTGGGATTTCCTTGGGAGATATTAGCCTGACGAGATGACTCATGCGTCAATCCCAGGAAAACTCTCAAGACAAGAAACAACATTGATGATTCTAAACATCAAGATGAAGGGGAAAAAAGAAGACAAGGAAAAAAGGCACGCCCTGAAAACATTCAAATGCGATGCTTTTAATTCAGTCTATAATTTGCCTACACTCTCTCATTTTCCAGTCACTCAACTTATGTGTCTGCATGAGAATTGTTAGCCCTCATACATACTTCACTCTATACACCTAGTTATTATAAAATGTATAACTGATGATAGGGCTTTAAAGGTGTTTTTTTTAAAGTAATTTAATCTTTGTAATACATTTGTTTTTCAGGACAATTCACAGAATCAAAATCTAAGAATTGCAGCTGAGTTTGCAACAAAAGTAGCAGCCGTTTTGTACACAGATCAGAGAGCAGAAGAAGAGTCTTCTGAGATGTATTCTATTCCATCTCAATCCCAAGAACTACCACAGCCTCATAATTTTCAACATCCATACCAACAACCTATCATGGCCCATCAGGAAATGTATTCTGAAGAAGTACCAGTAAATGAAGAACTAGCAGTTGTGAATGGTGATAATCAAAGTATACCACTTGACAGTAATGAAATTGAAATGTCACTTCCATGTAATGTGGACATGGACATAACTTATGCCACAAATGCTGAATCTAGCATGTCTTATGTGTCTTCAATTCCTGTCAAAATGCCAATTGTTGCACCGGAACCCAATCCTGTGGAAACAGAAGTGATCATAGTACCCAGAGAGGTATCACCAATGGTGCCAGAGGAAAGGACTATAAAGTCACCAATTACTGCTCCTGTAGAGGAAGAAGAAATTATAAATCTTGTTACAGAAGTGCCATTAGTAGCTTCTCATACCGAGCCTGAGAATATTGTGAAGTCTGCATCAGAGAGTACCCCGCCAGTTTTGGAATATTCATCAAAAGTGGCTCCGGTGATAATTGGTGATGATGCATCATCAAAACCTCTCTTCAGACACTGATATCCCTAGAGAACCTGATGAATTGCTATTTTTTTATTAGATGTTTTGTTTATTAATTTTTGTTTCACTTTCATTGTCCTACATTGTGCATCTGTTTATCTATCTGTCTGTCTGTCTGTGCATCTATCTATCTGTCTGTCTGTCTGTCTGTCTGTCTATCTATCTGTCTATCTATCTGTCTAAAAAGAAGCAAAAATTGCTTTATTTGCATTCTTAGATTTTATAATAAAAACAAAACTGCATGCTCCAAACCTGTTTCTTAAGCTGAGTAACAAGGCAGTTCAGTATTTTAGTGTATAAAATGAGTATATGAGGTACAAAAATCTGAGATTTTTGTTGTTAAAATGTTCATATAAACTTTTTTTAAATTTTTTATTTTATTTCAAAATATAAATTAATTATATGTATGTATCTGTACTTTAAAAAAAAAAATTTCTGCATGGTCAACAGCGCATATTAATAGAAATTTATTTTTGAATCTCCTTGGAATACATATATTTGGAAGACTTTACAAGTTCTGAACATTGTTTTGTTTTTGCACTTTTATTATTGTACAGTGATTTATTTTATTAATCTCCTTTGAGGCCTTTAAAAGTTATGAAGATATACTGTTCTTGCACTTTTATTATTATACTGTGATTTATTTTATGAATCTCCTTTGGAGGCCTTTAACAGTTCTGAATATATACTGTTTTTGCACTTTTATTATTATACTGTGATTTATTTTATGAATCTCCTTTTGGAGGCCTTTAAAAGTTCTGAATATATACTGTTTTTGCACTGTTATTATTATACTGTGATTTATTTTATGAATCTCCTTTGGAGGCCTTTAAAAGTTCTGAATATATAGTGTTTTTGCACTTTTATTATTATACTGTGATTTATTTTATGAATCTCCTTTGGAGGCTTTTAACAGTTCTGAATATATACTGTTTTTGCACTGTTATTATTATACTGTGATTTATTTTATGAATCTCCTTTGGAGGCCTTTAAAAGTTCTGAATATATAATGTTTTTGCACTTTCATTATTATACTGTGATTTATTTTATGAATCTCCTTTGGAGGCTTTTAACAGTTCTGAATATATACTGTTTTTGCACTTTTATTATTATACTGTGATTTATTTTATGAATCTCCTTTGGAGGCCTTTAACAGTTCTGAATATATACTGTTTTTGCACTTTTATTATTATACTGTGATTTATTTTATGAATCTCCTTTTGGAGGCCTTTAAAAGTTCTGAATATATACTGTTTTTGCACTGTTATTATTATACTGTGATTTATTTTATGAATCTCCTTTGGAGGCCTTTAAAAGTTCTGAATATATAGTGTTTTTGCACTTTTATTATTATACTGTGATTTATTTTATGAATCTCCTTTGGAGGCTTTTAACAGTTCTGAATATATACTGTTTTTGCACTGTTATTATTATACTGTGATTTATTTTATGAATCTCCTTTGGAGGCCTTTAAAAGTTCTGAATATATAATGTTTTTGCACTTTCATTATTATACTGTGATTTATTTTATGAATCTCCTTTGGAGGCTTTTAACAGTTCTGAATATATACTGTTTTTGCACTTTTATTATTATACTGTGATTTATTTTATGAATCTCCTTTGGAGGCCTTTAAAAGTCTAGAATATATACTGTTTTTGCACTTTTATTATACTGTGATTTATTTTATGAATCTCCTTTGGAGGCCTTTAAAGTTCTGAATATTTTTTTGTTTTTGCACTTTTATGGAGATTCATAAAATTCTGAATATATACTGTTTTTGCACATTTATTATTGTACAATGATTTATTTTATGTGAATATGATTTTTCTTGACCAAATATTTAGGCATTTTATTTGCTCACCAAATTCAAAGTTAAATACCCAATTTGTCTACCTGCTTGAGATATGCAGTCTTGGTAACAGATCTAGATAACCAATTTGTAATAAAGGTTTTTTAAAAAAATTATACTCATCTAGCTGTTTGGCTAGCATTATTGTTTCATAACTCACTGCAAAATTATCTTGTGAGTAAAATCACAATTATCAGTTTATTGAATTTATCAGATATTTCTTGTGAAATAGAGGACATGCTAGGTAGTCACCTACAAGTGTACATTAGCTGTCCACTGCATAAGGAACTTGAATCTGTAAAAATGATTGAGGCCATTCATGCACAACATTAAATCTACCCATACCGAGTGGATTGAATATGTCTAATTATATAGTAGTCATTTCTTTTAATTTAGAAAACCTCAGTATATACCTCTTGTAATAGTGAAACAAATTTGTTTCTAATTATCGCATATGAAAATGGTCTTGCAAGTCCTTTGTTTGCCTATTTTTAGCAATGGAAGCACCTAGCAACTGGATTGTGATGTAGGTGGATTTCTTTGAATGGGGATTACAGCCATTAGGAGCCATATGAAATCTGCAAAACATGCAGAAACTGCCTCAAATATATCAAATGCTCAAGAGCATAATTCTGTCAGTATTATATCAATATTCAACACGATAAAAAAAATATATATAAAAGACCAAGACTGTATAGACTTTTCTAAAATTTCAAATTCTGTGCCAAATCTGGCTTCCTCAAATTGTGCTTCTAGTGCAAGCCCTATGAGAAATTCTATAAAAGCAAATAATGTTAATACTATTTAGTATAAACTAGGGCAGAAATTCTGTGGGCACTATAGACAGTTAAACCACATTTTTCATATATAAGAGCAGAGGATGTTGTTTACACTAATGTTTCCAGATAACAATGTTGCCAAAATATTTCCTTGTGCGGAAAATAAAATCTTATATATTACAACCTATGGCAACTGTCATATATTTTTAAGATTTTTTATTGGACAAACTTTGCACAGTTTTGAGATTTTTTTGATAAAAGTCTCATTGAGCAGAATTGAAAAGGCAGCTGGATATAATATGAAAATCTGAGATGTTCAAAAGGTTGGTTAATTAACATTTTGTAGATTTTTTCTTCTTATATGTTATTTTTCCAATTAATGAAAAAGTATAATTAATAAATGCAAATTGTTAATATTAATTATTTTTTTTAAAAATTATTTATTTATGATACAATTATAATGTCAAATATTTTCTGATTATTTTTTCTAAACTGGTTATTTTTTAAAAACTAGTACATATACTTTGTTACAATTCCACTTTTTGAGTGATAAAATTAAATTGTAATCACTTCAGTAAATATATAACGAAGGATTCCTCATTATTACAAAATAATCAATTAAATCTGGTTTTTAAAAACTGAATAATTATACAAAAGACATATCTTTAGTTTAATTTTATTGAAAATTTTGTTTACTTCAGTCTTTGAAAAATGTACTGAAGTTTTTGATTTATATTACCGTATTAGATATTGCCCAGTTAAATAGTATAAATTAAATTACAATACTAATATTAATAAAGATAACCTAATATAAAATATATAATAATATAAAATCACTATTTAAAAAAATCAATATTTTAATCTGTATCCTGTAAGTGTTTGATAATTATAATATTTATAATTATAAATTATTACTAAATTTATAATTTAGTATTTACTATTGTATTTTGCGCTTGATGAAATATACAGCAAAAATCTTCACACAACAGTCAATTGTTAAGTGTTAGAATAATAAATGAATGAACACATTAAAATATAGTACAGTTTGTTTGAATAAGCAATGAAGAAATATTTCTTGATTGACAACACAGTTGAAGTGATTTATTTTTTAAAGTTTAAATTTTTAAAATTTATTTTATGATTGAAATTAGTTATGTACATACTTGATTACTTCTGTCTTCACCTATAAGCTCTTGCTTCAGCAATCAGAAATATATTTTACTTATACATGTACTAATAGTAATAGAAATACTATATAATAGTATTTAATTTAATTAAGACTCAAGTTAATATTCAAAATTCTCAATATCTCAAATATTACAACCTATAATTAATTATTATTGAAGTAAAAAACAAAGCCATCTGCCTAATTTGTCAGAACAGTATATCAGTGTTAAAGGAATATAATATTAAAAGAATTTCACAACTAAGCTTTCTGAATATGGTTCTGACTTTACTCCAGTAGACAGAATGCAGCAGATGAATTACTTCAAAATTTGTCCGAATAACTAAATATACTTATGCAGCAAAACAGAACAAGAAGCAGCTACAAAGACACGTTTTGCATTGCTTATAAAATTGCCAAAAGCATTAAACCTTTTTCTGACAGAGAATTTATTAAAGGATGTATGATTAAAGCTAGTGGAATCATATGTCCTGACATAAAACATAAATCTGAGAGTGTGAGTTTATCTTGACAAACTGTAACACAACGAACTGAATGTATTAATGAAAATTTGAATGGGCAACTAATATCGGAATTACAATTAATAACATGGTACTCATTTGCCCTTTAAGAGGGTACAGATCAAAAGGATACTGCACAGTTATTAATTTTCATATGTGTGTGTACTCATAACTTGAAATTATTAAAGAACTTTTGTCAGTGGATTCTTTGAGTCTTCATGTTTGAAAGATCAAACCAAAATATTTGATAAAGTTGAGAATTGTCTAGTAAAATATAACTTGCCATGGAACAAAATGGTAAGCATAACAACCAGCAGAGCACTGAATGACTGGTAGAAAAGTTGGATTAATTACTAAAATTCATGAAAATTATCTTAATCACAATTTAATATCTCTAATACATTGTATTATTCAGCAATAAAGTATTGTGCAAAAATGTTCTACATGTAGAATATGTCACATTTTATTATTAAACTGGTAAATTATATCCAATCGAAGGGCCTGATTTACAGGCAATTCATAAGTTTGTTTCAAGAACTTGAATTCAGATGTTCTCTATTATGGTCAAGTTTGATGGCTAAGCTTAGGCAAGGTTCTTCGTCAACTATAGACCTAAAACATGACATCATTATCTTTTTAGAAATGAAAAATAACAAAGATTTTTCAGAATTAACTCATCATAACTGGCTCTGTGTTTTCACATTTATCATTTGGACATTATAACACACTTGTATTTATGCTGTTTTGCAAGGAAGAAACTTAAATGCTCATGTCATGATTAATAAGCTTGACTGCATTCCAAATGAAATTGTATTTGTTTCTTTCAACACTTCACAAATAAAACACTTGATGACTTTCCAACTATGCAACTGACTGACCTGAAAATAAATCTGAAAGACTACTTAATATGGTCAACACTTTGATACATTTTTTCAGAGTTGGTGACATCCGCAAAATTGAAAAAAGTTTGTCAATCGTTCATGATCCATTTTCTGTTGAGATTAATAGCACACCAAGTGAACTTCAACGTGAAATTATTGACCTTCAATGTTATCCTGATTTAAGAGAATTACATCGTCATGAGGAAATATGCACATTTACAAATTTCTTGATCCAAACAAATTTGCAGACCTTCAAGAATTTGCCAGACAAATGCTGGTTATTTGGGAATCTAGTATATTTGCGAGCAAACATTTTCATTCATGAATTTTAATAAAAGCGTCTTGTGAACAAGCATGAAATGGATAATTCAATCAGTTTTAAGGATCTCAACTACAAAATTTGTACCTGACGTTTAAAAAATGTTGAAGTTTAAAAACATATTACATTCATTTCATTAAAACCTTTAAAAGCAGGAATATTCTATATTTTTGTTCGCTGTGATATCATTAACATTGTATTTTTATTTGCTTTTCCTTCTCTCTAGGTTGTTTATAGCTGTATGCAATTATTATGTACACATTATGTCATAATATGTAAGTTATTTTGTTTCTCTTAATCTCAGTATGATAATTTAAATCCTGCATTTCCTAACTTTTGAATGTAAAAAAAATCATCTTGTTTTATATTAATTTTCTTTAATTGTAAAACTATTATTTTTTATTGTATGGCTTACGTATCATATTATCTTATTTTGAATACTGAATCCCTAATTTTAAATCATTATTTTGTGTAATTTTAAATTTGTCAGGTATTCCTTTGGACTCTCTCTTTCTGTATTTAGTTTTTTTTTTGTTGTAATATTTGAATGTTTACCTGTTATTATACATTTACATGAAAAAGATATCTGGATCATAAACATAAAATTGAAATAAGAATTAGAATAACAATTATTTGATGTCTTTTAACTTTAAAAATTTTATTAAAATAATTCAAGTCTGCATTGGTAGAATTCGCTATTAACAAATTATAAATAAAAGTTAATTACTTGTTAGTGTTTTTAAATGTGTTCGCATTTATGTTCTATTTATAATTTTCTTTATTTGAAAATTAAAGTTATTCTAATTGATACATCGTATATTTATTTGGCGGCCAATGCTTATATTTCAGTTTCGTGTGCAGCCCGTCTGCTACAAAATTTGCCCAGGCCTGTTTTGACTGATAACAACTGTAGAGATTTAAATCTGAGGTTGTATCATAACTCGTAGTTTCAAAAAGGACGATTTATCCATGATATTTTGGTTGGTGTTTGAAACACTATTATACTTGATTCAGTTATTAAAACAATGGAGAATACTGACAACTTTTAGTTTAAGAAAAGACGGTTGTCCTAAGTTCGTTTGTGGTAATTGTTATACTTGATTTGTTGGTTAAAATGAACTAGGTTGTTTTGATGATTCTGATGCGAAATCGTGCGATGACATTAAATGCAGTTAGTTTAATTTCCATTAGAAAGATTACTCCACCAGTAATTATCAAATTCAGTAAAACTACAATTTATCCAATCATAAATACATCTCCTACAAACCATGCCCCTCTACCCCCCAACCATTTCAGGTGACACGTGACACGGGAAGTCTAGTAATTGTTTTCTTGTGCATGTGCTTTGTGAGTGTCCAGATCTAGAGCTTGGGATGACAGATATACGTCCTTGCTTTTACCATAGCTTCAATTCTAGGATTTGTGTGAACAACCTCTCTGGTTCATTATCCTGAACGTGACCTTGAGCTGCTGTGTGGACTCCATTGTCCTGATAACTGCTGATGTCAGGACTTGCCCTTCATGTACTGGACAAAGACAATCGTAAACTCATCCCCAGAAATTCTGCTTGCCTAAATATTGGTGTTAGAAATGTTCGTCAATGATGTGGCAACAAATGTTTGTTAAATATGGCTACGTTTAAGACATACTACAGTGATCGCATTCTACAAATGCTCAGCCTCAATTTGATGGCTTTAGATATGTGACAATAACATGACTATATTAATATGAATGTTCTCTGAAACCTAACAAGACTAACTGTATTAACTTTGTCTAATTTCCCTCTCTCTAATGGGTAGCATGCAAGTCACTCGGTCTTTATCAGAGCTGCTTTCAGAAATTATCCACGGATTGCTTCCCTTAACGTGTCGCATAGTGCAATAGAAGAAATCGACGACTCTAATTTCTTCTATGCCAGGACTTCAACTGTTTGACACCCACACACCGCTTGCGGTGTTCCCCTCAAACAAACAAACAAAAAACCACCACCACCCAAAAATCTCCAACTCTTGAGGCATCTGAAAATTACGAGCTGAAAACTATTTGTGCTAGGGGGAAAAGAATGTACTAGAGCAGTTATGCAAAGAATCATATTTTTTTTAAGAGTCAGATATAATTTTCTCCTGTACAACCTACTCTGTGGTCTACAGAGTTGTGGCGAAATTGCAAGCTGTTGTTTGCCATGTTCTACGTACACAACGGGAATCTAAAATCGGGGAATTCTAGCCTCCTGATTGGTATAATTCTGTCCATCGTTGAAGATGCTGATCACATGTGCTGTCATATATACCATTCGTATGGAAGTCAGCATTGCTTGTGAGATTACTGGTTTGGGGCATTCCTATCAATGGCGTTCTCGATCGTTGGCTTATTTATTGTCCTTTGCTTTCCTTGACTCTTTTCGATTGAAGGTGCGAAAAGTGGCTGTGATATGCAGGGTAACGTGATGTGTAAGGCAGAATATTTGCCTTTTTTTTTTAACCTATGACGTCGTACTGGGCATTTCATGGACAGATGGCTACTCGAGTTTCATTTCTAGTCTCACCTAGCAAAATTTCTGCCCTAAGAAAACGTTTCATCTGATGATAGTCATTTTAAAATTATCGTTATCCATTGTCATCGCGTTGAGCCAAACCTGTTTATGCTTGTCGATGAGAAAAAAGTACTTGACGACCGGAACGACCAAAATCACTCTGGATAGAAATTTTTATGTTGAAATTGGTCCTCCCATAAAATAAAATAAATAAATTTAACTATATGTAACAAGGCAGCAGAGTAACC
Organism: Sinotaia quadrata; assembly: GCA_028829895.1. NCBI lineage: Eukaryota > Metazoa > Mollusca > Gastropoda > Architaenioglossa > Viviparidae > Sinotaia > Sinotaia quadrata. The sequence goes on from CM054179.1 coordinate 73,663,173, forward strand.
GTAATATGTCTAATTATTTTACTAGTATCTCGCTAAATTTGTAGTAATTCAAACAATGAAGCAATTACCGCGTAAGCTATTGGTATCCTTGCTTTTACATCATATCCTCCAGCATTAAAATAAACTTTGTCTTGTATATACTATCAAACAGATTTTTTTTAATTTTTTTTTGGGGGGAACAGATCTGATTGACTTTAAAGTTTATTGATTCCGACGGCACCTCCTCATGAATGGCATCAATGAGCTGCTTCGTTAGTTGAAGGACACTGATATATTTATCAAAGATCATAGTGGTCTCATTGTGTTTGTCCTTTACAAAGTGCGCACAGAGTTTGCGTAAAGACTTTTATGACACTCCAAGAAGTCATGACTCACTGAAGAAGAGGACGACCTTTAAGAACAATCTAGAATGAAGTGACATGTCTTGTTGATGACTGGAGATCTGCAAGTTTTGCTGCCTTATACGTTTCTTTCACTACAGCTAAACTGTTTGCATGCCGTATACGTTGTGAGCGTTTTAAGAAATGATTGCAGATGCGTTTATACCGAAAGATGCGTTAGCAAACCAACTTGTTGTTTAAACTGTAAGTAGTCTTTGAAAGAAATTAAAGATCAGTTTGGACCTTGTCTTTCATTTTCTGTAGCTAACAGTTTATGGCCATTTTTCTTTGCTGGAACAGACTCAATAGGAAACACTTTCTTACAGTTTCCACAAAGGAAACCGGATCATGCGGGCGTATAAAATGTTTTAGTTCAGTGCGCTCAGTATTGTTGTTTTCTTGACAAAGTGATATAAGGAAAAAAGGTTTTGAGCTGGAGGGGAAGAGGCTTGAAACACCCCACCCATTAATTTCTTAACAAAGTGTATTCCCTGCCAAAAAATTCTTGAAGAATTTGTTACTGCTTGTTAAATAGTATTTAACCGAACACAAGAATGGAACTGTATACATCTATCAGTTATTATAATTACATCTACTTTAAATAAAGTACAAATAAAATATGACGTAGTTATACCAACAACTCATCTTTACATACATCTGTCACTTCTTACACTGTAAATTAATTATGTCTTATTTTTATATGTGTATAAATGGATTTATGTATATAATAAACAAAATCTGGCTGAAGAATTAACGCCGTTTAAACGTGTGCATGTGTGTCGTTGCATTTGCTGAATACAAAAACACGAGGTACGATGCAAAACAACAACAAACCAGTTACCGACGATTTTTATCTTATGCTTTCCGACGATACAGAGATTACAGACCACGTAACCCTTTCATTCCAGTGCAAGTTAATATCAAAGGTCAGCGGTCTTGTGTGCTGGCTTATAAAACGAGTCTAAAACGAAAGAAACAGCAAATGAAATTACGTCTATATTTGAATCACAGTTTTGTTGTAAAAGTAATGATCATAACGTCACCAAAGGGAAGCAATTTTTGAAAACATCCAAAACAAATTTGTTTGAAAACTAAAATTTGTTGTGAGCTCACTATTTATAAACAAGACAGTCTGCGGAAATTGATTACTAATGTGTTATACTGAACAACACTGTCACTACTCCCCCCCGCTAATGTTTTAATACTGTACATGCGACTTGGGCTTTTAGTTAAATTAGTTAAAAAGAAAAATGTTTGCATTTAAAGGTGCAACAGACGTAGCTTGGGATTGCGTTGTATGACAAGTACAAATGTCAGCCTCAGTGGGTCTACAACCACGTTATTTTGTTGGTGTTGCTGCTGAACTAAGGAGAGCATAACCCGCTTTTATTAATCGCCCCCCTCTTGAAAATCTCTGTTTAATCACCATTGATATCAGTGATACAAAGACATTATACAATGCATCACCTCTCGTTTCTGTTGCTATTCTCGCGGCATTTTGTTATGGAAGTTTCTCTGAATTGTCCTCGGTTGGGTGATGCCAACGTTTTTTTCTCCCATGGAATATTCGATATGTAAATGGTTTATAGTGTTGCATAATATTTTATTTGGTTGGTTTAATTTTGCATAATTCCTGCTTTCAAAATTCATTAACAATGTAAACTGTATACGTCAAGTTCTAATTCTATGCTTTTCATTCGCCTAACCAAGGGGAAGTAATAGCTTCGATAGGCCCAATTACCATAATCGAATAATGAATATAATAGCTACTATAGTAGCGGTGTTTCCGAACGACATTCAGGTATTGAAAGTGTATTTGATTGAATCTCTGGCCTCCGATTGGTTATACTTGCACGATATGTGGTTTTAATCTATTTATAACTTAGTGCGTGATAATACATGTAGTAGTCCAATTAGCGAGTCAGTGAATGGCCTTTTCAGTAAAGCCTTCATGCTAGTTTCGGTTGTACTTTCGTTTTTCATTGACAGTTAAAATCACCAGTGTTTTGACAAAAAAAATCAGTGATACCTGATGACAGCTGATGTGGGTACCTTCTGAAAACAGGTAATGACTGTTATTTAAACTATTTCACTGAACCAGCTCTTATTGAAAATCACACTGTTGAATTTAATTGTATAAGTCTTTGTATTTTTGGGAGGATTGAAATTTGGTCTGCAATTGTCCAGAGCAATTTATTTGCTCGCTCGACATTTATAAAGTATACAACAAGAGACTCTGACTTATTCTTTTTAGTCTAATACTTGTAGCCCGTTTCATCTATATCCAAATTACAAATAGGCCTATTGAAAAGTGAAATTAACGCACTACCCATTACTACATTTCGAAGGGTATGTAACTTCTCATTTACATCATATAATATTTTAAACTCAAGGAAAATAAAAATGCGGAACATTAAAATTTCGAGCAGGATTAACACGGTAACTGCCCTATGTTTTTCTGCGAAAAGTAAAGCTCTATTAATGTTGCTGAGTAATAAGCAGAGTTATTTCCTTTAGTAATATTTTCAATCATAATATAGACTAGACTAGAGTATCGTGCATTTATTTTTCCTTTCATTTACATTTATGACCAAACGCTTGACTAATATTGATAGCTGTTAAACCAGTGAAGAGAATGAAAAGGAAATACTGGCAGTGAGTCGGACCGTAGCAAATTCTAAGAGAAATTAAACTTTACTGAAACACTTATCAATTTAATGCGTATTTTTTAATTGTCTGTTTTTTAAAACCAAAATTATGTTGGTGCTAAATTTATTTAACTTTCTTATTAGCATGAATATATGCTCAGCCAATATTAATACCAACAGTCTAGACTCATCCGCATATGTGCAAATTTGATCATTCTTCACACATGCCCATTTCAATAACGTATACATCTCGCACTTCTTTACTGCTTTCACCGAGCACTTAGCGATCTTTATTGAAATCTGCATTTCATTTTCAAATAACTCTTATGAGTACTTCGTTATTTATATAGCATTCCATTATTTAACTTCAGTAACACTCTTATTTTACTTAACATTAAACTTAGCAGCACATCTACAATTATCTCTTGGTCATATTACCTCCCCTACTCACTGGTACTGCTGAAGAACGAAGACAACAAAAGAAAAAAGTGTATCTCAAGACCCAATAGCTCCATACACAACTGTTTATTTTTAGAGAAAGGTTAATGTTTGGTTGGGATTTATAGAGACAGATCATGGCTAGGATTATTTCTGGTACTAATGTAAATTTGCTGCTAATAATTGAAAATATTCAATATATATAGGCCTATGTATTACTACAAAATTACAAATTCAATATATATAGGCCTATGTATTACTACAAAATTACAAAACTCTGGTGGAGAGTGCAACGTTTCTTGACAAAAAAACATGTTTGCTGCGTTCATTCAGATGTGACGGCTGTATCACTTTGCCGCGAGTGCAATGACACATTCTGCCTAACTTGTTCCGATTATCACAAGAAATTGCCCGCGACGCGTCATCACTGTGTGGAGGACTTAGCCGTTCTCACTGTTGAAAAGCTTGCTACCGAACGTCAAGCAGTGTGCAAGACACATACTGATAAAATGGCAGAAGTCTTCTGTTCTACGCATAACGTGCCAATCTGTCACGTGTGTGCCTTGTTGGAACATCGCAACTGTCCTGAGTTATCGGATCTCAAGAAGAAGGCAGAGTTGGCACAAGGTCATCTCGAACAACTAGCAGAGCTGAAAATTGCCGATATAGCCATGAAACAAACAATGAATGGATTAGATCAACTGGTTCTGCTGATTGACAAGAATACACAGGATGCAAGACTTAGGAAAGGTGTGCAGCCATTTGCATACTTTGGTTGATGCCTATCAGAAGCGCCTTACAGAAGCTATTCAAAATGCAAACACTAAATAAAATAAAAGTATGGTGGTTGTTGCAAAGAACAGTTTGACCAAACGTCAGGGGAAAGTTGTGTCACATAGACTGTTAGTAGAGCGCATACAACAGGCTGTTTCAGGATCCGAACTCTTTGAAACGACAACTATGCTGAAGGCACGTGTTCGTGACCTTGACCTGGCTGCTACTACACTTTCAAACTTGAAGTTTTCTTCATTGGCAAGTCTGGTTGTTGATCCAGTCCTGCTTGAAATTGTGGAGAATATTTCATTATATTTGTTGATACTGATGTAAATTTACCTGACTTTATAAAATGAAAAGTGTGCATTTAATTTAATAAATTAAAAATAAATTATTTGGTTTAGAAAATGTAGAAAAATGTCATCAGATTTTTAATTTTAAAGTAAACTTAGCAACCCTATGAAGCATTTGGGGGGGGGGGGGTAAACATTATTGACCCTTTCACTCTAAACAGGAAACTGTAATGCTTTCACTTCCTATATATCACTATGTGGTCCCGGTGATTTCTCACTTTCTCTTTATGTAATATCACTATAATGTCACCATGCTACCATACACTCCCTGTCACACAATGCATTGATGATTTTGCATTCTTTAGTAAATGAGTAATTTAATAGCTCACTTTCCACTTATTGAAGTTCAAAAAGGTTTTGTTTCCAGAAAGGTTAATGTAAGGGACAATTTTAAAAAATAATTTGTTGTGCAAAGCAAACATTCTTACTGATAGTTGTATTTACATGTGCACATTAAAAAAAAATACTACAATGTTCACAAATTTAATTAATTTAGATAATAACCAGTTACAGTTTCATTTAAATTATTCTCTTAATTTTAAATGTGTTTATTTACATATTGCAACTTCTTCTCTGTGTCTATCCATGTGAAATATATAATAACTTCTAGCAACCTTCACCTACGGATGATTCCACATAAAAGACCTTTTACATTTGTTAAGTACAATAAAATAGTAATACAGATAGAGTCACTTAACTCTTCTATACCCTTGGCCACCTTTCCATCAGTGTTGCCTACTTAACCTGAATTTATAATCCCCACCTCAGTGAGACATTACAACAAATGCTTAATAAAATTTCATTGTCAAAAGGTAGTGTAACATATCAGTTTACATGTATTAATCAAATACAAACATTCTAATTACACAATACCCAACAATAAATATGTTCCACAGTAAATTATTTCATAATATAACTTATAATATAACTTATTTAAGCAAGCATTCTCACACAGTTTAATCTCCTTTAAAATGTCTTTATCAGTTTCACTTAATCTTTATAACTACCAATGTGATGGACATTTCTTCCTTGATTAAATGATTATTTTTCATTTAGTAGTTAAAGATTAATACATCTTGATAAATTCTAAGGGCGATTAAAATTTGTACTGAAGAGATTTTATCTTAGGCAAGCAAGTTATATTTCTCTCAAATAAACGGTATTACTAGATTGATATCTGATTGATTCTGCTCTTAGAGATCAATAAGATATCAGCCATCAAATATATATATAATCATGTAACTAATCTAAAGTATGTATTGTAAAAAGTATACGTCAGATTTACATATTTATTTCAGTGCCCCTACCTTTAAACTTTTATACATTACCATCCAGTGTAAAGAAAGACTGTTCTGTGCATATCTTTAAAAAAAAAAAGCAAATTATTAACAAAATATAGTAATTGTCACAAATATTCTTCAGTCAATCTTTTCTTAGAAATCTGCAGAAACATCTGTGTCAATTAAATTTATTACAATATATTAATTTAAAATCAGATGAATACTTAAAAAGACTTGATTGATATACAGTACAATTTCATCACAGACAAGACACAAGCTAGTGCAAATTGAATAAAATAGAATAAGACAAAAGTATATTCACCTTTGTTAATTCAGTGGTGGTAGAATAATCCATTTCCACAGAAAGTACACACAATGAAAATAATCTTTCATAAATATTCAAAAACAATTATTCTTTTTTATGTATATTTCCTGAATAAGAATCACTTGACATTTCTAAAAAAACAGCTCCACCAACAAGGTTTGGTAACCATAGTTTGCCATAAATCAGGGGTGCACAAACCGCGGCCCCCAGAAGACTTTAGGATGTTACCATTATTTGTAACTGGCAAGGAGCTTTTAACATTAATCTGAACAAGGGAGTAGAACAGTGGTCTGCTTTCCCGTGCATGCATCTTGTGCTGTGTTGAAAACAAACGCTGGATGCGGTATTGAGGTGAGAGCGCTGTGTATTGGGCACATTGTTCAGTTCAGCCGATCAAAGGGTATGTGTTGAAATAGTAGTATCTGCGCATCTTTGATGTATGGTGACATCAAATAGCATTAGAAAGAGCGTCTATATCTAAACCCAAGTCGGCAGGCAGCCAGCCAAAGTTCAGTCTGGGGATGGGGTGAGGTGACACTGGGGGGGGGGGGGGAAGGATGGTGCAGTCAGTGTGTGTGAATATGTGGCTGTGGATGTCTGGTTGGAATGTACTGAATGAATTACAGGAAACAAAACAGGTTTCGGGGTGAAGTTGTTTTAAACTACTGCCCTTTGTAAATATGTCGAAACCTGGAAACCTGCGCATAAATAAGAAGCGCGTAAAATTGAAGATATTAATCGTCAGTTTAAAGAATAGTGGACGGCTAAATACTTTAAGCGGCATTTTAATGGAGCAGCTAGGTGCTTAATTTGTGAGTCTGTTACTGTGATGAAGGACTTCAACTGCAAGCAGCATTACGAAACAAAGCACGCTGGACTTTTGATGACTTAAAAGGCACTGCGAGAAACAACAAAATTGAGCAACTTTTAAAAGGTCTGTCAGCACAACAACACTTCACAAAAAAGTCTGAAGAAAACAAGTATTTTGCTGTGCAAGTTGCAAAGTAGCACATATTGTTGCCAAATCATCACGGCCGTTTACTGACGGTGACTTCGTCAAAGACTGCATCCAAGCTGTTTGCACAGAAATATGTCCTGAAAAGGCGGACCTTTTCAACAAAGTCCCACTCTCATGGATGACCATTCAACGCCGAGTCGAAGACTTAGCAACAGACGTTTGTGAACAGTTGTGTGAAAGACTTGCTAACTGTAAGTACTTTTCAATTGCTTTGGACGAGAGCACTGACAACGTTGACATAGCACAACTGCTGGTTTTTGTGCGTGCAGTGGATGAGAACTTTGAAATAACTCAAGAATTAGCCGGTATGGCTTCACTACATGGGCGGACGACTGGTGAAGATATTTTTGGAAGAGTGACTTCCGTTCTTGGAAACCTTAACGTCCAGTGGCCAAAGCTATCCAGCGTTACCACGGATGGTGCGCCTGCTATGACTGGAAGAGCATCAGGATTTGTTGCTCATTTGCTGTCACATTTACAGGGGCTTGGAATTCCAACAGATAGTGTCCACATGTACCATTGCATAATTCATCAGGAATCGCTCTGTGCACGAATCTTGAAATTTGACAATGTCATGAAATTCGTTTTTAATTCTGTTAACTTCATACGATCCAGAGGACTTAACCATCGACAGTTCAGATCATTTCTTGAAGACATTGAGGCAGAATATCGAGACATTCTGTATCACACAGATGTCAGGTGGCTGAGAGGAAAAGTATTAAAACGGTTTGTTGCGTTGCGAACGGAAATTTGTGAATTCCTTACTGTCAAAGGCAAAGACACGGCTGTGTTTACTGACAAACAGTGGTTGGCAGACTTGGCATTTCTGACAGACATTACAGATCACTTGAATAGATTCAACCAGCCTCTCCAAGGCAAAGATCACTTTATCTTTGATATGTACAAGGAACTGCAGTCCTTCACGTTGAAGTTGAGGCTCTTCTGTTCGAATCTGCAAGCTGGAAATCTTTGTCATTTTCCGATTTGTTCGGCTTTTCAGAAGGAGTACCAATGTAACTTCAGCAAATACCATTGCAATTGTGAAACATTGCTGAAGGAATTTACTGAACGCTTTGATGCCTTCAAGGAGCACAAGGACTTATTCAACTTCATTCGCGATCCTTTCTCATGTAGTGTAGAGTCCGTGCCTGATCACTGTCAACTGGAGGTCATTGATCTTCAATGTTCACCTGAACTGAAGTCATCATTTCAGCAGAACAACATTTTAACATTTTATGGAAGTCTCAGCTCGAGCACATACAGAAATGTCAAGGACTTGGCTTGCAAGTTGCTGTCAGAATTCGGCAGCACATACTTGTGTGAACAAACGTTTTCAGTAATGAACATGAACAAGAACAAGCTGAGATCGAATTTGACCGGCAACAATCTCTGTTCGATTTTGAGGCTGGCGACTACAAAACTTGAACCAAATATTGACAAAGTTGTTAACAACATTCAGGCTCACTCTTTTCACTAATAAAGACTAAATCTATGTTAATAAGGCAAAAACGAATGTAAAGACATTATTTCATTATTTGTGTTGTCATCCATGTGCAATCTGACTTGCGGCCCTCCATGCACTATCAATTGGAAATGTGGCCCTCTGGCCTAAAAAGTTTGTGCACCCCTGCCATAAATGAACATAAACTCATGACAAACAAAAAGGTACATTTCAGCTTTATTTCACACTTCAGTTCCAGGTGGATTCCAAAAAGATGAATCCAGAATAAAAATCTCAATGATCCAGAGTAGACACTTAAATAATCAGAATATGGTTTCAGATTAACCATGTTTCAAGAAAGCACAGGATACAACTCTGTGTTAGATAAAAATTAGTAGATCCAGGAAAACAAAACCCTGGACTGAACTCCCAAAGTTATATAAATCACAGGATAAAACTTCCCATAGCTCAAGAAAACACCTGCACACATCACTTCTTTTAAGTTTCTGTGGACAATTTAACAACTAAACATAAGTAATAATACAATTCTCTTCACTAATATCAAATGAGAAAGTCAACCAAACATATTAAAATGATAAATTCAAAATGTTTATGCTTAAAATATTTCTAAATTTAAAAAATACATTCTACAACTAGTACAAGTCAGAGACAAATACTCACATTAAAAAATCCCCTCAGTACAAGTGAAACTAAGGGCCCGATTTCTCAAATGATGACTTGGACATGAGAGAAGGTATGTGAAGATTCTCAAAACAAAATTCCTTAGGCCAGGGGTCTCAAACTTGCGGCCCGCGAGACGATATTTTGTGGCCCCCACTTGATATCAAAGTTTAATGATAGTGCGGCCCGCACGTTTTTCTCACACACCTTGGGAGTTTTATAGTTTTTGTCACCTGTGGGCTACCATACCCATTTCCTCACAAGCTGCATACAATACGCAGAGGAAAGGAAAAAACTGAAACAGGTGATTACAAACCTTGAGATACCTTACACGGAACACACAATCCTATATCCTCCACCAAAACACCAAAAAACAATACACAAAGCACTGGAAAAATACCTGACACAAACACAATAAGCTCCATATAATAATAGTTTTTTTTAAAAAAATAATAATAAAATTTTTTTTTTTAAAAAACGCACATAAGCAAATGCAAACCCAGACCCGAAATTCAACAGCGCTCCCCATACAACAATAGTACCAAAGGAGAGTGGCTCCGCAAAGAAGTCAAAAAAAAAAAAAATCCCCACCCCACCCGACGAGACGATCAACGCAAGTCGGCCCCTCTCGCACCCCGGACAAAGTGAAGAATGCGAAGCCCTGGTTGAGCGCCTCCAAAGGTGAGAACATCGCTGATGAAAACCTTAAACCACACCCAACCAGGAGCAAAGAAAACGTGACAACAACAACATGAGAGAGTTAGACTGCTACACGCCGCAAAGTAGGAAAACGTGCTGAAAGTTAGTCACTTGAAACGTGATTGCCATCGAGTGGAGAGAAAATACATCATGTCACCCAGTGCAAATACGTTTCTTTGTTTTTGTTTTATTTTGTAACCCATCCCCAGTCATGTCTTACTCAAAATCTGCTGTGAAGAGAAAGGTTGGCGATGAGCACAGACAATTTCAGGAGAAGTGGGAGATGGACTACTTTTTTGTTGATTACAGGGACATCCCGACGTGTCTTATATGCACAGAGAAAGTTGCGGTGCACAAGGAGTACAACATCAGACGTCATTACTCAACTAGACATGCTGAGGAGTATGCAAAATACCAGGGAGATGAGAGAGAGGACCGAGTCGCCAAACTTAAAACATGTTTACTGAGGCAACAAGCAAAGAGAGTGATGCGGCAGTCAAAGCTAGCTATGTGGTGAGTGAGATGATTGCTAAAGCAGGTAAACCATTTAAAGATGGCGAGTTCATCAAAACGTGCATGTTACAGGTTGCAAGTATAGTCTGTCCAGAAAAGAACAGTCAGTTTAAGCCTCTCAGCCAACACAGTAGCAGAACGCATTTCTGACCTGTCAGGTAACATTTACGATCAATTTTGTGAGAAAGCTAAACATTTCCATGCATACTCAGTCGCTCTTGATGAGAGCACCGATGTCACTGACACTGCACAGCTCGCAATATATGTCCATGGTGTTGACGACAATTTTGAAGTGATGGAGGAGTTGCTCACAGTGATTCCAATGCATGGCCAGACCACCGCTGAAGAGATATTCCACCGGCTGTGTGATGCCATTGCAGATGCCGGCTTACAATGGAAGAGTTTTGCTGGAATAATAACTGATGGAGCGCCATCAATGACCGGGAAGAGAAATGGAGTTGTGGCACTTGTTCAAAGAAAATTGAAAGAAGAAGGTGTAGAAGAAGCCATTTCTCTGCACTGCATTATACATCAGCAGGCCCTTTGCAGCAAATGCCTGAAGTTTGACAATGTGATGTCTGACGTTGTGAAATGCATCAACCATATCAGATCCAGGGGCTTAAAGCACCGGCAATTCCGTGCCTTTTTAGAGGAAATAGTCAGCATATGAGGATGTGCTCTACTACACCGAGGTACGTTGGCTTAGCAGGGGACAGGTCTTGAAGAGGTTTTATGAGTTGAGAGCAGAAGTGAAAACCTTCATGGAGAAGGATGGGATGGCTGTTCCTGTACTAAGTGATCCCAAATGGCTCATGGACTTAGCTTTTCTTGTTGATATCATACAAGAGCTGAATGTACTGAACAAGAAATTACAAGGCCAGGGGCAGCTTGTCAGCGCAGCATATGACAATGTCAGAGCATTTTCCACAAAACTCATGTTATGGAAAGCCCAGCTTTCTCAGACAAACCTCTGCCATTTCCCAGCATGTAAGGCACTCATGGATTCTGGCACACCATTCAGTGGCGAGAATTATGTTGATGCCATTGTAAAGCTGCAGGAAGAATTTGATCACAGGTTTGCAAATTTCAAGAAACACAGAACCACCTTTCAAATATTTGCTGACCCCTTCTCCTTCGATGTGGAAGATGCCCCTCCTGTGCTTCAAATGGAGTTAATTGACATACAGTGTATTTCTGAACTCAAAGCCAAGTTCAGGGAGGTGAGTGGAAAAGCAGACAAGCTTGGACAGTTTTTGAGAGAATTGCCACTTATTTTCCCTGAACTTTCCAGGATGTTCAAGCGGACCATGTGCCTTTTTGGGAGCACCTATTTGTGTGAAAAGCTCTTCTCCACCATGAACTTTAATAAGTCAAAATTCAGGTCCAAACTTACTAATGAGCATCTTCAAGCCATACTGAGGGTCTCAGTGGCTTCCTCCCTGAAGCTAAATGTGTCTGAGCTGTGTAAGAGGAAGCGTTGCCAGGTCTCTGGCAGCAGGGAATAATGATGCGGCCCAGCTTCACCCAGACTACTTCCAGCGGCCCCCAGGTAAAATGAGTTTGAGACCCCTGCCTTAGGCAATTTGAGAGTATCAAAAGAAAGCAGGCAATCAACTTTTTATTTTGATCTACAGAAAACAACTGACAGTCTCCTCTATTTTATATAAAATGCTTTGTAGAACATACCGGGTCATATTACCACCATCACCACATAAACTTTTTCTTTGGATGTTTCTGATGTCGTTCAAAAGCCCAAAAGCCCTCAAGAATTTCGACTGTAATCACTAAGAACATTTAGAATATTATTAAAATAGTTTATAATCGAAATAGTGTATCTTTTTGTGAAAAGTAGCCAGTTTCATTTTTGTTGTTTGGTCGGCTCATATAGTTTTTTTTGTTGTACAGTCACATATTTCTATATTAGAGACTGATTTAGGAGAATTTATAAAAGTGAATAACTAGACAATCATTATAGGAATAATTACATGGTCAGTATAATGTCAGTTTTGGATCTTACCTGATTTTATTAGAAAATATAAGGCATTTTACAATTTCAAAATATCAGATAATGTCATTTGTGGTGGATTCAACCTTTTGACTATTGGGGCCTTCAAATTTGTTTCCTCTCTATACAAGGTTGGATGGTATCATTTCTGGTGAATATTTGTTTGAAGCACTTTGTGGTCCTAAACATATTTAAAAGAAAATGGCAGAGTCCTGCATAAATCTGTGTTGATGTTTTTTAGTTTGAAAATGTCTTTCAATGTATTTCAGCAGATTGTTTTATTGCATATTTGAATACTAGAATTCATGAACATTTTTTATTTTAAAATAAGGAATTAAATTTACTACATTAATAGATAAGAATACTTTTATTGACAGTAATTATCAGCTGATTCTCTGTTTGTTGTGTAGTTCACAAAATATGTTATTCTTTAAAAGGTTTGCAAATTTTGACTTTTTCATTAGTCTGACCTATAACAGTAGTTGTGTTTTACACCATCTTTCATTCTGTTATAAGATTCAACTCGTACATTAGTGCACCTATAATGATGATTCATGGTCTGAAAGTTCCCAAATTATAGAATTTGAACAAAGTTTGCTTGTGCAACAGCTGCATGAGAATCTTTAATTGAGGTGACAGTATTGACTGTGCAGTAAATGTGATCATGGATGAAGCCAATTCTAGTAAGCAATTGACCAAAAGTATTTTTGCAATTGAGCATTCACTATTATTTTTAATTAAAGTAATTTTTATGAATTAAAATTATATATTCATTTTAAAATCTAATTGCCTAAAAGAGTGAAACTTTCATGAATTTATTTATTTCCTTTTAGAGAAGGTGTGTATTGCTCAATTTAGCACTACATTGTGCCAAAGGTTAATGCACAGTGATATGTGTTGTGATTAAATTTCTTTGTGCTGTCTCACTTTGTTTGCAACAAAACATGTCATAATTATTATTTTAATAGATTTAGTATTTTTTCAACCTTCGTAATGATACATGTGGCTTTTGAATACTACACTACTCAGCTCTTAAAAGCCATTATTGATTTTTCTTCTTCCTCCTCCCTCCTCCTCCCCCCCCCCTATGAATAATGAATAATAATCTGCATAGTTTAACAAAATAAAACTATTTCTTTCTCTGACTGGCAGATGGATCGATCTTTTTTTATTATTAAAAAAAATAAAATTTTACTTGTTGGTTTTTTATTTTTCTTTTAAAAAGTCACTATTATTGATGTTTATAAAATAATTTCTATTTTATAAAGAATAACTGGGTTCCCCGTAGAATGGAAAACAAGCCAACAACTATTGATCAGATCCATAAAGAAGCTGCACAAGAGCAAGTACAAAGACAGATAATGCTGAACACACCAATGCCTAAACAGGAACAGACCCATGGTGGTGGCCGTGGCAAGGGTGGTAAAGGCGGTATGTAGAAAATAAAACAGTTAATTTTTCCATTCTTCTTGATGCTTCTTTATTCTTTTGAATTTTGCAACTATTTTAGTTACAGACTAATCCACTGGACAGATTTTGCTTCTCTTCTTGCCATGCATCCATTTTTTGTATTTCACATCTTGTAATTTTAAATATTTGAATATATTTTTGTTAATCATTAAGATAGACATTCAGTAACTTCGTAAGTGAATGTACCGATTGAAACATCTCCCACCCCACCCCTCTGCCCCCCAACCCCCAAAAATCTTTTTTGAAGCATGTGTTTATCATTGATCTTGGCATGATTTAGCTGATAACATTTTTTTTTATTTTAAATATTTGCAAGTAATTTATATTGTTGCTGTTATTAAAAATCTCTTTTAATTAAAAATGCCTTTTAATTTAGTTCATTACAATGATTTATTTTCCCTCTTAGTTTACTGTGAATTTGTTTCATTTACTTATTGCTATCTGCCTTTAAATATCCAAAGTTGGCTTTCCCTCTCTCTCTCATTTACACGTTTTACTCCTGTGTATTTTTGATGACTTTATAGAGCATTTATGAAAACACTTGTATTTGTATAACTCTGTTTCAATCTATCTAAAGGACGTGGATCCATGTCTGGTGCTGGAGAAGATGGCTGGAATACTGTCAGCACAGCTAAGGCAATGCGGACTCCAATAGATGCTTCAAAAATGAAACTTTCTCGGGTAGATTGCTTATATTTTTAATTGCTTATTATTCAGATAGGATTGCACTAGATGCTGTAGTGTCATATTGCAATTATCTTTTCTTATTGATATTTATATCATAAATATATATGATAGATACGGATATCTGACATGAGATTGGTAGAATTTTTTTTCTTTGAACCAAATACAGATATTTTGAAAAGTGTGTAAAAGCACATGAACATTATAACAAGGCAATGTAGATGACATAAACCGTCATTAAATCTTATAGTACACTAATGTGTAATGTCCCCTATTCATTATAAATTAAGTGAAATTGGCACTTATTTTTTAGTACAAAACACTTCTGAAATAATACTTTAACTTTATGCCTCCTTAAAAATTTTACCTATTGGTTCATATATATTTTTTTTATAGTAGGAAATGTTATTAGTAAGTTTTTGAAATATGGTTTTATTTGAGTTGATTTGTGTGGTGGTGGTGATGGTTTAGTGTTGTTTTTGGAAGTAAATGAAATTATTCACCCCTATTTGCTAATTAAATATACAAACACACATTATTACATAAATTTCTGTGTAGGTTGCTCATCTAGATCAAAATGTTTTCTGCATTGATACAATTTTAATGTTATCCTTGATGTTTGACTGATTACTAATTCCATCTGTGCAGCCTAATCTTGATGAGACAAACATACAACTGGGTCCTGGAGGGGGTGTTCCGAAATTTTCCCAGTGGGGTCGTAGCAGCCAAGGTGGTGGTTCATGTTCCCAGAAGCAGGATAAACCACCCACGAACCGGTAAGGAACTTTATCTAAATTACCTGGTTGATCTGATTATTTGAAAACTACTTTTAACCTTTTTAATCTTATACCAATTTTATTATTTGTAGCAGTAAGTAGAATATGTGATCGGGATCCAGTAACTGTTTAGAAGAAGATGATAAAATAAATACTGTATATATATATACTGGATTGAACCTGATCTTTCTATGCTTTGGGACATCATTTTAAGTTACTGTTTTTATTTTAATAGATGGGTATGGTAGCTTGAAATTTTTTTTTAATTCTTTGGACACTTGAAATTCAGTATAAGTTATTTGTGAAAGTGTACATGCATTTTAAAATATTAATATGAATTAATAATAATCTCTGACCATTGGATGTTGGATCTGGTGTATATCATATATAATTTTTGTTGCAGATTCAATTTGCTAAATAATATGGGTGATGATGGCAGGCATCCAGTGGGTCGAAGTCCAGCTAGAGGTGACAGGAGAGATCGTGAAGGAGTTAA
The DNA here is from genome assembly GCA_028829895.1 of Sinotaia quadrata. Lineage (NCBI taxonomy): Eukaryota > Metazoa > Mollusca > Gastropoda > Architaenioglossa > Viviparidae > Sinotaia > Sinotaia quadrata. The sequence continues at coordinate 73,679,154 of CM054179.1, forward strand.
TTATGGTCATGGTAGACCTGGTAATCGAGGATCACAGGAGTCAGAACGAGATAGGGCTGTTGCCAGTGTTAGGTAAATCACGACTATTTAGATGGAATTATATAGTGTTATATAGTGTTTTGTAGATATAATTAGAAGACTTGTTTTTGCAGTTTTTTCTTTCATAAATTTAAAACTGTAATGGGTTGAGTCTTTAGTACATACTTAAAGATTCACCTGCTAGGCAAGAAGATTTTCAATCTTTTTTAGGGGCTGGCTGTTCCAAGTTACCTTTAAAGCTTGTCAGTCATTGATGACTTGAAAATGTGCCAGTAGTTGAATGAGCAATTGAAATTTGGGAGAGCATTGCTAAGTTTGTAAAGGCTACACAAGAAAAGCTAGTTAGCAAGCAGATTGCAGGTCTTTGATGTTATACAATCTGTGCCAGATAGGTTGATAAACCTTTCCTTGAAAACTACCAGTCAAGCCAATTATATGCTTTCTTGCACAAGATTTGGCAAATTTGGTAACATGTTTGTTAAAACAATTTGTCAAGAATGATGTAGTTTCAGCATAAACTTATAAACTTAGCAGATGTGAAGTTGATAATTCCCAAATCTCTCTAGCAGAAAACAAGATTAATACAGGTTTTTTAGCTTCAAGGAATTGAAGAATACAAGTGAGTTTGGATGCTTTGAGCTTAAGATGGCCTGTGGAAAAATTCTGATTGAATTTGTGAAAAAGATTTTAAATAAAAAGCCCCTTGGTTTTATGTTTTAGTTAGGAAGCTTTCTACTTTTAGTCATCACTTGTTAAAAACTCTCGTAAATATTTGACCAAATTTCTATGTTATTTAATGAACTTTTTCATAATTTATGATATGCCATATTGTCTAAAACCTGAATGAAGTAACCGTCACACACAAGTTTCACATAATTAAAGTTTTTCAGAACTGTAAAACAAAGAACAAAAACTGTTAGATAATCCAGAGTATATCCACAAAAAGCTGGAGTTGTTAAACACTAGACACAGGATTTCTTAAAATAATCTCTTCATTGTAAATTTGTAACCAGATTTGTTTTATATGTTGTTTTAGATGAATTTGGACTTGATTTATGATGTATTCTATGAATGCTTTGATAAAGTCCAAGTGCGGCAGCTGGTAACTTTTATTACAAAATTAATTTTTTTCAGGAAAATTATAAAATCTGCTTGATAACTACATAGTAATTTGTAAGAGATTTTAAAAAAAATTAATTCTTAATATAATTTTGTTGAGATTCATATGTATTTATGTTGAAAATGGAGTGTGTCATGATTTTATGATGTACCAGATGACCTGTCATTCTCATAGAGCAACTTCGTAATATTTATGTAAAATTATAATTACTCTTTCATATACAACTTTGTGTATTGATATTAAATTTGCTTATTCTGTCATAAATTGTTTGTAACAGAATTAAATGTCAGTGTTTTGTTATAACAAATTTTGTTTTTTATTGCGTACACTGATATTCCTTGAGTTTTACAACATTAGACTCTTGAGATGTCATTGGGTTTTTCCAACCCTGTGAAACTATTATATTCCAGAATGGGACTCTCTTGAGAATCATCAATTTGAATTATGTATTCAATTGGTTCAGAACTATTTCTTTTTGTTACAGCTTAGTTTTAGTTTCCTTACTTTTGCCTGCACAAACAGATTTAAATAGAAATAGTCCATTTCTTAAGCAGAATTCACTTCTATTTACTGGAGCTCTTGTTATCCTCTAGGAAAGATACTATAAGTTGTTTCTGATACACTTTTATGAACAGATGTCATTGATACAAAAATATTTCAACTAACGAGAGATTGTGTCTTTAGAAGGTGCAGTACACTTTCTGAGTCTAGAAATAATTTTATAGAGGTCAAAGCTTTTCATGTGAGTGGCCCAAAGGACCTTAATAAAATCATTGTGCTGTAAATAATGATGAGGTGATAATCTTTCTTTCCATATGGCATTATCATGAAACCACTGTGCATTTTTTGCTGTTTAATACATTTTAAATACAGGTAGGTTTGTAACACATCTTTATTTAACCCCCACAAACCCACACACTTTCTTTTAATAGAGTAATACATTTTAAAAACGTATATGTTTATAGAATAGCTTTATTTGCACCAACCCCCCCCCCACAATTTTTAATAAGTATACATACATAGAGTATATGCGAAAGAACATAGCATGCAAATATAAAAATCTCAGCATTGAAATAAGTAACTAAGAATATATTTAATTCCATATCTTATCCTGTCTTTAACAGAAAGTATTTAATTTGCAGAAGTTTACAGCCTACCGGTAGTGGCTCATCAAATCCATCTTCCAAAAATGCAAACAGAGATAATAGTTGTAATAGAGAAAGGCCAGTCAGGAGTGCCGGTGGACCAGATGCTTTGAAAATGTCTTCAGATCAGATTGATACAAAAATCAAAGCTATTGTAGAAGAATATCTTCATGTATTAGATGTGAAAGTAAGTCATTCTATTGTGGAAGAATATCTTCACATATTTAACCTGCAAGTGAGCTTTAGATTTTGGAAATAGCTGTCTGAACTGACATTTCCTAACTGTAAACATTTCTCTTGAAAACTTATTTATTTCATCTGTAGTGAATGTACATTAATTTTGACTCCTAATTTATTTTTTATTTAGAGGAGGTCATTTCAGAAAGGATTAGTAAAGTATAAATAAATTAAAGTGACCTTTTATTGTACTGTGTTAACAGTGTTTGTATATAATTATCTTAATACATTTTTGTTCATGCAGGAAGCTACAGATTGCGTGGCTGAGTGGCAAAATTTGGATCTAAGTACATTTGTGGGCACGGTAATGAATCTGGTCTTAGAACGTTCTTCTCAAGCACGACTTCACATTGGGGAATTTTTGTTTCACCTGGTTAAAAGTAAAATCCTTGATATGAAGTCTCTCCTGAATGGGTATGTTAATGGGTTTTTTTAAAGTTTAAATTGCAGGTCATGAATATTACATATTTTTCTTTTCTTTTTAAGTTCACATAGAATGTTTTTTCTTTCATTTATATCTTTTGTTCTTTTAGTATTTGTAAACAAACTCAAATATAAAGCTCTTGTTGAAAGTATTTGTGAAACCTTGAGGGGGTCCCATTACTACTAGCAAAAAATGGAAAATTTATTTTTGAACTCATAGTCTTCAAAATTTTCACATGTATAAATTTTGCTTTGCTCTTTTCATGTGTAATTTTTATTTGCAGGAAGAATTGCACCATTGAAAGATTTGTTTAAAATTTTAATATGCAACATAACAGAAAAATTAATTTTCATTCTTTAAAAAGTTCTTTTTTAAAAATATTATTTGACCCATTGAAAAATTTGTTTAAAATTTTAATATGCTACATTACAAAAAAATTAATTTTCATTCTTACTTTATGATTTTGACTAGTAAAACGTTGTGCTTTTTCTTTTGTGTTTGGCAAAGGTAGTTACTACTATCCGTACACAATAATCAGTTTATTTAAATAATATTTAAAATCAGAAATGATGAACATCTTGCTTTGATTTACTTATATCTCAATTAGAAGCTAAAGGTTTAAATTAGAAACATTGTTAATTTGTTCGGGTGACACATAAATATACCCTCACATCCGTGCATATATATATAAGCTTACAGTATTTAAATAGTAAAGAGCTTAAAAATAATTTTAAAACAAACTGTTGTACTTCTTGTCAAAAGTATTTATGCTTAAAATTGTAACTTTGTACTCAATTCCTATAGTACCCCTATAAAATTGCTGAAAGGATTTTGTTAAAAAGTGTAGATTATTGTTTTGAAGAGTGTCATGCACAGATGTATGTTAATGGGAACCCAGTCTATTGTTGTGGTTGCTTCACTGTGGGAATCTTTTGATATTTTTCAGTTCAGTTCTCATAGATGGTTTGTTTTGCTCTTTCCACCACCACCACGCAGAGTTGTCTCCTTGAAAATGCCATTTGATGGTGCTTACATTATTTATTCTGAAGAAGATAAAGTTTATGTGTGAACTTTCCAGATAACTATACTGTAGAAGTTATCCACCATCCCATACTTGTGATATCCAGTGTAGTACAATTTCTCTGTCCTCAGTGCACAGATGTTTGGGGTTGGTTGGTTGGTTGGTTGGTTGTTGTTGTTTTGTTTGGGTTTTTTTTGGGGCAGAAAGGAGGGGAGTAGAGTTTGTTGAATTATTTCCTTAAAATTTCATTTTTAGATAATTTAGTGGAACAGGAATGTACTTTCCCTTTTGGCTTTTTTTTTTAAAATGAATTTTATGTACAAAATGTCTACAAGTGAAACCACTATGGATAAAATATCATCATGAGAAATTGTAACAGACTGGGAAGCCATCACTGCACACCTAAGATGGAAGAGTCAGGGATCAAGGAAGACATTTCAGTCGGATTAAAATCTAGAAAAAGGATTTTTCCATCCCATTGATGTTTTCAAATATTTGTGCTGTTAACCTTTATTGAGTGAACCCCATAGTTACTCTAGCTGATATGAGGTCTGGACATTAGATATCTTGTATACTGTGTTCATCTGGTTGTGTGGTTGAAAAAGCAAACTCATCTCTTAATCTCTATCTTATTGGGGTGTGGGGAGGGGGTATTATTTCTTGGCTGGAGAGGAGTCAAAGCAAAATATTTTTTTCCTTTTCTTTTTTTTCTTCTCAGTTTGAAAGATGTAATGGAGTGTGCAGAAGATTATGAGATTGATGTACCAAAGATCTGGGACTATCTAAGTGAACTAATTGGACCATTGGTGCTAGACAACAGTGTTCTCTCTCTGACTTTTCTGAGTACATCTTTGCAGCCTTTGATTGACAGTGGCAATGGAAAAGCTGCACTGCTCATTGCACATACATTGAAAGTTGCATGCTGGCACAAAGTCAGTTATATTTCAACCCATTTCTTAGGCTATTTTCATTTTATTGTTAAATGATGGATATTGAATGAATTTGGGTTTCTTATAAATATTTTTCTTATTAAAGGAGTATAACAATGTTTTTTTTTAAATTGTATGTCTTGAAGACAACAATGTAAGCCAATTCTTCACTATAATAACATGATGATTAAATAGTATTCCTATTTTTTGTGTTCTTTGATTGATTTTATCTTTTTTTTTAATTAAAAAAAATGCTAGACTAAAAGAAACATTTATGTGAATGTGCTAATTTCAAGAAAGGATTATATATTTGACTCTCTCAGAATGGAAAGTTCCAGTTCTATTATCTTGGATCGCGTTTCATACATGTTTTCAGGAATGTATTCCAGAAATCAAAGATTAATTCTGTACTGCTGTTAGTCAAGTGAAGTTATTATCTCTTATATTGCTAATATTGCTATAATGCATTATATTGGCAGTGATTTTCTCTCATCATATATTTTTTCTTAATTTTCACTGCCAGGTGTTTATACTGAAGGATCATCTTAATTTTATTCTTGTTTTCCAGCCACACAGTCATGTAAGTGCCCAGTGGAGAGCATCTGGTCTAAAATTAAAAGATTTTGTGAAAGCATCCGAATACAAAGATTTTGTGAAACAAAAGGTGAGGTTTTACATTATTCTCAGCAAATATAACAGGGTTCCAAGCAATCTTGAGAAATGAAAAGCACTTGAGATTTACATACAAACCCTTGAATTAGTTGTGATTTTTATTTTAAAAGAATTCTCTCACCGCTTTTTCTTCTCCATCACTTTACATAAACATGTTTATTTTAATAAAATTCTGTCAAAACATTTGCAATTCATTGCTTAGTTTTCAGTATTTAGGCATTCACTTTGGTTGTTTCTAGTATGTTGTTCAAAATCCCCAAATAGGATACTGAAAATTCCAGCACTATGAACATTTGGAGACTGTATAGCTAATTTACAACATTTTTTTTTAAATTCCAGAATAGAACTTCTCAAGAATAGTAGCCATTTTTACTTCGTTGTTCAGCCGGTTTAAAAAGATTTTTTCCTTGTACGGTTTATTGGGAGGAATTTATATACAAACAACAAAAATGGCTGCCAATCAATATTGAAAGAGGCAGTTGACTATCTCGAAGATCATATAATGACAGCCATGAATTTCAGGTTATGAAACCATAGCCTTTAGATTTTATTTCAATGTGAGTTGGATAAAATAATGCTTCATTATATTATTTCTTATCATTGACTTGTGGTACATATTTGTTTGAAGTGCCCCGTGAACTAAAACATTGGAATAAAGTAAAAAATTATATTTCCTGCGAGTAGTTTTTAGTGTTTAAAAATATCTTTCACGATAAAAGCGTTTGAGTAGTGTTATTGAATACTGAATTATGTTCGCCAAAACTTTTTACGCTGTAAACAAATCTAAAATAAAGAGTGGTTTGTCATTAGACTGATTCACTGTTCTTCTGTCTTGCATTACACATAGACAGTGGTTTGCATTTATTGTAACATATTTTCTCACAACTGTATGAATACGAATACTTTTATTGACAGTAATTATCATCTGATTCTCTATTTGTGCTGCAGCTTACAAAATTTGTTCATCATTCAAAAATGTTCACAAATTTTTACTATAAAGGCAGGTGCTAAGTTGTCTCTTGCATTGAGCATCATTCTACTATATGGTATTTAAAATTTTAACTTGTATATGATTAAAATACTAATTTATTGAAAACCTGTTTGTACATTTATATACTCTTACAATTTCTGGCAAATTTGTATAATTCGAAATTATATGCATATGAGAAGCATTATAAGGAAGTATATGAATCTAGCACCACAAATACAAATTCAGTATGCTAAAGGTCAGTGAATAGTGTTGTATATTGATATTAAAATTGCTTATACTATATTACTTTGTAACTAAGACATAATGTCAGTTAATACTTTACAGATTTTGTATTTTCGAACTTGGGCACTTTTAATGTATACACTGGTAGCCCTTGAATATATTCAGTTTAATAGCCCTTGAAATTTTTTTCTAAATTGTCTGCAGACTGAATATAAAACCTTTTCATTATATTTCAATACATTTGTGAAAGCATCTAAATATAAAGACTTTGTTAAAGAAAGTTTGAGATTTTACATTATAAATAAAAGGTGTTGGGTACAACCTTTATAATATTCAACTTTGAATATTTGTCATTCCTGCTGCCATTTTTAATCCAATGTAGCGCTATTGCCAAAGTGCAACTTGCACCTGATTTTTCAGTAATATATTGATAATATGTACTTTATAGCATTATATTTTACATAAACTGAATCATATTTAGTTTTAGATTACTAGTCTACAAAATGGACTCCAAGACATCTTTTTACAAGGAAAAACAATTTTTTAATTTTACTGATCAAATTTATGACTATTATACAACCAAGTTCACAGTTTCTTCCTTATCTATCATATAGGATTTGCAGTGGCTTGAGAGTGATACAGAAGCACCCTTATCTCCACCACCATCGTCTTCTCGTCCTTCCGGTTGGGTGGTTGACAAGCTAACAGACAGACTTCGAGAAAAGAAAACAGATAATGAAAAAATCTTTGATTGGATTGAAGTAAGTTTTAAAGGTTTTATTTGCTAGATGGTCTTCCCCTTTCGATTATAACTAAACTGTACACTTGAATACCAATTCCTTTTTTAAAAATTTAAAAATTAAAAGAAATTAAAATATGTTTTATATGTGTAGTTGAGGCATTAGACAGGATGAGAATAATTAATTAATTAACAGTTTATAGTTGGCAGTTCATATTTACAAAATAGACTTTTTTAATGATAAAGCCTGAAATTATATATTAGAATATTTTCAGAAACCATTTTTAAACATTTGTTTTAATTATTATGGATATTCATGTCAAGTTGTATTAAACACCCAGTGGTTTCACCATCCTAAACTTGACATTTGGTTCTTTCAGATGTATCGCTAAAAATATAATGTCTTAACCTTTTGCATACTGTGGATATGAGCTAGTGTTTGCAGATGTCATGTAAAGCTCAAGTTCTTAAGTGTCCCTTAGAAAATCTCTATAATCTTGAGTAATTTTGGGAAATACAAAGAACAAGAATTCCAAAAATAACATATGGAGCACCTTTTCACTTTACTTAATAGTAAAATTTGACAATCTTTGACTTGTATTCTCAAAAAGTACTTTTTCATACTTGTTTTTGACAGCAATGTCTGATTCTAACTCAGGCGTCTTAACTTTTTTGCTGTATTAAGTAATCAGCAATGGATGGATGTATGCAGGAACTATAGATTCTTTTTTGTTGTTGTTATTTATAATTAACAATTTTGTTAATTTTCATTTTTATGCTCCTTACCTAGTATGTATAAATCTATTTTTATGTAGATAAGTTTTCTTCAGTTCCTTAGAATTGAAATGCCAAGTCATATACTGAGGTTTATTTCTGTAAATTATTGTAAAAGATTGAATTTCAGGTTTGATTGTCTGTTTTTGTTTATTCAACAGTAAAACCTTTATTTTTGTTAGTTGATATAATGCTTATATTTGCTAATAAATGAATAAACATTAAGTTAAAACCAAGTCTCACCATGCAAATGGATTGCAGAATTGTTTTTCATTCATATTGCTGTGATAATTTTTAAAGGGTGTTTTTCAGTTTGGGAAAGAACGGAAATTCCTGAAGATGGCAAGATAATGAAGGGGTGTTAGTGGTGATATTTGATTTAAAGTGAAGTGAGATGCATTCTTTGAAACATCTGTGAAGAGGCTTACAACTTTATTTATTTATGACTTCTTAATAAAGTCAAGTTTTAATTTTATTATAAGAGATAGGTTATTTTAATTAATTCTGTAATTTTGTAAAAATAAAATCTTGCTGAAACAGAAAAATTTTAAATAATTGGCAACTTTACAGCAAGACATTATTATGGTTCCTTTCTTTTCTTAAATATAATTTTAAAACAATGTTGATTGCACATGTTTTATTTTGCAGGGTGTATATTTTGATTATTCAAAAGTAAGATAGACAATAAAAACTCTTGTACCTTTCTTACGCCAATAAAAACTCTTGTACCTTGCTTAAGCATGGTGGGTTAAATTTTTTTTTTATGAAACCTTGCTGTTCATAATTTTATAATTCTCTCTCTATTTCTCTCTCCTTCCGCTGAGTTGAACCAATACATTTATTTTTTGGATTTTTAGTTGTCACTGACAATAGACTTCGTTACGTTCAACAGTGCTGTTGCAATGTACACAAACTTGCTTATTTTTAGAATCTTTTATTTATCTTATTTTAACTTTTAACTAAATTATATTCTAATGATACATTTATTCATCTCTCACTAAATACAATCATTTGTTTATTTTTCACCATGCTCTTCTTCCCAAACCCAAAGATTTTTAATTCCTAAATCAATGTTCTGTACACTAAATTCTTTCCAGCAAACTTCAAAATGACTCTGTGATTAGAAATCCTTTCCAGAATTTGAAATATGATGTTGTATTAAAATATTAAGTTGTATGTAAAAAGTAGAAGTAATTAGAAGTAATTGGTAGTTTCGTTCCAGAAATATGAATGTTGTAAATTAGCTAGATAGAAAAAGCTTTTATTCATAAAGACAAAGGAAAGAGGTCTGGAAATTTGTACAATATGCTAAATGACCTAGGTGTATTTGGGGGGGAGATTTTTCCTCGAATATATTAATATTTTTTTATATATATAACTGTATAGCTTTTTTTTAATGAGTTTTTTGTATTGGGTCATTCTTTTAGAATTCTGCAAAATTAATCATTTATAAATTCCCAAAGACACTAAGACCAGATTTTTCTAACCCTGGTATTATACATTTACAACAACTGTTCTTTTAAAAAGTCTGAATTTTTATTGAAATTTTTGAATTATTTTAATTTGTTCATCATTTATTCTCCATTCAGGGTTTTTTTACATCTTATTTTTTTCTTCCACAGTCTAATGTCTCTGAAGAGGAGCAGAAGTCTAAATCCTTTATGCGTGAGCTAATGATAGCCGTTTGCCATAGTGCTATTTCAGGTAATCATACCATAGTAATTGTGTCTCTAAGCATTTTTGTTTCTTGTGATGTGAAATTGGGTTTAAACCTACGACATAACTAACAGTTGATAAAAGTTTCCACACTAGTACATTTCACATAATAATAAAACTGATTTCTCCTGCTAAACGTTAAAATAGACAAGTCTCCTTATCACAAGAAAGAATGCTTTAAATAATATCTTTAGTTAATAATATATAAACTGTTTTGTTTAATGTTGACAACTTCAGCAAGATTAGTCATCGAATATCAAAGTGTTATTAAGAAATATTATAATCATTATTCATTTACAGCTAAAGAATGCACAAATAATTTTAGTCTCTAACAAATTGTGAATAAGATTTCTATCTCCTTTATTAAAAAATAAAAGGCAATCAACAACAAACTGAATGAGTGAATACATTTATGGCATAATATACATTTTTTTATAATTCTTGCGTAGTGACTTTGTCTTTTTCCATGCCACAGATTGTCCACTGTCAAAAGTTTCAGAAGTTACAGGCTGTCCATAAAGTCTCTTTACAATTTCAAACATTTTTTGCTAAGACAATTGATGAGATATCTTCATCAGATTTGTTCTATATACTCAATAGTTATCAAAGTTTGTAATCATTTGTGTATTTCAGGTACTCTATTGATGAATGAGGTACTGTGAAATGACCCCTTTACAGAATGGCTACTCCTCAAGAGAAAGCACATTGTGTATCATATGGTTTATTGAAACAAAATCGGATCTGCAGACTCAGTGAAACTTCGGAACTAAGTATGAAAGAGATCCACTGTCATGTCCATCAATTCGTGCATGGCACAAGAAATTTATGGAGAGAGACAGTGTTCAATAAAAGGAGGAGTGGATGACCAAGAACATCCAAGGAAAACATCGATCCTCTAAGACAGGCCTTCGATCATTCTCCCAGGAAATCTATCCAAACTTCTGCCAGACATTTATAGCTAGCATGTTCAACAGTGCACAAAGTCCTACACATACATTTTCGATTGCACGCTTATAAAGTGCAATTGTTACAGGCATTTGAGCCAAATGATAAACCTATATGAAAAGAGTTTGCAGTTAAAATGCTGGAACAAATTTCTGAGGATGAAACATTCCTCACCCATGTTTGATTTAGTGATTAGGCAACCTTTCATATTTCAGGTAAATTGAACACAAATAATGTGAGAATCTGGGGATCAAACCCCCCCTAAGCGACTAGGGAACTTCAGAGATATAGTTCATCAAACCATGATACACACTGTGCCTTCTCTTGAGGAGTAGCCATTTTGTAAGGGGGTCATTTTACAGTACCTCATTCATCAATAGGGTACCTGAAATACACAAATGCATTGTGATTACAAGCTTTGATTACCACTGAGTACATAAAACAAATCTGATGAAGATATCTATCTCATCAATTGTCTTTGTAATACATTTTTGAAATTGTAAAAGACATCCTGTATGTTGTAAAGTTTACTGTGAAATAGTGACACTTTATGTTAGTGTTTTGATATCAATTCTGATTAATTTTACTCGGCTTTAGATCATTTAAAAAATGTTTTAGAAAATGACATGACTAAACGATGCTTTTAATTACTATTAAAAAGTATTATACATATTTATTGAAATATTGTGCCATTAATATGATATGGATGGGTGTCAATAGCTAGCAAGTGGATGTTTTAAAGACTTTTGAAATTGGTGCTTTTAATTTTTAAATTCAGGAACCACAGGGAATGCAAAACTACTTCCTGAAATGATCACAACAAGGAGGGCAGTCCTGCTGAAATATCTGGAAAACCGTCCAGAGTTAGAACTTCAGGCCCTGTTTGCACTTCAGGCTTTAGTTAATAAGCTGGAACACCCACCAGGTATGGGGAAAGTGCAAATAAGGCTTATGAACAGAATCCATCTTGTAGTATTTTGCAAATAATTTACACCTAAATGAAGGAGTTTGATGGTTCCTTGTTTGTTTCTGTAGAGATTTTATTTCTCTAATGTTGAATATCTGTCATAATACAGACACTAGGATAATAGTATGTAACCATTCAAACATCAAAATCTGAATGACTCGTTTGCATTGCTATCATCATTATTTTAGTATAAGATTCACCAACACATTTCAAATAAAATGTGCACTTTACATATGTAATCTCCTCATTTTCTGTTAATATCCTCTTCTTTGTCCTTGATACTATTTTCCCCTAAGTATTTTATTTCTTTTTACAACTCACAATCGTACTACCTTTTACCAAGAATCAAGTAGCATGCATATTTTAAAGAATTGTTGCCTCGATCATTTATTATTATTTGTTTGTTTTATGTTGACATTTTCTTACTTTGCATTTTTTAAGTACTCTAAGTTACTGAAGAATATTTTTTGCTTCCTTGGTAATTATGTTCTGAAATATTATATGAGTTCTTTAATATTTTGTTGTTGTTTACATTACAGAATAAATAGGTGGTCTAATTGACCTTCACCTTTTAGGTTTATATTATAAAATGTGTGGTACATTGTTTGCAGGCTTGTTGCGGTCATTTTTTGATACTTTGTATGATGAAGAGATCATTAGTGAAGAGACTTTCACTACATGGGAAAAAACTGATGAACAGTCCGAAGGAAAGGCTATAGCTCTGCTGAATACCCAACAATTTTTTGTGTGGCTCCGTGAGGGTGAGGAAGACAGCTGACCACCCTGTTAAGTTATTAGTTGGGGTGGGGTGGGTTTTTTTTATAATTTATTTTTTAATTGGGTTTGGGAAAAGACATTTAAGGGTATTCATTATGAGAGACAGTTTACTTCATGTAAATAATAAGTCATGCAAGAAATGTTGACAAGCAACTTTAAATGAGCAAGTATCTTGCTGTTTACTAAATATTTAAGAATCAAAGTTTTGAAACTTTTTTTTCCTCATTCCTTGTTAATTCGTGATGGGCAAAGCTTTGGTTTTGGTCAGTGTTTTATCTGCAAAAATTGAAAAGATCTTTATCCGTGTTTTTATTACTAATGCTATTTTAAATTAAATTAAATTTGTTCCATCTCAAGTGAAAAAGGTATATGGATTGATTATATTACCTTTTTCATGTTGAGACTTGTGTCATTTTTATGTATTGATTTTCATGCCATAACTGTCCCTCTCATTTGTCTTAATTAGACAATGACTGCATAACTTTGCTTGAAAGATTTGTTTCAAGCTACTCAGACTATTTTCATTGGTCTTCAGTGAAGAAACCTACAAGTCAAAATTACTGTAAGAACTAAAATAAAAATGTATTAATAATAGTCCTGAAATTGAAGAACTGTTTCCATAAATATATATATACACTCAAGAAACTGCATAGCTGAACTGATTTGAAATGTAATGGGGTTGGTGGTTTTGTTAAAATGTTACTTGTGTGTGTGTGTGAAAAATCGGTGTAAAATAGTATGTCTGAATTGTTTGTTTATGAATGAAACATTTTCTAAATTGTACAAATGATTGTTAGAAATTGAAACTAAACTTGAATGTGTGAAATATAATTAAAAGAGGAATTAAAGTGTAGCATGTAAAATGTTCTGCAAAAATGCCCATTTGAAAAGCACCTGTTTTCCTAATACTGATTGCTATTAGGCAGAAACTTAATTTGAAGTATTTGTACATTTACATTTTGTACATATTGAAAGAAAACCAGCATGGCACTTGTGGTAGTTGTGCAGCGTATCTGATGCTGGGTCTTCATGGAGTGTTGTTTGCTGCTTTCTCTTTTTTTTTTTGAGTAAAAGATGTCTTTTGGTGTGAAATGAGTGAAAGAAGGTGCTAATGTCTTTTCCATTGCTTGAGGTTTTTTCCATGGTTATGGTTATTTGGAAATGTGTACCATGTCAATGCATTGCATAATTAAAATGCAAATTTCTGGATGCGCGTGGATGTATTGTAAATAAAATAAGAACTATTTAAGGAAAAAACAGTTTGTGTTCATTTATATATACTGAATGTTGCATGAAATGTTCTCACCTGTTTATTTTTTTGTTCAACCATTTTTAGTTAGCAATAAGTCATTATCACATTTCTCAGGAATTAAGTCTGTTGCGTGTGGTCTTTTCTTTAATTTGGTGTTTATTCCTGGTAACTTCACTAATCAACCATTTTGTCCATCTTACAACCAGATGCAAATACATTCGTACAAGGTCACCTATAATCAGACTGGAATGTAAGATCTTAGAGGGAAAGATACAACAACCCACTGAAATATCGTTATGGTCCCCATCACTCATATGTGCAGTGTCCATTCAGAATATATTCCACGATCCTAAATGCAGAGCATTTTTATTATGACTGGTTCATAAGACTATTGACTTTATTACCATATATAGTAAGATGGGACATCAAACTCTAGATCGTACTGATACATAGTGCATAACATATACACAAATTAATTGACTTGCAGCATCCAGTACCAGTCTTGTCTACATAACAGAAGCGTCCTAAATAAATATGTGACCATACACAGGGTTCTCCCTGCCTCCTTTCTTTATCCTACCCGTAACTCGTTCACAAGGTCCTGACAAGCAAATATTTTTCATTTCAAGGCTTGTAACAGTTTCGCGGGTGAGAATTGAAGGTTATTCATCGCTATGTGCCAACTGATTGAATGAGACAGTGACATTGATATGTCATCAATGGAAAGATTTAGTCATTCACTATTTTGATTTATTGTCTATTATTTTGCAGAAATGATACTTTATGATTTAAGGTAATCAGATAGAAATGTAAGCAAACCCTAATCTTAACCCACTGTGCAGTATTTTAATGTTTCTGTTTCTACCGCAAAACACTTTTTACGTGGTCGGTATTTCAAAAATAGTATGTTTCACATAATGCTTGTCCTTAGGCAAGTTTGGCTGACAAATTTAAGATGGTAAGTAGGCTGCTTGTCTCTTCTCAAATACTTTGAAAATTATAGTTTAGAACAGAGCTTCTCAACTGGATTTTCGTTATGGGGTCCCCTAAGAAATTGTGATTTAAAAAAGAAATATCGATAAAATAACTTTAATGCATGAGTTCCTTGAGACCTGAATATTATTGCACGTGTTCCTCTAGTGTAAAAAGGTTGAGCAGGGCTGCTTTAGAAAATGCAGGGTGTGTGGGGAGTACTGCCTTCTAGTAAGGAAGAAGGCTATATGCGAAACGATAAATAATAGTCAAAATGATTTCAATACACAAAAATCCTTATATGAAAGTTTGGTTGTTTTTTTTTTGGGGGGGATATTAATCTGTATGCATTATCGTACCTTAATTCTGGTTTCAACGATGCTTCTCACCACGCGTGGAAAAGCATTACCGGTTCCAGATAGTCCATATAATCTACGGCGCCCGTACCACGTTAGTTATTAGATGGAAGAACCATCTAAATTTTCATGTACTCCAGCAGCACGTTCACCCCTATCTCATCTATATTAGCTAACGTTAACAACAAAAGTGAGTAAGAATATTTGTAAAAGAATGACTGTGATGCACATACTCGTCATTTTAAGAGCGAAACAAAGCTCCTATATAGTTACTAACGATAGAAGGTAAAGTTGGCATCAGATCTTTTTAGGTGATTGTGGATGGGGTCTGTTTAATGCTGTGATTTAGTAATTTCTTCATTCACGCTCTATGTAAGTATTTTTACCTCTTTTAATTACATGTATTACCTTGTGGAAAGCATTTATTGATGTAGAAACGGTGATTTAAAAGTATATAAAATGGATAATACAATCACAAAATAAACTATCGTTTTTTAATTTTATAAATAAACAGAAGACGTCTATATACAGACGGAATCAAGGTAATAGTCTAGCACATATTCCTGACAATATGCAGAACACTGCGTGGATGTCCTGACAAGTCAGAACCCATCACGTGCATAGATATTGTAACAAACTATAATTTACTGTTTCTTTTTCGTACAATTAAAACATTTGTGAAACAATGCCCTTACTGCCCTTTGAAAACGTGTTGCCCAATCTCCTCACCCTACTGTAAGAACTCTTATACCTATCTGACGCTCTCGGACATTTGGAGAGTCAGTATAGTGGTAAGAATCATTTTACTATTTATCACGTTAGATCTCTGGTTACTTTTACTACAAAGCCAGTTTTAGATAGATTTTTTTTCTCTAGCTTCTACAGACCTTTTGAAACTGATCTACAGTAGCTTATATCTTTACATGTCATATATTAATGCAGATTAAAAGAATCGATATTAAGATTAATGAATGACAGTTAATTAAAATAGCTGGAACCTTCACAAAGACATAAATTGGCTTTAAGCTAGCTAGCAACAAATTATGCGTCAGAATCAGACCTTGTACTGATGTGATCTGGTTGCGACTTATCCAATATAATAAATTGAGCCACAGTTTTAATGAACCTTAAGCAACCCTTTTGAAAATGATCTATAGTAGCTCACATGAGATCTTTTACATTTCATGCATTAATACAATTTGAACGAATCAAAATTAAGAACAATTAATGATTAAATTAACTAGATGCAACATTTACAAATACTATGTACAAAATTGCTTAAGTTTGGTGGCACCAAAATATGAGTCAGCTGATGCAAAATTCAAGTTGCAAGTCAAATGTCGCTATCTGAAGTTTTAAAACTCTTTGCTCTCCAATCTAATGCCTAGTTTAAATTATGATACATTTTCTTTTCATATTAGCATTCATTATTACTGTATATTATATGCATGTACACCTAGTCATCCTGGTTGGAAGTAAAATCGAATTAAAATATCTTTAACATTCCAAATTAATTGATCTCTAAATAAGCTGTCATGTGTCTGGAAGAAGAGTACATAAGGCAGGGAAGCTGTCATGTGTCTGGAAGAAGAGTATCTAAGGCAGGGGCGGACAAACTCTGCGGGCCGAACCTGGCACGCGAAGCATTTTTGTTTGGCCCGCCAAGCTATTCACAGTTAACATTGCTTTTGGCCTGCAAGGCAAAAGTCACTAAAACAAATGGGTGTTGTTTTACGCTGTCAAACAGCCAAGGCTAAACTAGTCTAAAGACTACATGTAATTTTAACAGTCTGAATTGAAAGTTGTAAATTCTATACTATCCCAAAGTCTCAAACATCGTCAATAGCAGGCACTGATGGATGAAGTGAATGCACACTATGGTGACCTGCTCTACTTTTGTGAAGTCCGCTGGCTAAGTTGTGGAGCAATGCTTTCTCGTGTGTAGGACTAGCAACAAGAAATTTTCAACTTTCTTCATGAAAAGAACCTCCCCTATGCTGATAACTTCACTGACCTAAAATGGCTTGCTCGTCTGGCCTTTCTCACGGATATCACCACACACCTCAACATCCTCAATGTCAATTTGCAAGGTAAGGATGTTCTCGTTCCTGAAATGTATTCACACATCACAGATTCTGAAGTGAAACTACACTTGTGGGAATTCCACTTGTCTAATGGTCAGTTTCAGCATTTTCCATGTCTTGCTGCTTGTTCCATAGCAGATGTCGACTTGGAGACTTGTGGTGCAGTCATTACCTCACTGAGGGAAGAATTTTCCTCACATTTTGGGGTATCAGACCACTCTCTGCAGATTTCAAGTTGTTCAGTGCCCCTTTTGCAATCACAGTGGATGACGCTCCAGCTTTCTTGCAGATGGAGTTGGTAGATGTGCAATGCAGCGATGAGTTAAAAGCAAAGTTCCGCACTTCTTTTCCTCTTTCTTTTTTTCGTGATGTCATCCTTCCATCAGACAAGTTTCCACATTTTGTTAAACATGCTCAGCGCATTGTAGCTATGTTCGGAAGCACATTTTGCTGTGAACAACTGTTCTCAAAGATGAAATATACAAAGAGTCGCCTTCGCTCTTAACTCACTGACCGTCATCTAATTGACATTCTTTGCTTGTCAACCTCATCAGTTAAGCCAGACATTGAATCACTGATTCATTGTAAGCAACACCATCCATCTCATTATTCTTTCATTGAAACAGAGTTATTTTTGTTCTCATTTTATATTCTGAACTTGCTGGACTTGTAATATTTGGTCGTCTATCCGGCCCGTGAACTGTTCCAACAATATTATCTGGCCCACGGTCTCAAAAGTTTGCCCGCCCCTGATCTAAGGATAGTAACTCTCGTTCCCTATATTCGTTTAATAATGTAAATAATATAGCTCGAAAGTTTAATCTATTTTCTTTTGGCATGTTAATTCTGATTTTAAAAAAATAATTTCTGGTTATAAAATTATATTGTTTGGCAAGTAATTTATTTGAAAATATTCATACATAGTTGTCAAAAATTGAAATGCAATGCCTTTACGTAGTAAACACTCGAGTCTAAAAAAAGTAAAATCTAATTAGGCTAAGTAATAAAGAGATAGAAGATAAAGTTGCCTATGCTTATAAAATTAAAAGCTCTATACAAGCGCATTACATTAATTATACATAAAATATACAATGTCTGCACAATCTTTTTGAACATATAGCATAAGAAAAACTAAATAATATAGCAAAGAAAAAGATTCCAGTATTCTTTTTGAAGAAAACGACGTCAAAGAATCCTCCATGGCAACTGTATCTGCTGAAAGATAGCATATCCCATCTAATGGACCCAGGTAAGCAAATGAACGTCCACTGTTTGACGCGTGTTTTGCCTTCTGAATATTTTACATGCTTATGTCTAATGATGAGCACAAGCCCCTGGCAGGAGTGTACGCATGAGATCACAGCTATTGAGGGCTGGAAGAAGACACTAAAGCAAGAAGTCTTTGCAATGTAAAGTTTTTATAGTTGATAGACTGTATAGGAGTGGTGCACAAACTTTTTGAGTCGGGGGGCCACAATCCGACTTGTCGAAATCGTCGGGGGCCACAAAAAAGTGAAGATCAAAATTGTCCCATACAAGACGGACATCACATCTAAGAACACACAAATGACGATTAGGACTATAATTACAACAAAGAAGTTGTATACTAAGACTCATTCTAAAAATGTTATGATACGTCAACTTTCACAAAGTCAGTGTGATGGATAGTGCTGCATGTCATCTGCAAGCTTCAAAATGTCCGGCTTGATGTTTGACGTTGAAAGATGCAAAATTGCTTCCAGATTATCATCAGTCAGCTGACCGCAGGTGTTGCTTTTGTTCATTTTCATCTGTGAGAAAGCCTGTTTGCAGCAGTATGTGCTGCCAAGTATGCTGGTGTGGACAAGTGCATTATCCAGTCATCATTAAACTACCGGTTTTCCTTGTCAACTTTTCTTACGATTAGCTGCCATTTTGTCACAAAAATATAATCAAAATAAACAAAAGAATGTGGTAGATCGGACACTAAGGCTTAACAGCTACTGACCAACCATATCTCAGGAAGAGGCAAGCATGTATGTGTGGGGTTTGCTGCCCATCTTGGTATAGCCTTTTTCTCTTGCCTCTGTGAGTGTTATGTCAGTGGGCAGACATCATCTGCACGGAGCGCCTGGAAAAATGGGTCAGGAGGTGCTGCTTTGTTTCAAATCACTCAGTGTATGAATAAACATTTGACTTTTTTGTTTGACATGGCGGGCCACTCGGCGACTCTTCGCGGGCCGGAGTTTGTGCACCACTGGTGTATAGTATTAGTGAAAAGGCTAAGTAGTGTCTTTGCATTGTAACGACTATGTAAATACTGTATGTAGAGTATAAAAATTGTAGTATAAAGTGTATTGTCCCATCTGTGAAAAGTTCTAAGTGCCTTAAAATAATTGCACATAAAATACTGGTGCATGTGCTCTGCCAAAGCATTTGAGTACCAAAGTTGATGTAACAAAACAGAATGATTAATCCCACATGCAGACTTATATAACAAAAACCCCTGTAATTTACTAAAAGAAGCATGAATAATTATTATTTACAGTTTGAATCAACAATGACATATAAGAGCCAGCTGAAAAAAAATTAGACACATTTGGGTGAACAATATATTACATGTATTTATTAGTGAAAACATCTCATTTACATGCAAATAAATATAAATAATTTACAAAATCATGGAACTTGTGATATCATGGCTTAGCCTAACAAAGTTTTTCTCTCTTTCTTTTTTTTTTTAATCAAAGAAAACTAAATTCATACCTTGTTTAAGCCATCCAGTAATGAAATCTGTAAACTTTTACGTCATGATCAACAAATTATGCAACTACTGGTACAATTGAAAATCCTGTTGCATTATATTTGTAGCATCTGTATAATTTTTCAATTCAAAATC
This sequence comes from Sinotaia quadrata, assembly GCA_028829895.1. Lineage (NCBI taxonomy): Eukaryota > Metazoa > Mollusca > Gastropoda > Architaenioglossa > Viviparidae > Sinotaia > Sinotaia quadrata. The sequence goes on from CM054179.1 coordinate 73,699,414, forward strand.
TGTGTATCAATCTGTACGAAATGCTTAAGTGCCCAAAGACAAACCTTCGAGCATGAGGGAGTTTTTCTGAGTGGCATCTTCACATGGCCAGCTTTATGTTACAGTCATGAAACGGTGACAACATCAAAGTACTCATCATGAAGGTTAAGGTCATTTGCTAACTGATGCTAAAATTTTCAGTCTGAATTTGACTTCTAATCAAATACATGGGAGTTTATTTGAGCGAACCAGTATATTTTCACATGGTCAGCTTTATGTTACATTCATGAAACAGAGACATCAAATTACTCACTGAAAAAAATGATGGTCAAGGTAATTTGCTAAATGATGCTCAAATTTTCACTTGCAATGTGACTTATAATCATGCCTTCTAGTACACAAATTTATTTATATTCCTAGCAATGTATCCCTTTTCATTTTCCACTCGTCATAAGAAAGCATAATTAAAATCATAATTTCACTATAGAATATATTAATATTGGGAAAAATTAGATCATTGAAAATCTTAAAAATTTGTATAAACAATTAGACTGGTATGTGTAGAAGTGGTTTACATTTAACTATATTTAAGTCTGAATTCATGCATTTAAATGGCTATTAATAACTAGTGTCATTACATTACAAATGGGTACATGCACTTTATTTTGATAGAATGTTAATGTGTGCTCAGCAGATAAAACATTTTTTTTAAACCAAACAATTCCTGACAGAACTTTTGTATGGTCTAGGTACAATCTTATTTAAGCGATGGGCCTTCATTGTGGCACTCTCAGACTGCCTTAATCATAATATGTTTCTTCTTTAGTGTGAATGGATGAAGATCACAATTCTTAATTAAAATTTAAAATAAATTTTAATTAATTAAATATATTTATTGTCTTTTTACATTTTAAACTATGGATATCAAATCTAATTTTTCACTATTACTTCTACTTATAACCTATGTAATTGTAGAACTTATACCATTCATTAATTAATGATTCTTTTTTAACTAGTACAGTTGCATAGATCTGATAAGATAATTCATTTGTTAGCTAGTAGAGTTAGCCTTTTGATATAAATGACATAGTTCTTTTGGTTTAAAATACTTATAATGCAAGTTGTAAATTATAGATAAATAGATAGAAATTATATCTAATGAATTTTATTAGACATTTCTTATAACTATCTTGTTTTTAAAATATTTGGAAGTAATAAATATTTTTTTTATATTTTAAGTGATCAAATTAAACATTCTTGAAATTATCTGGAACTTTACACTTACTGTATACTATCACCTAATATTTAATATCAACAATGTTCTGTCATCACATAATTGAAGAAAAATGTTTATTGAATAAAATATTTAAACAATTCTAGTCACATTTTAAAAAATAATTTGTATATATTTAAGAGGGTAGATTTCATTTTTCAAGATCAAAGCACTTACTACACAATCTTTATGATAAAATGCCCACTTGACATTAATCATGATGAATATAGAAAGATAATATACAAAATAGCAAAATATCAATATATAGACACTAGAACTGGAAAAATTACTGATGTAAATGAAATTGGTTTATTCTGAACATAGATGGGAATTAGAGTATAATTGAATCAGAGTAACGGTTGTTTCATAAATAATACTAATGAAAACCTCTTCGGAAGGGCTAACTCTATAACCCTAATACACCAATTAACAAGAACTACAATATAGAGAAACAGACTAGATCGATTTGTTTTTTCAAATTCCGACAAGTTTGCAATTACAATGTACATATAATTCAAAATCTTTCATATAGAATTCTTAAGTAGACCTAGTAAAATATTCTACAACGAAAAGCATTCACTTTACATGCATGCCTATAAATTTCAATATTATTTAGGCCTGAGGATATTTTCCCTCCATGTTTGTTTGTATTGTATTGTAAATTTTATTATATTATTGAATTGAAGATTCATAAAATTGGGTATATATATCGAAAACGATCGATACCAAATGCATAGTTACCATAGACGCTACATTGCGACCAGATTTTTTAATATGGTGGATGATTGGTGACAGTGCTTTGCCCTTGTGTCCTCTCCATACATAGCTCAGTGTACCCGCTGCGGTAATTTATGTGCACACATGAAAATATAATAATAATATATAAGTATTCAAAAATGAATACCGATATATCGTATATTTTCTATTAGATGAAAGATTGATAAAGCTAAGAAATTTCTACACGACCTTTGCTTTCGTACTATATCGAAAAAATTTAATCTGGCTTTACTTTTACTTTCGGTTTTCTTTCAGCACAGGGACATACAGAATTCGTGTGATATGTTCTGCACCTACCGGAGACTGTCTCTAAATCACGGCCTTCATTCTTTAAACTTCAGCATTAATCAGAAAAAAGAAGAGTGTATAAAATACACATACCTGGGAACAAGTGAATAGACCATCTCATGGAGTAATTTCATCGGTCTAAAGCCAAAATGTCTGCAATTATTGCGTAAATCTGGAAGTAGGTCAGTAAACCGTCTCTTGGAGTAATTTGATCAGTCTAATACCAGAACGTCTGCAATTTAAAAAAATAATTTTAGCTATATATATATCAGCGACATCATGTGCTATAACACGCAAGCAGTATGTCCGATTTGCCATTTTAAAATCACTTGAATCCTCTTTTCATTATCATTCATCCGCTGCTTTCGTTAATTCATCAATCGTATTTTTCACCAATGATTTGTCTGATCAGCACAAATATGTTCGGTTTCATTTAGCATAACTGTAGTGTTACATTTATCACATTTTTTAGTGACAGTATTGCTGTTACTATGTAGTTATATTTTAATGAAGGAAATTAAACTATTAAGAAAAATATGTTTATATTACCTTTTTGTGTTAAATGTTTACAATTATCTAATCATATATTAGAATATTTAATAGGAAAAAATAATCTAATACCGACTCATTTGTACAACAAGTATATTGGATTTTGGGAAAACTAATTCAGTTATTGCCCCTTAAGAACAAAATATCTATCATACTCGTAAAATGTTTAAAATCATATACACTTTAAAAACATACTGATACATGAGTCGGACTGTCAAAAGTCATTGCCAGCAACACAGGTCTATTAACGGTAAATACTTTGAACATTCATAAATATATATAATGTATTTAAGTAAGACTAATAAATAAGTATAATTTATATCATAATATAAGTCTATATATTCAATAAATAAATAAGTTCTGACAATTCTGTTTTATTCAGTGTTCAGCTACCTTTCACATGTTATCCATGGATACCTTCTTTGTATAAAATTATTATTAATTTAATTTCTACCACCTTAACTCAAAGGCTTTAACATAAGTTAAAACCATTTACTTCTAATTTTATTGCTGACTCTAAGTCTAATTAAAGGGTGGGAGAGGTAAAAATGTTCCCAGAATGCCTGACATATTTTATTGCCAGACAGCCCCCAAGACCATACCACAATTTTCACTGACTTACTTAAAAATATATGTCAAGGTCGGTGATGTTTGTAAATCCTTAAGGATTTTGTGGTCAACTGTTGGTTTTGTGAAATTGTTACTGAGAAAGTATTTTGCTTTGAGCTGCTTATTTGAAATTAGTCATTTTTAGAACCCCACATAAACATGCATATTTTGAAAGTAAAATTGGATCAACTAAAAGATATATTAAGGAGACTATCAGATGAGTTAGAATTGCCATGTTGACTTTCTTTTTCCACCATTGACTGGTATGCTTAGGCATATATATTTGTACTTGTAGCAGACAACATGTCATTGGATACCCTAGGTTTTTACCTGCATTTCTTTTATAACCCATATATAACTCTTGTATTGGGTTGTCAGTGATACGATATTTATCATTATGATCTAGTTTTACTAAGAAATGTAATTGTAACTGCTTTAATGAGATAAAATAATGTATCACAAACATACATTATATTTTACCGATAACTACAAATGTCAACTCGAGGTTTGGAAATCATTTTCACAGATGTGTCTCCCAATATCAGGCATGATAGATAAGTAGAAACAGAAGAAACTCTCCAGATGACTGTCCGAGATTCATGATGCCATGCACTTCACATGTGTCATCCTGGAGAACACTTGCTCACATAAATATGTACTACCAAATAGTGACATCATGAAAATTACATTTCTGGAAAGATGTGTTCTTGAAAAAACTATTCCGACAGTTTACTTTTCAGTTCAGACATTGTCTTCTCAAAATTTGCCTTTAAATTTGTCAATTGCAGATGTATAGTTAGTGTCATAATGTCTCTTCATATTAAACTCTTTAAAAACTGTAACCACTTCATTGCATATCAAACAAATTGGCTCATTCTTCATTATAGTTTTAAAAGGTATTAGGTATGTTCACTTTAAAATATTTAACATTCGTGGAAAACATTTTTTCTTACTTGATTGTGAATCCATGGTTACTAATTAATGGTGATTTAAAATAAACTAACTCAATGAAAATTCAGTCAAAAAACAAAAAGTAGGATAACTATTCAAACTAAACCACTGCCACTAAAGATAAACAGCCAAGATGGAGAAAACAAAACTGCTTGCTTACTTAGGCTGATGGCAAATTCCGACCTTGGTCGATTTTGCTGCCTGGCACAAAGTGTGCTGCTGTTGGTAGAATTGTAGATGATGATACGCAGAGTGGAGGGTGGATGACAGGAGAGTTGAAGAGTGGTGATCATGAATTGTGGCTGGTAGGTCCCTGGCATTCGTTATCTGACCAGTGGAAGCACATAGTAGTCTGTTTTTCTATGGACTACTATGGTAGAGTTTTATTGTTCCTGTTGCTGTCTTCTTGGTTGTTGTTGCTGTTCCTGGTGTTGGAATGGGAGAGGGTGGGGCTAGTATTGCACCAAGTCTTTACCTAGGGTTGTACCCTCCTGGGATTTTCAACCTAGTCTTTGGTGTTGTTTATTTGATCGTTGTTGCTGTCCCAGGTGTTGACCATTGGGATGTGCATAGACAGGGCAAAGGGCCAGTGTAGGTGGTCCAGGATTAGGTGTATCATGTCCGCAATGGGGTGGTTGAAAAATCCTCATTGCAGGTGTTGTGGTCATCGGTTTTCTCGCCACTGTTATTGTTGTCAGTGGTATTTGGTGGATGGTGGTGGTTTTTAAGTTTCTTTCCTGCCTGTCTGGTATTGTTGACTGGCATCTCGAGTGATTTTTTTGTGCTCCCCTAACATTCTGTTCCTCTTTTCCTCTTGTTTTGTTGTTCTTGCTTCTGCTGTTTGTTCTGATGTTGGTTGCTTTGTGTTGTTTTGGGCTCTGATAGAGGTGAGAGAGGAGTCTTGAGCCCCTGAGTGTTGTTTTTAAGTGGTGTCTGTGGGTGTTATTTCCTGCATCATCTGATTGGTTTGATTGATTCTGCTATGTCTAAAAATAGTTAGTGTATGTACTCTGTTGTTTTCCTTCTTTTGTCATAGCGACTTGCATTTTCCTTTCCTCTGTTTGTGCTATTTTAATCTGAGAGAAAGTTTCTTTCCTTGGTTTGTGCTATTTTAGTCTGAGCAATGTTTCCATACAGGTAATCGCACTGCTCACATGTGCATATGACAGACAATTATAGTTTTATTGGGTTGAATAAATATATGTAAATATAATGTGTGCTAGAAATTCTCAACTGTCTCCACCCACAGACCTCCCATTCAGTGTCTTTCATAAACAACACACATACAACCTATTTTTCATTGGGCAAGTATTAAAAATTACCCATGTGGTCATCAGTGCTGATACATCAGTGTTACTGCTCTTAATTCAACAAATAAAGTGCCTCACTCAGAAAACATCATCTCATAGGGCAAAAAATGTCAGCCATTTACTTATAACATCTTTTTATGCAACACGATAAAACCATCATCTTCCATGTGCACTTCAGACTAAAAACAAAATATTTATTCATGATATACTTACACAGGATGTCATCTACTTGTAAGATAACTAAATGGGAAGTATTGTAGGATGCATTTAACATATTACATACCAATGGATTAGCCTCATTACTCCAGCAAAACTAGGTATATCTGCTAATGCATAATAAGTATATACTTAACTGAAACTTTCTTCCAGCACCAGTGAACTTTTGATGAGGGGTTGGGGTGAGTTTATTTATTGGGAGCATTAATTCTTTCAACATTTGAAAATGGCCTATTGTAGTTGACTGAGTAGGACTTTGCTTTTGTCATAATGGATTTGTACAGCCTTCAAAACGGCCCCCTGTAATCTATTACAGTTTAGTGAGTAGGACTTTGTGTAGTCATTGTTATAAATGTTGCAAATTTGTTACCAACAACAGCTGCATTTTCATAAAATATTTTTACCAATTCGATTTAATAAGATTTGCAAGTTTCAAATTGAATTACCATGGCAACCTAAGTTGGTCTCAGGTTCAAGTTGTGAAAGAAGAGTTGCCAACTCTGCTGTTAAGTAATTACAACAATCATTTAGTCAGGTAGTAGCCAGTTATATTATCTGAAAATGGCTAAGACATATAGTTCACAATCATTCTCATTTACTGGTATGTGGTTAAGACAAATCAGGCAGGGAGATTTTAATCATATTAATAAACATTAAGATTATTGTAAAAATCATACTGCATATATGAAGATAAGTATTATTATTAATTTCATTAGTTTAAATCTCTCACAATGTTATTTTCTCTGACTAGCTGTATGTTTAACATGCATTATTTTTGGTAAAACATATAATAAATTAGTGTACAAGAGTGAATGCTAAAGATGAATGCAGTTTATTTGTCAATTTAGATTCCAGAAATGACAAGGATAAAATTATTGATCAAGTATAATTTAACTGATACCTCATGCTTTAAAAATACAGTATTCATGGGTTTGTTTAAGACCCAATATTGAGGTTTTTTTTTTTTTTATTTTTTAATTTTCTTTACTATTTTAGTTATTTTAAAAAAAATACTATTTTGTTTTATTTAGCATATGAAACAAATCACCCTCTTGGACTAGAGAGTGATATACATGGCTGTTGTAACATCTCCACAAGATCTGATCTTCATTTCTATCAAGAAAAGATGATAAGAGCCAGACCAACCAGACAAATTAACACTCTTAGGGACACCGTGAACTCTCCTAACATCTCTTTACCTGACTGAACAAGACATCACATCAAACCAGATGGCTGGCTCTGTACAGAAGTCAGAACCATTTTCAGTTGTGGAAAATGAAAAGGCTGAATGTGATGACTCAGGCAAGAAAATTAGTAAAATTAAAGTATTATTGCAACAGTCTGGATACAGAGTAATAATGTTATCTTGAAGTTTAAAGTTACAGTTTCCAGTCAGTTAGGATCTGCAAATCAGTGTATAGTGTAAAACACTTTTCAAGAACCTGTATGTATAAAGAAATTGTCTTCTGCTAAAAGTGATCGTTAATCATTTATGGTGTATCACTTTGACAGATCATAACAAGCAGATCATTTGATTGATCATGAGTTGCCTACCCCAAAAGTTTATCATTTTCAATTTAAAAAATAGCCATCCTTGTTCAAGATAATTAATTATGTCAGTGGGGAATGTTTTTCAATATCAAAATTTCTATAACAACATAGAGAAAAAGAAAATCTGATAAGTATTAAATTAACAACAATAATGTAGAAAGATTTTATCCTTATTACTGTAAAGCCCCAATTATTTCTTAAGCTATTTCATTTTACATCAAAAGACAAAAGATTAAACACAGAAAATATATTTCTGACTGTCTGTGACATCAGCAAATGTTAATTTTAAACAGATCAGTCAATCACAACTTATTTTTGATAGAGATAGATTAGGAAAAATAATTCTAGAATTTATCCTCAGTATTTATATATATAACAAAAAATATTCCCATAAAATTGGGTTATCAGCAAGGTTAACATAAATCTGAAGCCTAATCTCATTTAATTCAAGTAAGATTGATCTTTTTTTAAATTTATGGCAGCATTTCTTCTAAATAATTGATAAATTAAAATTAGCTAGTACAAACTTTTCATAATAAATATATATCAGAATGATTTATGAAGTGTTATGATTATAAAAAGATTGCAATAATCTCTGGTTATCTTTACATAGAAAACATATTGATTGTTGATCATTATATTTGAACCAGTAATATGAATGTGTGACACCAACGCCACCTAGTTAATGGTTATGATTTTTATTAATTAATTAATCATCCATAACTAATTACAAGTGATGAGAATCTTAATTTATGTTATTAATAATTCTCCAGCAGACACCACTCGTCTCTCTTACTTGGCTTGGTCAATAAATTTAACAATTAATTTATTAAATCACCATAATTTTCCTTGTTATAAGTTAGAGACATGACCCATTATGTCTTTACACTTAGGGTATACAAGAGCAAATCATATTTAAAAATCATTATCATTATTTCTTTTCTCTTTGTGATAGGAAAATACAACATACACAATCATATTAGCATCATATAAATGAACTCTGGGTAGGATTATTCTTTCCTCTTTATGTAAAGAAGATACAAAATATTTATATAAAGATTTCACAGCAATACAAAGACTTACACTTCCATCTCTACTGATCTGGACAAATAGTCGACCCCTAAATTGTCGGTGCCTTTGATGACTTCCACAGTATATCTATACTGTTGTAGTAGTAGTAATGACTAACTGGGTCAAAAGCCCGTTTGCCTTAGTCAAGTGAACTAAGTAGTTGATATGTTGGTGATCTGTCTGAACAAATTTTTCAACAATTGTTTTTCACATTTACTAATTTCAACACAATTGGAACAAATTTGAACTCATTCCCGGACAGAGCCTACCCAATATATGGGTAACCACTTAGTCATTGGTTATGATTATTATTAATTAATTAATCATCCATAACTAATAACAAGGGATGAGAAACTTAATTTATGATATTAATAATTCTCCAACAGGCACCATTCATCTCTCACTTGGCGGATATGTGGGTGCTGTAAACATTTTCTCTCTTATCTACCATCACACAATATTCCATAGGTGGAAAACTTCTTACTAAATGAGAAGACAAATCCATCTTAAATCTATATTTAGTGAGCTCCCATCCACCCACTTTCTTCTTCAAATTAAGGTTATCGATATGTGTAAGAGGGTCAATAAATTTTTATTAAATTAACATTCAAATATAGCTACATGTAGATACAATAAAAAAGATTACTTGACATCGGTATTTCCACAAAACTCATGTTGAATAATTTTTTGTACTATACAATCTTATATCTAAAAAAAAATACAATTCAAAAATACAAATCACAGGATAGTTCTTATTTGAGAATAAAAATAGAGTTATTAGAGATAATTGATAATAGTTTGTACACAACCTGATTTAGGTGTTGTCTCAATAGTCTTTTGCACGCTTTTGCAACAATGTCACAAGTTATTGTTCAGATCAACAATGTCTCTCTTCACATTGAAAACTGCTTGTTCTCTCAAAGCTAATCTGGGTGCCTTTTTTCGCTGTACTAGATCATTCAAGCAGAACAACAACTGTAGCGATTTCTAGTAACTTCCCTGTACCAGAAATAGCTTGATGTAGTCAAAATACCTTGCCACCAATACATCAATAGGGTTCAGTGTATTCTTACAGTGCAGTAGAGACTTCCCACATCTACCATGGAGATTCAAATCATACACAGAAGAAAGATTGCTTTACTCTGAAAAATATAATCAGGGAGCAAATGCTGAGTTTCCAGTTTTTCTAACTCCATTCTTTCTTAAATTTAAGTCTCAACTTATAGTTTCTTGCAACAGTATGTATTAATCCAATACATGCACACAATGTAATAAATACAGCATTATAGTTTTATGAGCTGTTTCACTAGAACAATGTCAGGTGTTAGCATACTACATATAAGCATCATAGTTCAAACATTTGTAGAAATAATAGTCTACTCACATAATACATCACTATGTAAAATGCAAGTATAACTTATCAATAGCAAAAATGCATGAAATATTTCTAAGTCCATTCTCTCTCAATCAGTATTTATCTCACCATTAAGCTAATGTCCGCCTTTCAAGATTGGACTTCTTGCCACACCAAATTCAAAGTGATTAGACAATAGATTTTTCTACTGCAGGTAAACTTTTTTATTTCAGCCCATTGGTTGGTCTCATTCTCATAAATCTTAACCATTAGGATAATAAAAACAACTCACCCAAATGAACTAGTTTGCATTACATCAGCAATTTCTAGCATATTCTCAACTAGAGTGTTTACTCCAACTCAGACACTTCCCAAAATACCATCATAAGGAATGCCCAAGGTCAGGTCACTTCAACAATTTATATAACAATTAAATTTTAAAATAGGGATAGGCAAATTTACTCCACACAATGATTTCTTCCCCAGGAAAAATAATAAGATAGGTGTATATGAGACTATGGAGTTCTTTTACTCATAGGATCATAAAAGGGGAAATCACTCTTTATATCAAAACACATTCTCATGTTGATATTGTCTGCACTTTTACACACACATTCTATATAAGATTATTTATATCCTCATTCCATTCTAATACAAAATTAGTTTACGAATAAATACAATTACCCATTTTATTAATCTTTTTGTGTACTTTTCTTTGGCAATTTTTTGTTTGTTTGCTTTTTGATTAAAAGAAAAATTTAATTTTCACAACCACTGGATACCGATAAGTCAGAATTGGTGTTGATATCAGAGTGCACTAATTATTTGTTTACAGAATATACCTGCATTGTTTTGTTTGTTCATCATTGCCTACAGTAGCTAATAAGTAAAATTTAAAAAAAATTCTGCTAATGTTCCTAGTCTTTTGTTTTATCTTCATTTTTTCTTTCTTCAGCAATGGTTTGATATTAAATAACAAAGACAATTACCATTATATTTCATTGAAAGAGGGTTGTTGTTTGTGTTGTTAGAAAACCCCAAATCATGTTTGCAGCCTGAAAACCAGTCAAACCTTACAACTGCGAATGCCCTTGACAAGGTGAGAAATTTAAATGCCATGATTTAAATTTATATTTTACTGTCCTTTTAACTCATCAGTGGCCATAGTCATACTTCAGGGCTTTTGCTTTTATGACATCAGAGGCCATAGTCAAATGTAATGGTTTTTACCTTCTGTGATGTGCATGACTAAAATCTCTTCTCATAGCTTTTGTCTTCTGTACATTAATGTCCTTGACATTATCTCTAGAAATAGTACTAACATCACCAGACTAGCTAGATGTATTATAATTTGTGAGGCCAAATAAATGCTTGATGCTTTACCTACTTATTCATTCATTGGGGGCTGAAGTGTATTACCTTAGGTCAAGCTTGAGAGGTCGCGCCTATTCATAGAGATACACTGGAAGAGTACTTTTATCCATGCTGGATTGGCTCATTGGATGATACATTATCATGTGAGAAAGAAGATGAAAACATAAAAGGTCTGTCTGCCAGTAAAGCTTTAGGAATGGAAAATATCACCAATACCATTAGCTTTGACAAATAAGTCTGGCAAAATGAGTGAATTAAACTTTTTGATCACACAGACAATGGTGTGTGCTGGAGGCAACATTTTTGGTAATGGGAGTCTTCTAGTGCTGTAATGATTGATACATTTTAAAATTTAATTTCTTGCACTAGTTACAACTGAACAAACAGTGCATGCATTTTTTAAATTTAAAATATTTGACTTCTAATTGCTATGCTTGTTTATATTTGTGTGCTGCTAAATGAATCAAAATTTATTTTAGATTTTAAATTTGTTTTTGTTTGGGTGTTTTGCATCAGTCTGAGAGGCAAAGTTCTAAAAGACAAAGTTCTGAAAGCAAACTTTCAAAACAGAAGGAAAGTAAAGGAGAGGAAGAATCTATCCCTGGTAGTGGTGCTCAGCGTATCATTCGTAATGTCTCCATCATCTTCGATGTACAACTTCACAAAGCTCAGAACCCCTACAGGCCTGGAATCATACATGCTGCTGACAAAGAAGAGGCAGAAAGTGAAGTTGGTTTTCACATATTGTAATATTTTGCTGTCTTTGTAAACAAGAGTCTGTCTCATTTGTGTACTGACATGCTTTAAATCTTACTGTATGCATGCATCAGATGTGTACATATATGATTATTATTTTTTAATTCAACCAATTTTTTTTCCCCATCAAAACATTAACTTTTAAAGTGATTGTCACAATATAAGATCATTGATAATGCAAAAATAGGGGGGGGGATTGTGCACTTTAAAACTAGAGTATCCATTAAACAGGTTACCTGTTTAACATTATTCTTAAATAAATTACTTGCCAAACAATTCAAATTTAACTGGAAATTGTACTTTATCAGATTTAACATGCAAGTTCAAAGTTAAGTTCTAAATCCAGTTATTAGAATTTCTTATATACTTTATTTCCAATGAATATGGTGATGGAGAGTTATACCTTAAATTATCCTGTTATTTTTCTTTCTTTCAGCATTACATTCAGCAGAGCCTTAAAAACGTATTTATAAAATATATATCTGTACATTTTTTATGATAAATTTACAAATTCTAGAATGCTGAAGACAATAACATTTTACTTCAAGCCAATGCATGGCTAATATTAAGTTTCCTTTACCACCATTTAAACATGAAAGATTTGTCTTCCTTATCAAAGGGAAGCAAATACATTGTGTGATACTGTGATCACAAGGTGATTAATTTCTCCAGAAAACAATGAGAGTATTTTTATTGCAGTGTACTTAATTAAATAAGAAAAAAAGAGTACTTCTTATAGTTTAATACATTTTTATGTTTATAGGCTTATTTTTATGAGATATTTTATATTATTTTTATAAGATTAAGATATTTTATGTATATTTTTGTGTCATCTTTTTATTGTTAGTTCTTTTTCTGTTTTGACCTCAGTATCTTTACAGACAGTTTAAGGCCATTTTGAACAAAATTACCCCACAGAAATTCTCCACCCTTGTGCAACAGGCATTGGAACTGAAAATTAACACAGAAGAGAGAATGAAAGGAGTCACAGATCTTATATTTGAACAGGTAAAAGGTGATTTTTTGAGTGTTTGTTATTGTTATGAGTTTCACTCAAGTTATAGAGTTTACCTGGATGAGCTTTGTCATTCAGAATTTTCATGACATAGGAATTATGTATTCAACAGTGAGTTTAAAGTGTAATTTTGTTTCAGTTTCAAGACAGAATATTCATAATTAATAAAATCTCATTGCAAATTTTATATATATATTTTTTATTCCCTTATCTAGTCATACAATAAACTTATCAAATTACACTTTTTATCAGATGGAATCAGCAATATTTTTTAAATATAGATTTCCAGAAATATATAAAAATAAATGACCAATTTTCTCTCTTTGTCTGGACAAACATTTTCTCCCACCCCACATATCTAAAATCAAACCACATCAAAAGCCAGTTTAGATGCTTAATCATATTTACATAGCAATGTTCATGATAAACAAAGACAGCTACTTTGAACTTGTAAATGTATCTTTATGTGACTTGAATGCCATTGTAATAGTAGGTCATAGAGATATTATGTTATGTATTTAAATTGTATTAATTACTATGACTGCAGTAAAATCATTCAATGATGTCATGTTTTATTTTAATTAACTTAAGCCAACATTGACCTGGGCAGACCAAGGTAATTCTGTAAACTTTTTGACCATGTGTGATTTCTTTTTTACCTGTTAATGTCTGTCTTAGATGTTAGTTGGTTACTTTAGAGCAGTGGTCCCTAGTCTAGTATGCATGAGTGCTATGGTGCCTGCCAAGGCATCTACGTGCACCCATGACAAGGTGTAAAAAGTAGTGCAATAAAAGTAGTGTGGATATAGGCTGTACCATCCAACCTAATGTTACACATTATAGGTTCTGTGAAATCATTCAAAATAAGCTTTGGAAAATTGTTGGCACCTGCAAAAATTTGAATGTGCTCTTAGCCACAAAAAGGTTGGGATCATATCTTTAGAGCAGCAATTTTCATCTTTTTTAATTTACAGTACACTAAACAAGGTACTAAAATTGTCAGGGCACACCATCAGTTGTATAAGGAGATATTTTTTTTCATTAGAGCAACAATATTTAATTTAAAGGTTAAAACATGCTTTGTCATTTCACAGCTGTGAAAGGCTTAAACTGTTTTCATTCTTATCGACCTTTTATGAAAAAAACCAGTACTTCTAAAACTTTAACTCTGCAATTTTTTTTTTTTAATTTTTCAAATTTTTTCTTGCTATTTTTCATCCTTCACCCAAACTCCCAATCTTCCCCCCAAACACCTGCAGACCCTTTGTGGCACATTGGTTGAAAAACACTGCTTTAGAATTTTGCACAGCACATCTCTGAGCTACACTGGGCTTTACCATAATGCACTAAAGGTTTCTTGGCTGCTCATAAGTTCACCATTTCAAATAACAGATCTCTGAACTGCATTAGAGTTCACCTCTATGCACAGAATTTTGTGCTGCACTGGATGTCACCATTGCACACTACAAGTCACTGTTGTACACAAAAGGTTCTGGGCTACACTAGAAGTCACCATTGCACACTACAAGTCACCATTTGTTCACAACAGGTCTTTGGCTACACTGGAAGTCACCATTGTACACAACAGGTCTCTGGGCTACACTGGAAGTCACCATTGCACACAACAGGTCTCTGGGCTGCACTGGAAGTCACCATTGCACACAACAGGTCTCTGGGCTACACTAAAAGTCACCGTTGCACACAAGTCTCTGGGCTATATCAGAAGTTATCATTGCACACAGCAGGTCTCTGGGCTACACTGGAAGTCACCACTGCACACAACAAATCTGTGGGCTATACTTGAAGTCACCACTGCACACAATAAGTCTCTGGCCTATACTGGAAGTCACAATAGGTCTCTATACTAAAAGCACAATAGGTCTCTATACTAAAAGCACAATAGGTCTCTATACTAAAAGCACCATTGCACACACTATGCCTCTATACTGAAAGTCACCATTGCACACACTATACCTCTATACTGAAAGTCTCCACTGCACACAATAGGTCTCTATACTGGAAGTCATCATTGCACACAGCAGGTCTTTGAACTACACTCTCCTAATGAAAGACTTTCAATGTTTTGATTTTGCACAGTGACATGGTTTTATTCATACAGCTTAAATTTCTTTGCAAAGTTGATGAATTATTTTGAAATGAATAATTTTTTACCCATATTTTTCCTTAAAAACACTTACTGATGGATTTCTTTGTAGTTACCAATGAATATACATTTTTAATTTAAGAATAACCACTCTTGGAAAAATAGGTTTTTAAAAAAGTATTAATAGGAAATGTAAATTTTGCATTCTCTTTTAACCAATGAACTGCTCTAACTTAATATTGACTAAAATTTTAACATATGCATTAATATAAGTATGCACATACACACAGAACACACATTCTAGTTATTTATTGACTTTACTGCCAGACCTGAAATAAGCAAACTGTATGTCATTATATATTATACTTATATTTCAGTCTTCTTTCTGTATTTAATTGTGTTATGTTTTTATTATCATGATTATAAAAGTTTGCAAACCACCTTGAAAGCTGTCACTCGTACTTTTTATATTTATTTCACACATTCAGGTTATACTTACACTAATACACAAATTGCAGGTGTATTAGTAAAATATTACAGATAAATAAGTCAGCAACACAAATGTGTATGTTAATTATTGTGATCAGTATCCTGAAAGCAAGCAAAGATTGTTTCTTCTGTTTGCTTTCAGAATATTTTTTATTTGCAAATGTACAGTATTTGTATTTAGCACAGTTGGTTTGTTCTTCAGATTTGCAGACAGTTGTGCATCAATGCTGCTTTCCAATTCATTTACCTCATTCTCTTTGCTTTGCATCATCATGCTTGTTTGCATCATTTTGAACTAGTCTTCAGTTTGCATCAACCTGCTTCAGTTTGAATCTTTTGGATCTAGTTTTAACTTTGCATCATCATGCTTCAGTTTGCATCAGTTTGATCTAATCTTCAGTTTGCATCATTTTGATCTAATCTTCAGTTTGCATCATTTTGATCTAATCTTCAGTTTGTATCATTTTGGTCAATATGAATTTATTTCATAAAGTCTTCATTGTGTGTGATCTGGCTGTAAAATGTGCTACAACTGGTTTTGGTCAAACTAAGAAATGGATAAATGTAAATGTGTACCATTGACATAAAATACAAGTAGAGATACACACACACACACACACACACACCACTTAATTATTACCAGTATGAAAAAAGAAAATTTCTCTTACATATGATGCCTAGAACATACAGAGTTATCAGCCAGAAATTGCATTCTGAGCTTTCTATATGTAAGTATTCAATACACTTAGTCCTGTAACCCACACTTTATATGCCCTCAGAAGAAAATAGTTTGGGTTGAGTGACAAACCATATATGCAATGCTTCTTTCACTTCTGATCTCTAGCTAAATAGCCACCTCTCAAAGTGTTTCAGAGTGGACCAAACAGTAGAGAGTCAGGAAGAGCCAGATCATGTCTATATGAAAGATGCTTCATTGCCATTGAGTTCAGATGGTGGAAGGTTTCTGTATGGTTTGAGTGCCAATGTGTGGAAAGTGAACCAATGTTAAGTTGGTTTCAGCAATACTGGCCAGTCAGACATTTCACAGTCAACTAAGTTTTTTTGCTTTTGCCTGTGTGCAAAATAAACAGTGCATCCAACACAACAAGTTTAAAAATAAATCAATGCAAAACCTTTATGACTTTCCTGCATGTGAGCCAGATGTTTGATGCCTTATTGACAGCCAACCGAATTTGATTTTAGAATTAATAAAATTAAAAGAGTGATCAGTCCCCATTATATTACTGGAAGTGATACGTCATAAATGAGCAAAATGCTTTGTTGATTGATGACTGTGCTTGTTGAGGGAGTATTCTAAAATTTAAAGTTTCATAATATTTGTAAACCCACACTTCGCATACATATCTGTGGATACCCCTCAACTCTTTATTTTTATTATTTTAGGGTTGTTCAAGTACATGCTCAGTAGTAAAATTTGCACCTGCACATGTGAAGTATGCTTTGAATATTGAACTCTTGTGTATGATATATTAAGTTATATACAGTGTATTAAGTTTATACAGTTAAAGAACAGGTTGAATATTGAACTCTTGTGTATGATATATTAAGTTAAATACAGTGTATTAAGTTTATACAGTTAAAGAACAGGTTGAATATTGAACTCTTGTGTATGATATATTAAGTTTATACAGTTGAAGAACAGGTTGAATATTGAACTCTTGTGTATGATATATTAAGTTAAATACAGTGTATTAAGTTTATACAGTTAAAGAACAGGTTGAATATTGAACTCTTGTGTATGATATATTAAGTTTATACTGTAGCCCTTGTTTAGGTATTTGTGTGAGTCATCATGTATGTGTATAGTCGCATCCCCACGCTATGCAGCAAAGTAGGTCATCGGCCGCTAGTGTGAATCACCGGTGAGTGCGTGCTTTTATTGTTTATGACCACTCCCTTTGTTTTAAAGCGCGCGCTATATTGACGCTAGCTGTGTTAGAGTATATGTTTTTATTGTTATATATTGTTTTAGGTAGTTAGTGAGTGAAGTTGATATTTATATAGTTAGAAAGGAGATAGTTTATATTTTTAATTGATGTATTTTTGTATGATGTATAATGTTATTGTATTTGTGTATTTTGCAATTTATGTGTGTGTGAATGCTTTTTCTGAAGCCCGCCAACACAGATTTTATTTTATTAAAGGTTTAATTCTTCAGATTATATATATAAAAAGATTGGTATATTAAAGGATAATTAAAGTAGTTTCACTATATATTTGAATTATTATGTAATTGTTAGGCATATAGCTATAATTGATAGTGGAAAGCAAGTAAAGAAACACAAAAGTTATTTTTAGAAGCCTTTTCACACTAGATTTTCATTTTCATAACCCGTGGGCTTCGGGGAGGCCCGCTCCTATAGGATATAATGAGCGTGTGTGGTTTGAGTGAACTACTACAGTTAGAGTCACCTAAAGTCTCGGCATTGGTAGCAGAACTACTACTAAGAGCGTCTGCCTCTGAGTCCCGTCCTTGGTCGTCTGTTGGCGGTGTGCCGTTGAAATAAAGATAGATGAAAATGTAAAACACGTGTTGCGTGTTCTGCTGCCTCTCTCCTGCTGTGGCTGCCGTAGCGGTATTGTCTGCTTGTCTGTCTTATCATCATCGTCATCGTTCATCCAGTCATCTCCTCGCATCCTAGTGTGACCCATATGACGAACAACTACAACAACCACACTCGGTCCATTCCATCAACAAAATTGGCGCTGCGAGCAGGATGGGCCCAAAGGTTGCAAGGAATGGCCAAACAACATTTTCTGGCTGGACAGACGGACGGCAGCCATTAACATCATAGCAGAGAGGGACGGCAGTGGCAGCCGACATGGCCCTGACAGCACACCGCATGGCGCTAACAACGCGCCGACGACCATCCATCGCGGCACGACGGACGCCAACTTCATGGCAGAGAGGGACGGCAGAGGCAGCCGACATGGCCGTGACAGCACACCGCATGGCACTGACAAAACGCCGACGACCATCCATCGCGGCATGACGGACGCCAACTTCATGGCAGAGAGGGACGGCAGAGGCAGCCGACATGGCCGTGACAGCACACCGCATGGCACTGACAAAACGCCGACGACCATCCATCGCGGCATGACGGACGCCAACTTCATGGCAGAGAGGGACGGCAGAGGCAGCCGACATGGCCGTGACAGCACACCGCATGGCGCTAACAACGCGCCGACGACCATCCTTCGTGGCATGACGGACGCCAGATATCACCAACAACAGCAAAAAAAAGGGTCGGGACAAGCTAAAGACGTATTTTTCACTCAACTACATAAATCACAAACTTTGTGCCCTTTGTTAAAAAGGTATGGACGGTATTAGACATTTTTTTAGAAAGAAGAAGATTGGAAAAAAAAAATGTGTCACAAACATTTGCTTTATTTGAAAGACACAAAGTGATCTTTTTTAGTGCTAGTACTTAGTGTAGATTTTAATTTTAATTTGTATGTTTATGTGATTATTTTAGTTGGAAATTTTTAGGCTAAAATGTGCAGCATTAGAAAGTTGTATTGAATATGATCAAGTTTTTAAAAAAAAAAAGAAAGAATATATAGATATTTAGATGTTTTATTGAAATTGTGCTAAATTCGGGCGTGCATTTATTTTGCTGTGTGATGTTACTGCATAGGTATTGGAATGTAAGTTTTTGTGGCAATACCTATTTTGTTAAGTAAGAACTTATGTCCCGTGTGGTAATATAGTTTGTAGTTGTATTTTTGTTTTAGAGTTTCGCTGGGTTAGGAATTTGGAATTCCTTGGCTAGCCCTAGTTCATCACTGAGGTTTGGCAAAAGATAGTTTGCATCCTAGTGAGTGGTCTATGTGTTGTTAGGTTTAGTCAGGTCACTGGACGCTGGCTGGAAATCGTTTCTTTTGTTACGTGTTTCGTCTGATTAGATGTGTAGCAGATATTTGTTTATTCATACTGTGTACTGGAGCCAGGATGCTCAGAAGGTATTTATTTTGGTTACTTCTTTGGTTCTTTTTTTTTTGACAGCTGATATGCTGCAGTTTTGTTTAAATATTGCTCTCAAGGTAGGTGCACAAGAGGGGAGGAGCTTAAAAGCACCCTGCTTGTCTGCACTGGCGCCAAGCCCCTTGAGGTTTGCAATATAGGTTTTAAAGGAGCAGGAGGAAGCTCCAGGAAAGTTTTGGTGAGTTGACAGCTGTGATGCTGTATTGATTTTGTGAGTATTATACATTGCTTCTAGAGGTTATGTAGCAGTGAGGGGAGGAGCCTAAAAGCAACCCCATTGTTCTACATTGTGCGAAAAGCAACTCTGGTTTAGCAGATGTGATCAGAAGTCTCGGTAGTGGTATAAAGCATTGGATAGACAGAATTCAAAAGTGACCATAGAACAGTTCTTGTATTTAAAGGTTTCCATTTGAGATTGTTAAAGTGGTATTATTTTAGTATGTTTAGTGATTTGTTTGTTGACTTTTTGGTGTGCTAGACCTTCGAATCATGGAGGACCATGATTATTTTTAGTAGGGGGGAATAATGTAGCCCTTGTTTAGGTATTTGTGTGAGTCATCATGTATGTGTATAGTCGCATCCCCACGCTATGCAGCAAAGTAGGTCATCGGCCGCTAGTGTGAATCACCGGTGAGTGCGTGCTTTTATTGTTTATGACCACTCCCTTTGTTTTAAAGCGCGCGCTATATTGACGCTAGCTGTGTTAGAGTATATGTTTTTATTGTTATATATTGTTTTAGGTAGTTAGTGAGTGAAGTTGATATTTATATAGTTAGAAAGGAGATAGTTTATATTTTTAATTGATGTATTTTTGTATGATGTATAATGTTATTGTATTTGTGTATTTTGCAATTTATGTGTGTGTGAATGCTTTTTCTGAAGCCCGCCAACACAGATTTTATTTTATTAAAGGTTTAATTCTTCAGATTATATATATAAAAAGATTGGTATATTAAAGGATAATTAAAGTAGTTTCACTATATATTTGAATTATTATGTAATTGTTAGGCATATAGCTATAATTGATAGTGGAAAGCAAGTAAAGAAACACAAAAGTTATTTTTAGAAGCCTTTTCACACTAGATTTTCATTTTCATAACCCGTGGGCTTCGGGGAGGCCCGCTCCTATAGGATATAATGAGCGTGTGTGGTTTGAGTGAACTACTACAGTTAGAGTCACCTAAAGTCTCGGCATTGGTAGCAGAACTACTACTAAGAGCGTCTGCCTCTGAGTCCCGTCCTTGGTCGTCTGTTGGCGGTGTGCCGTTGAAATAAAGATAGATGAAAATGTAAAACACGTGTTGCGTGTTCTGCTGCCTCTCTCCTGCTGTGGCTGCCGTAGCGGTATTGTCTGCTTGTCTGTCTTATCATCATCGTCATCGTTCATCCAGTCATCTCCTCGCATCCTAGTGTGACCCATATGACGAACAACTACAACAACCACACTCGATCCATTCCCAACAATACAGTTAAAGAACAGGTTGAATATTGAACTCTTGTGTATGATATATTAAGTTAAATACAGTGTATTAAGTTTATACAGTTAAAGAACAGGTTGAATATTGAACTCTTGTGTATGATATATTAAGTTTATACAGTTGAAGAACAGGTTGAATATTGAACTCTTGTGTATGATATATTAAGTTATATACAGTGTATTAAGTTTATACAGTTAAAGAACAGGTTGAATATTGAACTCTTGTGTATGATATATTAAGTTTATACAGTTGAAGAACAGGTTGAATATTGAACTCTTGTGTATGATATATTAAGTTATATACAGTGTATTAAGTTTATACAGTTAAAGAACAGGTTGAATATTGAACTCTTGTGTATGATATATTAAGTTTATACAGTTGAAGAACAGGTTGAATATTGAACTCTTGTGTATGATATATTAAGTTTATACAGTTGAAGAACAGGTTGAATGATTTAACACACTGTACTACCAGAAATCCCTGGTAGGATTTTGTACTTATAAACAGTAGAATAACATGGTACAAGAACAGATTTAATGAGTAAATTTGCTGTATTATCAGAAATAAGCAAAAGTATTATTACTTGAATTGGCAGAATATTTAAAAATACATAAAGGATAAGTATAGCAAAATTAATTTCCAGGACCTCTAGAATTTTAAAAAATTTTTACATGGCAAATAATTAGAATTAAACTCTACAAGATTTTATTTATGAGCAAATTTTGCAGGACCCATTGAGTTTATGAACTGAGGGACCTTGTATCACTTACTTTATATTACATTGCCTTTAGTATACATACTTGTATGTATAGAACAAAATGCAGCATTGGTAAACATTAACATTGTGCTACAATACAGAATCAGAATCAGTTCTAGGGGGAGGTAATGCATCTGTCAGTCTTAAATATGTATCTTTTGTTAATAATGCTTTGTCTTATTGACCCATTCTTTATTTATTTTTCACTTTTTCAGGCCCTGAGGGACAGTATTTATATTGTAGCATATGCAAACATGTGCAAAAGTATGCTGACGCTTGTGAGTCTATTTAATTTTAGAAATAATATTTGTTAAGACTCTCAGTTACATTTAAAATGAAGCTAATAAATAAAGAATTGATTAATTCCTTATATTGTGCCATGACAACTTTGATACTCTTGACTGTCCACGAATTGTGGGCCAGAGAGATTTGGGGTGAACTTTAAACAAGCATTTTTAGTGACATGGGATATATGTTCAACATTTTTAGTGATGTGGGATATATGTACAACATTTTTAGTGATATGGGATATATGTATAGCATTTTAGTGACATGGGATATATGTACATCTTTAGTGTATTTGGGATACATGTCGAACATTTTTAGTGATGTGGGATATACATAAAACATTTTAGTGACTTAGGATATATATACAACATTTTTAGTGATATGGGATATATGTATAACATTTTTAGTGGTATGGGATATATGTAGAATATTTTTAGTGATATTGGGATATATGTAGAACATTTTTAGTGATGTGGGATATATGTACAACATCTTTAGTGACATGGGATATATGTACAACATTTTGTTTATTTTTTTGTCTTGATTTTATCTTTATGAAACTAAAGTGATGGCAACTTAAGAATTGTTACGAAAAAAATACATTATTATTATATCCTATCACATGCATTTTTGAAGGGTGTATAAAACTCTGCAAACCATAATTATGTTTTAATTTAATGTGAAATTAGATTTACAGTCTACTCCAGCTGGTTTTTGAATTTTATATCATGTACTAATTTGGTAATGTCGAATAAAGGCCAGAGCTTGGGTGTCAGTAAAAGTTAACATTTTTTGACCACATGCATGAAAAAAGGAATATCTTATGTCATAATCTATTTCATGTTTCATTATTGGTGCTGTAACATCTGGTTCTAGGTGTTCCATGTCAAGTTAAAATAGCAATTCTTCAAATACCCATGGAGTTTGACATCACCAATGTTGACCTTAGAGGTCAGTGACTTAGGAGTTTGAATTTGGGACTTTCTGATACTTTTCTATAGAATCAAAAGAATGCTATGTTAATACAGATAATAAAGAATTTACTCACAATAACTCATTAGTTTCTGAAAAAAATTATTAGTGATAGCAGATTTTTTAAAAAATCTTTAATAATATTTAAACCAAATATGAATGATTATACAGAAAGTTATGTTGCTAGAATACTTATCTAGCTGAGGAATGTACTCTTACAAGTTTAAGTATGCAAATGACCAAAAGGAATTATTTTCACACATAATGAACAGAGATTAACACTTCTGAAATAGGCACATATGAATTCTTCTGGAACAGAAAATTTAGTTTCAATTAATACATCACTCTGATTACAGAAACTATTTTAAAGTAGGTTGCAATTTTTTTCAGTGGAATTCATGGGGATACAAAATCTTGCTGTTAATATCATTGCTGATGGACTAATTTTTATAATAATGTATGATGCCCATTTGCTTTTGTTTGTTTTTGGGGCATAGAATCATTTACTGGATTAATAACATTTGGATTAAAAAAGACAACTTTTTTGAATGTCTGAAAACAAATAATAATATGGCCGGTATTTGTGTTTATCACCAGTATTTGTTTTTAAAGGACACTAATTTAAAGAGGTGAATCATAAAGTTTAACTGTATTTCATTAGCAACAAAATTGTATCTATGTTTGATATTAAACTATAAGTATATTCTGTAAAGTGTGCACTTGAAGATAAAGATTTATGCATTGTGTGAATGCAGTCTTATGTGGAAAGATTTATCAGAAGTAAATATAAATAATAATATTGTGAATATCTATATGCTTGTAATCGAGATAAATATTTATTGAAACCAGTATGATATACATTGTAGTTAGAACTAGAAAGTTCACTGGAGATTGTGATAGGAAAACTGTAGCTTGAGGTGAGAATTATGTCTAGGAGAACTGGAACTGTGATGTCATTGATAGTAGCAGTCTTAAGTGTGAAAGGGTGCACACTAGTACATGCCGCAGGGTTGGCTGTGTATGTGCTTAATAAGATGATTTAATGCACATGTTTATAATTTTGCTGGGACTTGTAGTTTTTTTTATTAGTTTTAAAATATTTTCTCTCAGACCAAAGTGCCTTCAAGAACAAATCCTGGAGAATTTATTCAGTTCCGAACAATTCTGCTGACAAAATGTCAACGAGAGTTTGAAAGTGATAAAACTGCTGAATTGGACTTGACACTTTGGGAGCAGAAGATTGCAGCTGCCCCAGAAGTAATTCGTTTTCCAAATTTATTTACTTCATTTTTTATTCCTGTAGATGTTAAAATGAATTTATTGTATTTACATTATAACCCTGATCAAATGTAGGATTAATACAATAATTATGTTTAATTATATTTATGGTGAATTTTCTTCTTTTTCATCAAATACATTATCTGCCCAATACCAAAATTAAGTAAGTGAACAAGTGATATTAAGTTTAGTAGGATTATCTCTACTTGAATATGATTAACCTTAACTTTATTGTGATAAGAAATATGAATTATGATAAAACTAAATGATAAATTGATTTATATAATAAACACATTGCCACAATAGTTATCTTTTGCAAAGGTTACTTGAGAATTAAAAAATAAAAAATACATTTTATGAATAGTGTGTGCAATGGATTCTTTTGACTGAAAAGGTCATCGTGCAAATCAAAATGAAATATTAGAAAATTAAATGTTACCCTTAATAAAATTTTTGTAATATTTGTTGAGTTTCAGGGAGAAAAGGCAAAATTAAAAGCAGCTCATGCAGAAGCAATTACTAAATCCAGACAGAGATCACTTGGAAATATTCAGTTTATCGGTGAACTTTTCAAACTGAAGATGTTAACTGAAAACGTTATGCATGACTGTGTTTTCAAGCTCTTAAAAAGTCAAGACAATGAAAGCCTTGAATGTTTGTGCCGACTTCTGACAACTATTGGAAGAGAGCTTGAAACACCTAAAGCAAAGGTAATACTTCTGATATTATTAGTGTTTTTTTTATTTATTACGTTTTTAATCATGTATTTAAAGAGAAGTCTCTCTTTTTTTTATCTAAATCTTCATTTTATATGAAAATATTTTTCTTTTTCTAATATTGATTTTATCATTGGAAACTTTTTTGTTTTAGTTGCGCATGGATCAGTACTTCCAACAAATGAATAAGATCAAAGAGGATTTGCGACTGATTTCAAGAGTTAGGTTCATGATACAGGACGTTATTGATCTGCGGCAGGTAATCTTTAAAAAAATTATTTAAAGATTGTAAATGTAAGATTAAGATGTAGATGTAATTGCAGTTACTAGCAGCTCTACACTTTATTTAGTTTGAATGAGTGTTAATGTGGCTTGATATGTTGTCCTATATGTAAAACTAGTTTTGAAACTATATAAGATGACCATCACCAGTGGTCATTAAGCATTGAGAAAAATGGAGATTAGCCAGAAGTCTCATTTGTCTAAATCTGCATTACCTTTTATCACTGGATTATGTTTTGCAATATTAGAATGAGCAACACATATCAACATTGAAACTCAAATAACTTAAATTAAGTATTGCAATAAATTCATGAAACTTTCACCATTGTTAGATAAATGGATAATAAGTATTATTTATATAGTTTTCCAGTTCTGTCTCTCTGCATGAAATGCTAAGCATCCTTGACCTTCGGGTTTGTGGGGTGTTTTGGGGAGTGATGCTAAAGCATTCTTGACCTTCAAGCATGTGGGAATTTTTCCAATTCTGCGTATCCGTCTGTGTAAAACACTATAGCAGGGGTCACCAACACAGTGCCCGTGAGCACCATGGTCGCCCGCAAAGACCACATGAGTCGCCTGCAGGCCTTTCTAAAAATAGCACAACTCAGCTGCAAACTAAGTAAATTTGTTATATTTCAGAAGATGGTAGCCCTTTGTATGACTCGGTACCCCTGAAGTAGCTTTCAGTATCAAAGAGGTTGGTGACCCCTGTGCTATAGAATCCTGGACCTTCAAGAACATGGGAGTTTTTTGAGTGAGCCAGTAGTTTCACATGGCCAGCTTTATGTTGCATTGTTGTGTTCACAAAACAGATACAACATCAAAGTACTCAAAAATCAACGGTCAAGGTCATTTGCTAAATGATGCTCAAATTTTCTCTCACAATGTGATTATAATCAAACATGTGGGAGTTTTGGGGGAGCAAGCTATTATTTTCACATGGCCAGCTTTATGTTATATTGTCGCATTCATGAAACATAGACAACATCAGAGTACTCATTAAAAAAAAGCGATGGTCATGAACGTTTGCTAAATGATGCTCGAATTTTCACTCGCAATACGGCTTATAATCAAATATGTGGGAGTTTTGGGGAGTGAGCCGGTATTTTCATATGGCAAGCTTTATGTTGCATTGTCACATTCACAAAACAGAGACAACATCAGAGTAAAAGTGCTCATAAAGAAAAACAATGGTCAAGGTCATTTGCTAAATGATGCTCAAATTTTTACTTGCAATATGACTTATGATCAAGCCTTCCAATAAACAAATTCATTTATGATTTTAGTAATTCATTCATTTTAATTTTCTACCTGCATGATGGGAGGAAAATAATCTAGTGTGTGTATATAATTGCCATTAGGGAAAATTACTTTTAAAAGTTTATAAATAAATAAAATAATGTTAAGATGTGAAAAATATTTTGGGTGAATTGTAATTGAATTGTAATTGAGTCTAATAGAATAAGTAATAATTAATCCTACTACACTTATTTGATGCATACTTTTGTATGTTATAAGTGCATGAATAATTATAAGTTTTAATAATAATTAAAACTGTTATACATAGAATAATTAAAACTGAATAATTAAAAGGGGACTTGATTATTGGTGCGATTATGTCATTTGGAGAAAAAATTAGTTACAAGTAAAATAAAGATTGCAATTTCAAAACTTGAAAATTATGTTCAGAGATATTTTCAGTTTTTTATTTTATCTATTTTTGAAAAGTGTACCCTATCCATTCGAAATTGGTCCCTATTAGTCATTGATCTTGGTAAGAGTTAAAGATACTGCTTTCTGCAGTCTCGGATATTCTGTCTTTTAGCAATCTCTCATACCAGAATACTGCAAGAACAATACAAACAAAGATTATCTATCAATCTACAGTTTACAAATTTAGAATTTAAGTTGCCTTTGTTATAAGAAAGCAGTGTCATTTATTTGTTTTAGAATATCTTGTTTTGTTTTTATTTTATTAATTTTTGGTATTATTATTAAAATAAAAACATTTTTAAATTAAAAAAAATATCAGATTTTTAATATGTAAATTATTCACAAATTATCTATTTATTCATTTATTACTCAAGCTGAGAGTAATAAAAAATGTATTTAATATGGTAAAAACTATTTTAATTTTTTAAAAATTGAAATTAACCTAAATTTCATACACATTCACAAACAAAATAATGCAAACATGTTTTATATCCATGATTAACATTTTAGTTATACAATAAGGCAGGTTATGGCACTGTTAATGTACTTATACATTCTTTATTTTTATATATTTTCTACAATTGTGTAGTATGTAGTTGAAGAATGAAGAATTTGTGAAAATGTTAACATAGTCATAAATGGCAGTCAGAATCAATGCAGAATCAATCCTGTTCCCCTAAAGAATCATGTTTTAAAACTTAAGGTAAATGCTTAGAATTTTAGCTCCTATGCTTTGATATAATTACAGTGTGATGCAAATGTGTTTTTTTTTCTTGACAATACAGTATATTTCACCCAAGTAGTGCATTTTAGGCCAATAATTCCAGAATACTTCATATGTTATATATGTGCAGAATATGGCTTACTTATATATGCATATTATAATAAAATTATGAAAATTGCATTTTGTCAAGTAATTAATTTTGATTAGTGAAATATAATTTCGGAAGAGCTCGATACAAATCCATTTGTGCAAATCTACTTTCATCCAGCTGTTTCAGCCATTCAGATTGAACTTTTTACAACTTTATTTACAATCTGATTAAATTGTGCCATTAAGTGAGGTTTAGTTTTGTGTTACTTTGCAATCTGGTGACTCTACTTTTCTCTTTGAGTGAGTTAATTCTTAGTGCAGGAGGTCTTGGAGGTTGTGGTGGGGGGGTATGCAGGATGTTGCATTCTCACCATTTTTTCTCCTCAAGAAACTAACTTATATGTTAACAGTTATAATGTGGGGAAGGTATTTCTTAGTGCAGGAGGTCTTGGAGGTGGTGGTGGTGGTGGGCTCTATAGGGTGTTGCATTCCCATCATTTTTTCTCCTCAAGAAACTACCAGTAACTTACATGTTAACAGTTTTAATGTTGCAGAGGTATTTCTTTCAGTATCTCCTTTCATCATGTTTCTCTGTACAATACAAATAATAGTGGCAAGCTTGGACCAAAGTATTATGTTTAAGCGTAGGAAATAATTTTTTTCAGCACAGATTACCATTAAAAATGCATTTTGTTTGCTCAGAAAATAGGAAATCCTAAAGAGAAGAATTGAACAATGCTAAAATATATAATAATTGCCCATGTTTTAACAAAATAAAACTATTTCTCATGACTGATATATATATATAGAAGTTTGTATTTAAAAATTAAAGTATTATCAATGCTCATAAAATAATTTCTGTTTTATAAAGAATAACTGGGTTCCCCGTAGAACGGTAAACAAGCCAACAACTATTGATCAGATCCATAAAGAAGCTGCACAAGAGCAAGTACAAAGACAGATAATGCTGAACACACCAATGCCTAAACAGGAACAGACCCATGGTGGTGGATGTGGCAAGGGTGGTAAAAGTGGTACGTGGAAAATAAAATGTTCTATTCTTCCATAAGTAAACTGATGGCTTTTTTAAAATTCTTCTTAATCTCACCACTTTTTTTAGTCACAGACTGATCACCTGGACAGATATTGAGTAATATTTTTGCCATACATTCACTTTTCTTCTTTACATCGTGTAATTTTTAATTTGTGCACATTTTGAGGGTAATCATTTAGGTAATTGGGTAATTGTATTGATTGAAAGTTTATATCCCAAAGAAAACCCAAGTGTGTTTTTTTTTCTATCATTGAACGATTTAGTCAGCAGCATTCTTGCTTTAGTTTTAAAATGTTTGCAAGTAATTTATATTTACTTAATTGTTACTTTTATTAAGAATACAATGCATGCAATTTATTTCATAATTTTGTCATGAATTTCCATTCTGGTTATTACTGACTGAGTATTGCCTTTTTCTCTTAGTTTACCATGAATTTCTTTCACTCTTTAACACCCACCTTTAAAATACCAATACTGGACTTTCTGTTATTCACACATGCACACTCACTTTTAATGCTCTTCTCTCTGTCTGCATGTGGGAATGTGGGAATATGTGCATGTGTGTGGTGACTTAATAGAGCATTTGTACAAACACTTTTTACTTTCCCTCTCTGTCATTCACACATATTTTACTCCTGTGTGTTTTTGATGACTTTATAGAGCATTTATGAAAACACTTGTATTTGTATAACTCTATACATTTCAATCTATCTAAAGGACATGGATCCATGTCTGGTGCTGGAGAAGATGGCTGGAATACTGTCAGCACAGCTAAGGCAATGCGGACTCCAATAGATTTGAAACTTTCTCGGGTAGATTGCTTATGCTTTTTAATTGTTGATTATTCGGAACGGGTTGCACAAGTCACTATAATATCACATTGTGATTATTTTTTATTACATGTATACCATAAAAATATATGATGGATAGTGAATATCTGACTAAACTTTAAAATTATGGCTTTGTTACTAATATTTCTTTAGGCCATTGAACTGTTGATTAGTTGAATTTTGTCTTCATTTATTTTGAACCAAAATGCTTCAATATTCTTTGGATGTTTTACTTTTGAAAAGCATTTAGAAGCAGATGTACATTATAACCATACAGAGTAGTTGACAGAAGTCATCCTTTTTAAGTCAAGAAAAATGGGCAATTATTTTACAATACAAAACTCTTATAACTTATATTTTGCTTTGTGTCAACTTAAAATTTTGCATATTGCTTCTTATGGGGCTTTTCTATTAAAAATGTTGCTTATAATGATTTGAGAAAGTGATTTTACCTTTCATTTAAGCTACCATTAATTTTGAGTTGGTGTGGGGTTTTTCCCTGCCAGGGTGTGTGATAAAGGGCTGGGATGGGGGCAGGGGTTGTTTGTAAATGTATCTGAATTGCATTATTAATCCCTTTGCGCTAATTAGGTATAATAAAAACTTTAAACTTTTACAGATTAGTGTTTGAAGTCATTATATCTATTAGATAAATTTCCATGTATAGGCTGCTCATCTCTGTCATGATAAATATATTATTTACTATTTTAATTCACTGCCTTGATTTAAATTTTATTTGTATTTTATTTATATTATTGATGTTTGACTTAACTAACTGATTCCATATGCAGCCTAACCTTGATGAGACAAACACACAATCAGGTCCTGGAGAATGTATCCACAGATTTTCTCAGTGGTGTCGTAACAGGCAACGTGGTGGATTTCATTCCCCGGAGCAGGATAAACCACCCACAAACCAGTAAGGAACTTTTAATTGTCTTTTAATTAACTTGGTTGGACATATTGGAAAACCACTTTTAACCATTTTTATCTTCCAGTCAATGTTATTATTTGTATTGCTAGTAGAATTTGAGAACCATTGTTTATTCGGTTGGAGTGGGGGAGTGGGAGGTTTGAAACACATCCTAGATAAAAAAATCTTTCCATGCTTTTTGGGGATACCATTTTAAATTTTACTGGTTTTGTATTGGTTGGGTTTGATCAGATGATGTTTTATGTTTTAATCATTGGACACTTTAATTTTCAGCATCAGTTATCTATTGAAAAGTGTACATGCATTTTAAAATACATAACACAAATATGAATTAATAACACTTGATACCTGATCAGGTGTCTCTCTCTCTCTCTCTCTCTCTCTCTCTCATTTTTGTTGCAGATTCAATTTGCTAAATAATATGGTTGATGATGGCTGGCGTAAAGTGGGTCGAAGTCCAGCTAGAGGTGGCAGTAGAGATCATGAGGGAGGTGGTTTTGGTCGTGGTAGACCTGGTAATCGAGGGTCAGGAGAGTCAGAACAAGACAGGACCATTGCCAGTGTTAGGTAGGCCATGACTATTTAGAAGGGTTTCAATATTTGTTATATAATGCTTTGTGAATAAGTTGCTGGAAATTAATATTTCCCATTCTTTTAAGAGTAGCTCACTGGAAACTTTTTCACATCAGAAAACATTAGCTGACAAAATGAAATTATGAATTTAAAACAGTGGAAAGCAGTATATTTTAATCTTTATTTGAAAAAGAATTTCCACTTTGTGCACTAAAAACTTGGGATGTGACTAGCTGTAATCATTACATTCTACTTCTAGAATGGGACTCTCTTGAGAATCATAATAATTTTGATTTCTCTTGTTCGATTGGTTCAATTTTTGTTTGCTTATGCACTCATGCAAAAAAAACCCTCAAGGGTGCCAATCACCTGACTCAGCAATTATTAGAGGCTTCGTATAAAAAGTAAATATTCATTAAGTTAAAAAATTGTCTTAGGACTTGTTTGTCTCTTCTTTCTTTTAATGTTAGGTGTCCTGTTTGGTGATATAGGTCTTCGTTTTTTGTGTTTGGTAGTGTGCATGTGCTTATTCTTAGAGCTTTGTTTTGTACTATTTCTAACGCTTTTATTTTTGGGTTGTCCATGGCTGTGTACATTGCGCTGCCGTAATCTATGATGGAATAGATTAGAGCTCTGGTGAATGTTAGTAGTGTTTGGGTGTCTGCACCCCATTCTTTCCCCTTTGTTGCTCTTAGAATGTTAAGTGTTTTGTTGACTTTGGTTAATGTATTTTCTATGTGTTTGCTGAATCTGATGTTTTCGTCGAACGTGATTCCTAAGAATTTGTGTGTTTTGGAGTATTTTATTTTAGT
This sequence comes from Sinotaia quadrata, assembly GCA_028829895.1. Lineage (NCBI taxonomy): Eukaryota > Metazoa > Mollusca > Gastropoda > Architaenioglossa > Viviparidae > Sinotaia > Sinotaia quadrata. Next base: position 73,731,590 of record CM054179.1, read on the forward strand.
TTGCTTTAGGTGTAGTGTTGGGTATGTTTTATTTTTGCGGGCTGAGAAGTCTATGGCTGTTGTTTTGTTGGATGCCAGATCCAGTCCCCACTTGTCTGTCCAGTCTTCTAGATTTTTTAGAGTCAGTTGCAAAAGTACGTACAAAAGTAAGACCCCTACCCCACTCCCCTCCAACTCACAAACATAAGTCACAATAGAGCAGTATATAGATTAAGATACAATAACACACAATATGCACACAAAACAAACAACGAAGCAAAAGCTTGCACGTACTGCAGAACAGACAACACAATCGAACACTTCCTACTACAGTGCAATAAATACACTGAGGAAAGGAAAATCATTAGAGCAACAACAGACCTATTCAACTTACCATTCACCACCCAAGCACTCCTATACCCCAAAGAACAAATCAAAGTCACGTGCACCTAGCACTAATCACATACAGTTGGAGACAAACACACTCCACCTACTATAATATAAAAAAAATAAAAAAATAAAAAAAAACCACCCCCACCAACACACACAAACACACGGACAGTCGAAGCAGTGGGCAATCATGGAGATACAACACGCAAACCAAACAACGCACAAACACCCCCCTCCCCTCCTTGAATACCAGAGAAAGGAGTAAGGCCCCACAGGAATCCCCCCAAAACCGAAAACATCAACAAGATGAAAAGTTTTACAGCAATTCCTGTGGGCGCATAGATAGCGGAACTACTACTACTACTACTACTAAGTTAAAAAATCTGTTCACTTTATATATATCCATGAAAATTGAATGTTTTAATGTCAAGTACTAATATTTTAGGGAAATAACATTTTCCATTTTATTTTGTCCTGTTCCATTTGTAAAAATTGTAATTTGAAATCACTTCTTGCTTCTCCTTTTTCCAATATTTATTCACTTCATATGAGGACAAAGAGAAGTAACTCACTAAATCAAATGTTTAAATTTGAGCAGATATGCCATTCTGAATTTATTCAGGAAAATCCATATCTCAGCACTTATTTTCAAAATCCCAGAACATGTACCTATTTCATTTTTTTTTAATCTAGTACATTTAATAAAATTGTTATGTCTGTTTGATCAAGGCTAACTCTAAAACTATTGGACTGATTTTGATTAGAATTTTACAGTTGTAATCTTTAGTGCCTTTAAATCAAAATAGGCTATATAAAATCATTCTATCCCGTAAGAAAACATGCCAGTAACCCTACAAAATTTGAAAATAGTAAAATATATGCACAAAGGGCCATGCCTTATGTATGGCATGGTTCAGTGAGTTATAAATCACTCCGACCTTTGCACATTTTGCATCAGATTTACAGCAGCACATGGCAGCATGGATGGAAAAAAAATATATTCACAGTTAGCCATCAGATCTTCATGCTCTTGCTAGAGATTTGTAAATTTTGCCAGTACATGAGGAGCATTTGGTTCTGACAAAAATATCTAGTTAACAGTCAATATTCTGCTATTACTTTAATGCATACATCAAATTCAAAACAAAATTTCATTATAGCTTTAAAATAAAAATATTTATACTTCGCCATCAGATCTTCATGTTCTAGTGAGTTGGAAACTTCACCAACACGTGAAAAGCGTTTGGTTCTGTTAAACATTTATAGTTAACTATATTCTGCTATTGCTTTAATGCACAGATCAAATTTCAGTCTAGCTTTAAAATAAAATTTGGCATACTGACACTTCAGATTTCCATGACACCTGGATAAAACACATACACACACATGCACACAGACACACACACATACACGCATGCACACATAAACACACACACACATGCATGCACGCACAAACGCATGCCATTTTGGGGTTTCCTGCATTATGGTTCTTTTAAAAAGAATACTATAAAATAATTTAACTTTAATTAAGCAATATATTCTGAAAACTGACATTTACATGGACTTATCTAGTTTAAAATAAAGTTAATGAACCTATATTGTTATCAGTTTGTTTGAGAGCAAACTCACTTTGTATGATGTGCAGATATCCTTGCACATATTTAGTAAGCAATCTGCGATTGTTTACATTAATGCAGTTTAATATGTTGATGTCAGCATGCATCATTTTGTTCAGCACAAAGTACAGTATGACTTTTGGAAACAAAGAGTATTATCTCCCTCTTCAAACAATGATTTTATTACTGTTCTTTGGGTTGTTGTAGGCAGTTTTTTGGCTTGGTCTAATACATTTTATACACAGGTAAATTAATTTTTTTAAAACAGCATTATTTACACAAGTTTTTAATGAAACATTTATATTCTGTAAAAGAACATCAGAGCATGCAAATATAAAAATGTCAGAATTTGAGAGAAAAAAAAAGTAACTAATACTAAATTCTCCTGCCATATCCTCTCTTAGCACAAAGTTCTTCATTTGCAGAAATGCAAGCAGAGATAATAGTCGTAATAGAGAAAGGCCAGAGACCATCAGGAGTGCCGGTGGACCAGATGCTTTGAAAATGTCCTCAGATCAGATTGATACAAAAATCAAAGCTATTGTCGAAGATTATCTTCATGTATTAGATGTGAAAGTAAGTCAAAGCCATTATTGAATATCTTAATGTACTTGATGTAAAAGTAAGTCAAGTTTATTGTGGAAGAATATCTTTAGTTTTAGATGTAAAAGTGAGTCAAGGCTATTGTGAAAGAATATCTTTATGAATTAGATGTAAAAGTGAGTCAAGGCTATTGTGGAATATCTTAATGCATTAGCTGTAAAAGTAAGCCAAGGCTATTGTGGAAGAATATCTTTATGTATTAGACATGAAAGTATGTCAAGGTTATTGTGGAAGAATATCTTCATGTTTTAGATGTAAAAGTGAATCAAGGCTATTGTGGAATATCTTAATGCATTAGATGTGAAAGTAACCCAGGGCTATTGTGGAAGAATATCTTCACTCATTAAATGTGAAAGAAAGTCAAATCTATTGTGGAAGAATATGTTCATGTATTAGACCCGCAGGGTAGCTTTCAAATGTATGACGATTCATTTTTATAAATTCATGCAAAGCTCTTGTAGCCCTATTTACTATGAACAGCATTTCAACTAATTCTGTCTGAGCTGACACTGCTTCACTTCATAAAAGATTCTCTTGAAAACTTACTTATTTTATCTATATCGATGTACATTGCTCTTTACTCATAATTTTTTAATTTGCACAAAAACGTTATTTATTGTTTTTATTCTGAGAAATTCATGATAATGTGTAAACATGCTAGAGTGACATTTTCTTGAACTGTGGTCAACAATTTTTGAATATAAATTTCTTAATATATTTTGTTTATGCAGGAAGCTACAGATTGTGTGGCTGAGTGGCAAAATTTGGATCCAAGTACATTTGTGGGCACGGTAATGAATCTGGTCTTAGAACGTTCTTCTCAAGCACGACTTCACATTGGTGAATTTTTGTTTCATCTGATTAAAAGTAAAGTCCTTGACATGAAGTCACTCTTGAATGGGTAAGTTTCATCAGAATTTTAAAATATTACAAGTCATAAATGGTATACAACTTTCTTGTACTCCGAGTGCATATTACATTTTATGTTCTCATCATATAGTTACACTTTTGTTGAACTTTTAATATTTATAAGCATACAAATCTCTGGTTATAGTAAAAGCATTTGTAAAACATTGAGGATCCTCCTCAAATTTTATATATATATTTAAGTTTACTTTGCTGTAGAGAAGCTATGTTCAGTATAAGTTTGGAATATCTCGTCTAGTTTTAATTTTATTAATTTTTATTTACATATAAATATGAAATATGTGACATTTGTAAATTTGTTAAAAATTTAATATGCAAGGTAAAATTATGAAAATAATTTAATTTTTCATATTATCATGAATAATATGAAAACTCATGACTAATTAAGGATAAAAACACATTTTATTTTGTTTCAATTTATTCTATACCAGTTAAAATTAAAGATCCAAATTATAAACATTGTTAATTTTATCAGGTGCTCTCACATCCATACAAGAATAAACATATAATACTACAGTTATAATCACAGAGTACAACATAAATATAATTTTTTTTTTTTTTTTAATTAAATAAATTGCTAGACAGGGATCAGATTAAAAGTGTAAATTGGTGTTTTAAAGTGTGTGTTATTCACAGATGTATGTTAATGAGAACACAATCTATTGTTGTGAATACTTCACCTCTACATTGCAGGAATTTGTTGACATTTATAGTTCAGTTCCAAAAGATTTGTCAATTTTTTTTAAATCCCCAGAACCCAAATTGAATTGGGAACTGATGAGAAGGGAAGTAAAATACCTAAATGGTATTTACTAAGATTGGCGGAGTTGTCTCCCTTTGAATATGCCCTTTACTTAACCAAGCCCTTAAATATGGTGAATATGCAATTGTACATCCTGGTTAGTGAAGATTTCAGTGATTATACCAGAAAAGAGTTTTTTTCTGAAGTTTCCAGACAACTGTACTGTAGACAATATCAACATTTCCAAACTCATAAAATCCCAAATTTAGAGCAGTGAAAGCATGCCACATGGTATTCCAAATTTTCATAACATTAACATAACATAAACACAATTTCCAAATTTTCATAACATTAACATAACATAAACACAATTAGTAGGTGTTATCTGACTTTGGGTGTTGTGGAAAAAATCCTGATATACTAAGGGTGCCAAGAACCGAGAAAGTTTGGGAACCACTGATCTAGAGTATCTCTAGGCCTTTTTCCTTATGCAGGAGATAAAACTCTCAAATGCCCAAATGGAGTAATTTCCCTTTCCTCAGTACTCAGTAAAGATACCTGTACACGGGGTATATTCAAGTGGCAAGTAAGGGTGGTGGTGATGTAGAAAAATTCCATTAACATTTATTTTTTGATCATACAACCAAATAAAATCATGCTTCAGGAGTATAATGAAAATCTATTAACATTCTAGGAATTTTATGTTTTAAATGCCTACAAGTGAAAACAAAAGGAAACCTCCTCAAAAACAAAAAAAAATGTAGCAGGCTGGGAAGCCATTACTGCACCCTTGATGGATGAGTCAGATTCAAGGAAGACATGTCTGTCAGATTAAAATTTAGAAAAAGGATTTTCTGTCTCACTGCTGTTAACAGTATCTTTCCAAGCCACATCACTGTAAATTACAAACCTAGAAAATATAGTTCTGATTTTAAAGGGCCTTAGCAAAACTTGATCATGTGTGCAGAGAATGTTTATATTCTTCTCTTATGATTTGCTATAGTCAAGAAGATATAAAAGTCTGACAGTATTTATTTTGCTCTAAGAGAGAGAATTAAAAATAGTCTCAACTTATTCTCTGCATAAGATTGAGAGCTGTACAGATAAATATTTAAAGTTCTGCATGGTTGAAGTATTTGTCTGCTGTGCTTGGGAAAAATGAGAAAAAGGAGATAATGATCAAATATCCTGATCTGAGAATCTGTTTACAAGGGAAACTTTATCATTACCTTTTGAAATAATTGATTACTGAGGGAAATAATTTGGGGGGGACTCCCACTTAAAGTATTTAAACTAATCTGCATGTTGATACTGAAGCTACCAGAAAATGTTTTAAGAATAGTTTTGAAGTCTTCTTATGTCTAATGGTTCCAAAATGCCATAATTAAAATAGTTCTGTTTTCATATCTTAAGCAAAGAAGGAAGGCAGTGTTTGGGTCTTTCTTTTTCCATATTAGCAAACTTATCTGAGAGTGCTAAGGGCTCTATTAATAAGCTCTATCTCTATGCTTATATGAGCCTCATAACTGCTCTAGCTTACATGGGTCTGGAACCTTAGATATGGCACATTCATCTTGAAAAATGCTTTGACCAAAATATTAATCTGTCTCTGTTTATAGTTATTATTTCTTGGATAGAAATGAGCCAAAACAAAATATATTTTCCTTTTTTTCCAGTTTGAAAGATGTAATGGAGTGTGCAGAAGATTATGAGATTGATGTACCAAAGATCTGGGACTATCTAGGTGAACTAATTGGACCATTGGTGCTAGACAACAGTGTTCTCTCTCTGACTTTTCTGAGTACATCTTTGCAGCCTTTGATTGACAGTGGCAATGGAAAAGCTGCACTGCTCATTGCACATACGTTGAAAGTTGCATGCCAGCACAAAGTCAGTTATATTTCAACCCGTTTCTTAGGCTATTTTCATTTTATTGGATACTGAATAAAGTTGTCTCAACAATTATTTTTTATTAAAGAACTATATATAGCAATATATTTATTTTTTTTTACTTATGTCTGTTATATAGACAACATAAGCTACTTTTCAAGTACCACTAGCAAAATTACTAAAATATACTTTTAGGTTTATGTTTTTTCATTGATTTTATTACATTTATTGTAACATTTTTAAAATATGCATATTTACAAAATTAAAACTTAAACATAAAAACGTTTTCCTCTTTCATTAGCAATCTTTAAAATGTTGCAAAAGAGTTTACTATAGTAAAATCAGGGCAAAACAATCTGAAGCTGAATAGAATGAACTGTCTGTTTTCCATAATTTTTGCACTTTCAACTTTCAAATCAACCCACACTTTTTTAACACGGTGCATTGACACCCTTCATGCATTCATTTCAGACTTTCATTATATTAACAAAAAGATGAACAAAAGTTTCAGCTATGATGTGGCATTTCTGTCAGCCAACAATTTCTTCACATTATCAGCTATTTGTGCAATTGTTGGTTTTATTATTTAATTTTTAAAAGTGAGCTATTGACTAAAACTGGTCAACTGTTTTAAATGAAAAAAAAATTATCTCTAGCAGGTTGGATTCTCTTTCACTAGAATGAAATGAGCATAACTTTTCAACTGATATAACTTTTTAAAAATTGTTAAATTTTCATCAGTTTTAGTAATTGGTCAATAAATGTGTTTTTAATTTTAAATGTTGAAAATTACTTTGAAAGGTTACATAAATAAATGTTGAAAATTACTTTGAAAGGTTACATAAATAAAATCATTTTGAATGTTTGATGAATTTCTTGCCTTAGTGTTTTTAATAGATGCAATAAATTTGTAGTTTTTGTGTGTGAATATTTAAGTGTTTATGTATCAGCAAAATGTAACATTTGTTACTGATTCAGCTTTTTGATTTCCTATTAAATTTTATTCTTAATAAGCATATCATCTATCATTACTGCCAGTTTGAATAATAAATATGTTGAATGAAGACAAATTTTCTTAAATACGCTCAAGAATTTGGCATGAATTTCACTTTTTATTTATAGTAGTTCACTTTGATTAAACAAAATTCATGAATTTTAAAAAAGAAATTTTAGATTATCTGCAGCATATCAAGTTATAGTACTGTAGAAAAGAATTAATTTTGTGTGCTGAAGATTAAACTGAAAATTAAAGCACATTTTATTTTAAAATGACATATAGTTAGTAAGTGTTAAAACAGTATAAAACTGATACAAAGCAGGAATGTCTTTCAATATTATTAAATACTTTAAACTGCTAAAATAAGTTGATTATTTACATGTAGATCAAACAGCCTTGTAATGACCTGTTATCATTTATAGTACAAGTACAATTATGTTCATCAAGTTTTACAGGGTTTCTGGTTTGTTTAATGAAGATTATCTGCAATTTCTTTATTTGGCAACAGTTTTATTCTAAAGTCACTGTGCAAAATTATCATAACAATTTTGATATTAGATCTTCTGTAGTTTGCCATGAATTTCTGATGATAGAATGAGAGACTTTGATGAGGGGTGTTATAATTTAAATTTTGAGAGAAACTGATCGACAGTTTCTACACCACTTAACTGACTCTTTGTATTTTTGTATTTCAGTATCTGTTTTGCTATTTCTGCAGTACCTTCTTACAACTGATTGTTAAAGTACCTACTAAGCATTGATTCACAAGTATATTTATTGTAATTTTCCAGCAGATATCTTGATTGCTTACAAGCTTGGCTAATGTGTGCTGTAATTCTAGTTATAACATAATTAATAAATTGCAGTTGATAAGAATTTCTTAAACTGGATGTGATTTTTTTTTAAAGTATTCACTGCACTGAGATAAGAATCACAAGATACTCATGACTTCTCTCATTTTTGTCACACACACCCAAAAAAGATTTACTATCAAGTAGTTGCAAGGACTGGCATGTTTGCTGCTGAAATGGCAAATCTAGTGCTAAGGTCAGCCAGCAGTTCCACAAGCATGCCTAGTTTCAAGAGCAAAATTTGATCAACTTAAAGGCTATCACTGCAGTATTCTTTAAGAAGAACATCTAAGCCAATGTTGACAGTCTCTTGTCCATGTGCTGCTTGTGGCTTGTGAGGAGATTTTAATTGACCTGCCAGAATTCGCATATTTATTTTGTGTTTAAACCATTTTATACCTTATATTTGCCTTAGCAAGTAGTAAAACAAAAATGTCACAGACCCACTCACAATGGGCTTTGCACCATTGGTGCTAGGACTGTTTGCTTCACTTTTTCTATCACTGTACTTGAGTTTCTTGATGCGTCCCGCAACTATATGAAATTTTTTTTTCACTTGCATGTGGTGTGAAAAAAGTAGGAGAGTGCTGTTGTAAAAGCAAGTTTTGTGTGCATGATTGTATGTAGTTTGTTTTAAATAACACTGACTAATCCACAAATATTTGTTATGTTTCAGTAAATTTCTTCATGTTATAATCCATTCATTATTTGGTAGTTATATAGTTGTGATGTACTGAAATTAAAATGATTTTATTAACTAGGTGTCATTTTTTTGTAAGCTATTGTCACGCTATGGAAAAATTCACTAATTGCCCTTTAGATTCCCTACTTTTTGTCAAAATTTTCACTACTCTGCATTGACTAGGGTTAGCAGATCAGCTGACAGTTTTTATCAGTGTAAGACGCTTACATTTTCAAACTGAAAAATGCTAATTTAGTGGCTCTGGGAATTCCCACTTGGCATTTATTTATCAACAAGATAGGTTTCACAAAGTGCTACAAACAAATATTTATTATGATCCAGAAAATAACAGAATAAAATAATATTCTGCCTTATGGTAAAATAAACAAAATTTGAAGGCCCCAAAGTTTGAAAGCTATGGCTGTCATGATTTTTTAAAAATTGTAAACTATGTTTATATTTTTTGATAACTAAATCATAAGCTTAGTTCAGTCCCCACAACATGACTGCTTATTGCCCAAATTATTTGCTTTTATTAATTCTCCTAAATTATATTTTGAGATGAAATACGCTAAAAATTTATGTATCATTTGGCAGCTTAATGTGTGTGTGCGTTTTTTTTTATTACATAGCCAAGTGCTCAAACAGGCAAGATTATCTTAATTTTATTCTTGTTTTCCAGCCACACAGTCATGTAAGTGCCCAGTGGAGTGCATCTGGTCTAAAATTAAAAGATTTTGTGAAAGCATCTGAATACAAAGACTTTGTGAAACAAAAGGTGAGAATTTACATTATTCTGAGTGTGTGTGTGTGTGTATGTATATATATATATATATATATATATATGTCTTTTGTTATATATGAATACTTTTGTGAAAGTATAAATACAAAGACTTTGTCAAACAAAAGATAAGAAATTACATTATTTAGAGTAAATTGTACAACCTTTATATGTGAATACTTTTGTGAAGGCATCCTAATATAAAGACTCTTTTAAACAAAAGATGAGAATGTACATTATTCTCAATATATGTATGGAGTACAACTTTCATAATATATTTGAATACTTGTCATTCCAACTAACAGTAATCCAAATTTTCAGGCTCCATATGTTGCACTGTAGCCAAAGTGCACTTGAACACTTGCAGTAAGATGGTGATAATATGATAACATATGTACTTGACAGCATTGTACTTGTATAAACATTAAAGATGATAAGTATGTACTTTATAGCATTGTACTTGTGTAAACAGTAAAGGTGATATGTACATTGTTTGAAACTAGGCTGAATGTTGTTGTTCACTAATATGTTAACTGTGATACATGGTTGCATGTCTGTGTTTGCTTCTTGGACACCACTGTTGCGATATTTTTTCCAGTAAGATAGTGACATAAAATAGATAAAAGATGTATAGACAAATACATATATCTATAAGTATATCTGTATCTATCTATCTATCTATCTATCTATCTATCTATGTATCTATCTATCTATCTATCTATCTATCTATCTATCTATCTATCTATCTATCTATGTATGTATCTATCTATCTATCTATCTACACACACACACTCACACACTAGTGCCTTCTTGATAGTGTGGTGTTAGCTTTCCAAAGTTGCATATATGTACATCACAACCATTTTAATAAGAAGTTATTAAATGCATATATTTTGACAGTAGTAAGTTTTACTTTAAAATGCAGTAATGCCAACAAGTTGATAAGCTGAACATTTCTTGTATTGATTAGTTTGAACTACATGGCTTACACTGTACTCCGCTTTTACTGTATTAAAATAATAATTGCTAGTGTGCAAAAATGGACTCAAAGGAAATCTGTTTATAAAGAAAAAATGTTTTATTTTAATGGTCAAATTCATGACTATAAATCAAGATAACCAAGCTCACACATTCTTGCTTATCCATCATGCAGGACTTGCAGTGGCTTGAGAGTGGTGAAGAAGCACCCTTATCTCAACCACCAAAATCTTCTCATCCCTCAGGGTGGGTGAATGACAAGCTGACAGACAGACTTCGAGAAAAGAAGACAGATAATGAAAAGATCTTTGATTGGATTGAAGTAAGTTTTAAAACTTTTTTCTTTAAATTGCCAGATGAACTTTGGTTAGAACCAAAATAGTAAAAGTTTTGATCATATTTCACAAGTACATGATGGTCATACACATGAATAGCAATCCTAAAAACATTTTAATTTTTAATTTAATTTAAAGGAAATGAAGCATTTCTTATATGTGTAGTGAGTCATTAGACAAGCATAATTAACAGTTGACAGTTTAAATGTACAAAATAACCTTTACTGTAACATTTTCTAATGATAAATTATAAAGACATTTTCAGAAACAACTTTTAAAATTTTGTTAAACTGATTGTGGATATTCATGTCAAATTGTATAAAAGTGATAAACTTGATATATTGTTCTTTCAGATGTATAGCTAAAAATGTAATGACATCCTTTTGTATACTGTGGGTTTGGGAAGTAACTGTGCTAGTGTTTGCAGATGACATGAAGAACCAAGATTTTAAGGGTTCCTTAGAAAATCTCTGTAATTCTGAGTAATTATGGGAAAACAAAGAATAACAAGATTTCCAAGTAACAAATAAGGGGCTCTTCATCTTTACTAACCATCTTTAGTTTGCTTTAGTACATCAGTCATACATTTGAAAATTTTAACTCACTCAAAATTCTTGTTGAAAGATTTGTTTTTTACAAAAAGTGCTTTTTTTTGTACTTATGGTTTATTTCTGACCATGATATTTCTGATTCTTCTTTTTGGAGACTCATTTTTTACTTTATTATAATCAGCAATGAATATATGAGGAAACTGCAGAGGCTTCTTCTTATTTTTATTATTATTTTTTTTATTTTTCAGACAATTTATATCTCTTACCCACTATGTAAAAATCAATCTTTTGTTAGGCAAACTAGTTTATTTATAGTAGAATTACATGAAAAGTGTTTTTGTTGCCTTTGAATTAAAATGTCAATGAATACAGTGCAATTTATTTAGTTTGTTTCTGTAAATAATTGTGAAATATGTTGAATTTCTAGTTTTATTGACTTTTTAGCAATAAAAAATTAATTTTGTTTTTAAATAATTAAGATTTTTAAAAGAAATTTCTTAATAGTTTTGCCATAACATATTCAATAAAAATGCATTAAAACCAGTCTTAAATGTTTTGTTTTGATTTGATTTTAAAAGAAGTTTTGCATTTTCCCAGTAAGTTGATTTCAAAATGGTTTATTGCTAGTGACAATATTTGTAGACTTGAGTATGACAGGTGGAAAATTAAAATGAATACATTTCAAGGAACATAAATGAATTTGCTTATTGAAAGGCTTGATGATCATAAGTCACATTGTGAGTGAAAAGTCGAGCATCATTTAGCAAATAATCTTGACCATATCTAAGCTGCCGTTTGAGATGGATGCCCACCTCACCACTCAGGGAGGTTTACAGCACAAAAAAAGTCACTGGGTCAGTTGGTGAAATGAAATTAAACTCAGTGCTCATGGTTTAACTGATGACATCATATAGTGTACTTGATTGCATTGTGCGCAGTGGGTTTGCTGAAACATTTCAAGAGTTAAAACTGTATCACTCTATCCATTATTCCCTTTCCAAACACCCATTTTTATAACTTTTGTTCCTTCACTCTTCAGTTATTATTATAAATGATGTTGCAAGTGAAAATTCGAGCATCATTTAGTAAATGAGCTTGACTGTCATTTTTTTGTGAGTACTTTGATGTTGTCTCTGTTTCATGAACACGACAATGCAACATAAAACTGGCCAATGAAAAAACCTCCCTATGTGCTCAAAAGTCAAGGATGCTTTAACATTGCTCAAAATAACTCTCAGGTGTTCAAACATAATTTAGCAAATAACCTTGACTGTCATTTTTTAATGAGTACTTTGATGTTGTCTCTGTTTCATGAATGTGACAATACCACATAAAGCTGGCCATGTAATATAAAACTCCCATGTGCTCAAAGGTCAAGGATATTTTAGCATTGCTCCAAATTCTTTAGAGTTTCACACAGATGGACATAGTTGGAAAACTATATTAAAGATAATTTTTAAAAGATGATTTTCAATATGGGGAAGAACAGATATTCAAGAAAAATAAAATAGACTAAAAGTAAAAGTGAATTGCAGTTCTTTGAAACATTTGTGATGAGGCTTACAAAGTTCTGGAGGCTTACAGCTTTATGAAATATATTCTTGAGAAAGATATTTTTCATTTTATCTTTAAAAAATCAAAATGACTTGTAAAAATAAATCCTTGCTGAAACGGAAACTTTTCAAATAATTAGAAACTCCAAATAAGATATTATGCTCTGTCTTATTTTATGCTTTTATTTTTAATTCATAATTACAGAATAATGTTGATTGATTTAAATATTTTTTTAAAAAATCAAATTCCATATTTATATATTTAATTTTATTCCAGAATCAGACATAGAAGATTTAAGAACTTTGTTATCTTGCAATTCTGGCTTGTATATGCAGTGTCTTTTTAAAAAAAAACACTTTTGCTGTTCATACTTTTATAAGACTAGATATTTTTTTCAGAGATGATAAACAATATATTTTTTAAATAGAATTAGCCAGTTATTAAATATTAAATATTTTAAAATAAAATTATAAACTGGAGGTTGACATTTTACTTTTTGTTTGATTTTTTAAATTTTATTGTCACTAATATTTTTTGGTACATTCAACAATGTAAAGGCAAAATATGCAAAAAGTTTGACTTTTTTTAGAATCTTTTACTTATCTTATTTTGACTTTAAATTATTTTAAAACAATATATTTAGGCATCTGTCTTCCAGTAAATACATAAGACTATTTATTGAATGAAAGCATAGAGACTAGTATAATGGAAACAAAAAAAAAACTTGTTTTATTTATTTTTTTACTCTGCTTTTCTTCTCTCTCTACCACTAGTGAATAGTTTCTCCAAAATTAATGTTCAACACACTGAATTCTTTTGGACATAATTTGAAATAATGATGACCCTTAAAAAGAAGCCCCATTCTGGAATTGAAAAATGATGTTTTAAAAATGTTATATCTAAAAGTTCTTAGTGCTCCAAGTTGGAATTCCAGGTACCTATTTCAGGCTTTGAATCCATCCACATTATGCGGAAGAGGAAAAAAATAGCATGAAGATATTCTATTGTCCAGAAAATATTTTTTTAAATGTAATTGAATAGATGAGAAAAGAAGTTTGAAAATTACTACAGTTTGCTAAAAGTTAAGTATAGGTATGTTTTGGGGGATTTTTATTCAGTTTATTTTAGCATTTTAATATTATAAATTTTAATGCTTAAAAGAGATGTACTTTTGAAGAAAGATAAAGATGTAATGAATAAACTGTTTTATGTTATTTTGTTAAAAAAATCAGCCTTATTACTTATCCTATACTATTTCATACAACAGTTATAGGCATTTCAAAGAGCTGTTATTTTAAAATGTCTTAATATTGATTTATTGTTATCATTGAAGTTTTCAAGATATGAATTTATTCTGCATTCAGTTTTTGCATCTTTTTTTCCCCCCAGTCTAATGTCTCTGAGGAGGAACAGAAGTCTAAATCCTTTTTACATGAGCTAATGACAGCAGTTTGCCATAGTGCTATTTCAGGTAATCATGCCATATAATTTATTATGAAATATAAAACCTACAGTATCAACAATCAGTCGATTACAGTTTCCATAATAATAAAACTAATAAAACTTCTCCGCTTTGAAAATAGAAATCTCCTTGTTATCATGACAAAACAATGCTTTAAATAATTTACTTAGTTAATAATTTAGAAGCTATCTTTAATGTTAATAAATTTAGCAAAAGCTTTCTCATAGAATATCAAAGTGTTATAAGAAGGTTATGGGGAGATAATGCATTTACTGCAAAATAATTTTAGTCTCAGGTAGATTATGAATGATATTTCTTTCTTTTTTTTTTTTAAATAAAAGAAATAAAAGGCACTCTCACCACAAAACAAGTGAGTGAATACAGTACTTGTTATCATATGTAGTATTCTATACATTTTTGATAATTATTGATTAGTAACTTTGTTTTTTTTCCATACACCAGGTTGTTGCTGTCAGAAATGTCAAAATTGTTTGTAATCTGTGCTGATATATGCAGAGAATCTTACTGAGAAATAATATCTGTTTCTGTCTTGAACATTAATATTTCTCTTGTAATTTAGGGATAGGATACACAACTCTCAGTTACAGTTTCATTGTCAAGTTTTAGTATTCAATCTGATGAAAAGATCATTTCAACTTTAATTTGGATTGTTTGGAAAGTTGACAAAGTTTTATGTGACTGACAAAAATGGCTGAATATTGTGCCTTTTATTACTATTATCTTAAATTATATCAATTTTATTTATATAATTATTTAATTTTATCAGTGTTATGCCATTAATACGATGTAGATGACCATCAATAACTAGCAAGTGGATATAATGTTTTAAAGATGTGACTTTCATTTATAAATTCAGGAACCACAGGGAATGCAAAATTACTTCCTGAAATGATCATAATAAGGAGGGCAGTCCTGCTTAAATATCTGGAAAACCGTCCAGAGTTAGAACTTCAGGCCCTGTTTGCACTTCAGGCTTTAGTTACTAAGCTGGAACACCCACCAGGTATGGGGATAGTGCAAATACATAAGACTTATGAACAGAATCCATCTTGTAGTATTTTGCATATAATTTTCCAAAATATTTGTTTCAATGGAGATTTTATGCCACTAAATAATGCTCTAAAACTATAAATGGGATAAAGCATTCCTGTTGACAGAAATATTGGACCTAGGCAGGTGTATGTATATTAAATTTGTTTACAGTTGAAAATATGTAGATATTATTTTGTATTTCTCTTAATCAGTTTTAGTATTCCACCATAATGTAGTTAGTAGGATGTTATAGTATTATTAACCACTGTAGCTCTGTATTTGAACATTAGAATTTGTTTTAAATCTTAACGACTTATTTGACTGGCTGACATTATTATTATTTAAAATCAGATTTCCCATTACACATTTCAGAGAAAATCTGTCATTCTCATTTTCTGTTAATATCCTCCTCTTTGTCCATCACATTATAATGATTATTTCCACATTGTTTTATTGCTTTTCACATACCCAGAACAACACATTTACCCCAGGTTCACAATAGCAAATACCTTTAAAAAAAATATTGATGCCTCAACCATATTTATCATCAGCTAAGTCTATTTTATACTAACATTTTTTTCTTACCTTCATATCTTGTCGCTAATCTCATTAGGTGAAGAATGTTTCTTCTTATGAGTAATTATGTTTTTAAATATTAAAATAAATAATTCTTTAGCATTTTATTGGATAACTATTAATCAGTGTATACGTTGCAATGTATATCTGACATCTTTATGAAATAGATTCATATTACAGAATAAATTGGTAGTTTAAGTGACCTTCACCTTTTAGGTTTATATTATAAAATGTGTGGTACATTGTTTGCAGGCTTGTTGCGGTCATTTTTTGATACTTTGTATGATGAAGAGATCATTAGTGAAGAGACTTTCACTACATGGGAAAAAACTGATGACCAGTCTGAAGGAAAGGCTATAGCTCTGCTGAATACCCAACAGTTTTTTTTATGGCTACTTGATTGAGAGGAAGACAGTTGATCACCCTATTAGGTTTTTGTTTGGGGCGGGGTGTTTTTTAAACTTTTATTTTTAACTGGGTTGCGGAAAAGTCGTGTAGGGGTATTCATTATGAGAGACAGTTTACTTCATGTTAATAATAAGTCATGCAAGAAATGTTGACAAGCAACTTTTAAATGAGCAAGTATCTTGCTGTTTACTAAATATTTAAGAATCAAAATTTTGAAACTTTTTTTCCTCATTCCTTGTTAATTCGTGATGGGCAAAGCTTTTATTTTTATTACTAATGTTATTTTAAATTAAATTAAATTTGTTCCATCTCAAGTGAAAAAGGTATTTAATGGATTGATTATATTATCATCTTCCCTTTGAGATTGTTATTTTTATGTATTGATTTCCATTTTCATTAACTGTCCCTCTGATTTGTCTAACTTAGACAATGCCTGCATAACTTTGCTTGAAAGATTTGTTTCAAGCGACTCAGACTATTCTCATTGGTCTTCAGTAAAGAAACCTACAAGTCAAAATTATTGGAAAACTAAAATAAAAATGTATTAATTATAGTCCTGAAATTGAAAAACTGTTCATGTGTATCTGAATTGTTTGTTCATGAATGAAATATTTTCTAATATGAATGATTATTAATATTCAAAACTAAGCCCGAACCTGTGAAATTAAAAGAAGTATTATATTAAAGTGAAACGTAAAACGTTCAGCAAAACTGCTTCTTTGAGAAGCATGTTTTTCCTTTACTGATTGCTATTAGGCAGAAACTTAATTTGAAGTATTTGTACATTTACATTTTGTACATATTGAAAGAAAACCAGCATGGCACTTGTGGTAGTTGAGCAGCGTATCTGATGATGGTTCTTCACGGAGTGTTGTTTGCTGCTTTCTCTCTCTTTCTTTCTCGAGTAAAAGATGTCTTTTGGTGTAAAAGTAATAAGAAGGTGCTAATGTCTTTTCCATGTTTTTTCCATGGTTATGTCTATTTGGAAATGCATACCATGTCAATGCATTGCATAATTAAAATTTCTGGATGCGCTTGGATGTATTGTAAATAAAATAAGAACTATTTAAGGAAAAAACAGAATTTATTTGTTACTGTATATTGAATGCTATATGAAGTATTCTCATCTATTTTTTTGTTCAACCATATTCACTTAGCAATTGGTATTATTATGAAATCTATATTAGATTTCTCAAGGAATTAAGTCACTTGCATATGGTCTTTCTTATTTTAGTTTGATATTTACAGCTGGGGCAGTGTTCATTCCTGGTAAATTCAATAGTCAACCATCTTGTCCATTTTTAACAATCAGATGCAAATATATTAATATGAGGTGACTGGACTGTATGGGATTATAATGACAGGAAATCTTACGAAAAATTGTGTATTATTAGACACTTTGACCTTGACTTTTACTTTGATAGTTATCTGTTGAAGAATTGTGTTTTGAAATTTTGACTATGACTCTCACTTTGATATTATCTGTCATATTTGAAAAATATACCCATATTACTTCTTTGTGTAGTATGGCACTAAATGGGTAATTTGACTCTTAGACTTTCACTGAAAGTGAAGGATGCAAACATGCACAGACAATACATAAAGTCCATACAGTTTTTGGGGACAGTATTATTATTTAAATTAAATAAGCTAATAATTATTTCTAAATAAAGAAATAACATTATCTAAATATTTTATCTAATATTAAGATGTGAATGGGTGGGAATATGTAAGCTTGTTGGTAGACAGTGTAAAGGATAAATAGGTGGATGGATGGATGGTTCAGAATACAACTGGGGCACAAATTTTAAGTGTCACCTATGGTGCATGAAACCCTTACGCCAGCCCTGAGCACATTCCTTACACTGTTTGAATGCAGGAGAGCATTTTTCTTTCAAATGATTCATAAGAAAGGTGGCTTTCCTACCATTCAATCTCGGTCAAGGAGTAATAATAAGTATTACATGGCTCGCTTATGCTTGAAACACAATACACAGCATACATACAAATTAATTGACTTAAATACCCAATATCAAACACAATATATAGCATACATACAAATGAATTGACTTACAACACCAAGTACTAAACACAATATATCATAAATACAAATGAGTTTACTTAACAACACCCAGTACCAAACACAATATACAGCATGCATTCAAATGAATTGACTAAACAACACCCAGGACCAAACAATAAATACCATACATACAAATGATTTGACTTCTTACAACACCCAGTACCAAACACAATATATAGCATACATACAAATGAACAGTCTTACAGTATTCAACACGATACACAGCATACATACAAATGAACTGATTTGGGAAATTAGCATCCAGTTTTAAGCCTTGGGGTTGTTGCCCGATTCGCCAGAGGAAATGGATAAACTCTAGGACAATGTGTGTTCTCTTCCTGTCTACTGATAACCCCATATAATTCAGAAGAGAGATGAGAGCAGCCTTCTGTTATTGATCCTTGTATGCACAAGGTCAGTGTTACGGGAAGCGACCTTTATTTCACAAACATCAATATCTGTTATGGACCTTTGCGTGTACAAGATCAGCATCAACAAGAACTAACTTTTCTTTATGAACATTGGTATCTTTCAGTTTTCAGAAACTTTGTTTGTATGTACTCTGTATAAACATAATTGTTATCAAAGAAGTAGCTGCCTTGTATTTATCAATCTCTTGTTGTTGGATGTTAGTGTACTATTCCTCGTCATATTAGGATGATGGCAGCTTCCTGGGTCGGCGTTGTAGAAGTTAGAAATAATAAGTATTGAAGACTTGTTGATATATTGTTGTTAATAAATTTTTCTTTCTTTTCTGTTTTTAAAGAAAGAAAAAGAAGAAAGGAATGTATGATGTCAACGCCACTTAGTTAATGATTATTATTATGATTAATTAATTAACCATCCAAACTAATTACAAGTGAGGAGAATCTTAATTTATTTATTAATGATCCTCCAGTAGATACCACTTGTCTCTCTCACTTGGCAGATATATGGGCGCTGTAAACATTTTCTCTCTTCCACAACATAAAACATTTACTGTCACAAATATTCCGTAGGTGGAAAACTTCTTACTAAAGGAGAAGACAAATCTGTCTTTAATCTATATTTAGCTAGCCCCCATCCACCCATTTTCTTCTCCAACAATAAGTTATCAAAGTGCATAAGGTCTATAAATTTATTAAATCGACAATCAAATATACATATGACAAATACAATTAAATAGATTACTTGCCATCAGTATTTCCAGAACCCTCGTTTGGATAATTTTATGTTTGCACAGCTCTTATCCAGAAAATACAATTCATCAGTATGTCAATACAAATCACTGGATAGTCTTATTAGAGAACAGAAATGGAGTTATAGAGATAAATGATAACAGTTTTACATAACTTTGTTTCACTGCTGTCTCAATAGTCCTTCTGTGCACCTTTGCAACAAATACATGGTTATTGTCAGCAGTTATTACATCAGCTCCATATGCCTCATTCACACATTGAAAAACACTGTTCTGCTACTTAGTTAATATGGGCACTTCTTTTTGCCCTGTCAACTCCTTCAAACAGAACAATAATTGTAGCAATGTCCAACAACTTCTCTACACTAGAAATTGTTCAGGTAGTTGGCATATCTTGCTGCTACTCATCAGTAGAGTGTAGTATGTTCTTATACTTACATGCTGCTTCCCACCTTTATCATGGTAGGTCGTAGTGGTTTACAAACAATAAACCAGGAGGTTAAATCAAATGTTGAAATGAAAGCAGAAAAGGCTACTTGTCTCTGCAAAATATAAGCAGAGAACAAATGCTAAGCTTCCAGTTTATCGCTTTATAACTCCATTCATTTCCAGTCTCAACTTACAGTTTCCTGCAACCATATTTATTAGCATAATAAGTACAGCATGTCGAAACAAAACAATGTCAAGTGATTAGTACACAACAGCTTAGTTGAAACGTAGAAATAATAGTCTGCTCACATAATACATCTTATTAAAACACAAATAAAACATATCAATAGCAAAAGTATATGAAACATTTCTAAGTCCATTCTCTCTCAATCAGTTGGCTAACTCACCATTAAGCTAACAGCCGCCTTTCAAAACCAGACTTCTTTGCCACTTCAAATATAAGTGATTAGACAGTATATTTCTCTACAGTCTACAGCAATAAAACTTTTTAATCTCAGCCCATTGGCTGGTCTCGTTCTCCTAAATCATAACCATTGGATAATAAAAATTACTCACTGGTTTGCATCAGCAATATCTAGAACACTCTCTACTCTAGTTGTTTACTTCCAACTCAGACACTTTCAAAATACGTCCAAGGTCGGGCTACTCTGACAATTTAACAATTTATATAACAATTAAATTATAAAATAGGGATAGGCAAATTTACTCCTAACAGAATGAATGGTAACACATAAGCAGTTCAAATGGATGGCATTTAAATAGATTTATTAAATCAGCAATGTGTATTAACGTTCATCCTTTGAATATGGGCAAAGGATTGCGCGCGAGGCCAGTGTCTGATTGTTTATTACTCGCCAGTGTCTGATTGTTTTTTACTCGCCAGTGTCTGATTGTTTATTAGTCGCCAGTGTCTGATTGTTTATTAGTCGCCAGTGTCTGATTGTTTATTAGTCGCCAATATCTGATTGTTTATTAGTCGCCAGTGTCTGATTATTTATTAGTCGCCAATATCTGATTGTTTATTAGTCGCCAGTATCTGATTGTTTATTAGTCGCCAGTGTCTGTTTATTACTATTAGTCGCCAGAATCTGATTGTTTATAATGGCCTATGCTCATATCTTCCTGTACCTGGTTTAAGATGTAACTGATGGGTGACAGACATACAGACAGATAATCTTGGCTACACACACCGGGTAATAAATGGCTCAATAAATCTGGCCCCCAGGTGTTTTCTGCCTCATTTAACATAGAATAAAAGAGAAATACATATATTACAAAATGACAGACATAATTATGAAATAATAAGAATTTAACAACGAGATAAGCAAACAAAAATAATAATGTTATAAAACAATAACAGAATTTAAATAAGGAAAAGTTTAAATTTTCGGGACAGCGCAAATGCCACTATATAGGAATAGCTCACCCTGTACTATCATTGCAAAAATGCAGGTTCATATATTTAGTATCTGATAGTAGCTCTCTAAGGAATTCTTTCATAAGACAACTGTCTCAGAAAGGATCCCCTTCTAAGAATAATTCCTCTCTAAGACGATTTCTCTCAATGTCGAATCTTTGACCCAGAGACTTAGCTTTGTCGTGCCAAAGCCGTTCTTTTTTTCTGAGTGGTCTCCCTTTGCCTCTTGTGGGGCGAACCATTACTCAGTCTATTTCAACACAACCCAAAACGGTAAACCAGAAAAGCAAACCAGGAACCCTGCAATAATTTGTATACAGCTTTTAATATTTTATCTTATACATGATAATTCAATTGTGAAGTGGACTGTGTTCCCATGTTCACAATTTTCAGCTAACTTCTCCTGGGACCTCCTCCTTACATGTTTTCGGGCTGAAGGAAATGGGTAATGAAGGTCGCACTGGTTTGGTGCTCACCCACCCTCTATTCAGTCTATTGGATGGGGATGGGGTCTGAACACTTATAAAACAATACGATTATATTAGTTGTTGAGAGGTTAAAAAAAATCTACTCAAAGTGCATTGTTACGAAAATATTTACAGTAGAGTTGTGTTCCCTTTGTTGGATATATTCTTGTGATCTATAGTTATAATACTTACTCACGGAAATATAGAACCTATACAAGTTGCATGAACCAGTTTGGAGTATGAGATTATACCCTTGCACTTGAGCAAGGACCTATAGCGAATCTAATGAGTGGTGCTATAAGCAGCAAATAAAAATTCATACACATTTTTTGTTGGGGGTGGGGGTGGGAGCAATAAAAAGTTAAACCAATTTGGTTTCAAAAACTGAGATAACCATTATATAGCAATACTGCTTGAAAACCATGTTCATGGTTAAAAAGCGACAATGTTATGCCATGCGATGCAAAGTATCATTATGTTCTAACATACAGGTCATTAACCATGAATGATAGAGTTGTCTGTCCTATATACACTGCATTGTGTTGTAGCTGTGTACTGTGCCGTGAATACCTGTGGTTTGGATTTGCTGTGTTTTCATTTCTTGCTGTTACTTTGAGTCTGTCTGTACATAGAGAGCGTTTATAATAAAATAAACAGATCTCTTTCATAAGGAACCTGTGTATATCTTATTATCATCAGCCATTCCACCATA
Source organism: Sinotaia quadrata (assembly GCA_028829895.1). Classification (NCBI taxonomy): domain Eukaryota; kingdom Metazoa; phylum Mollusca; class Gastropoda; order Architaenioglossa; family Viviparidae; genus Sinotaia; species Sinotaia quadrata. The sequence goes on from CM054179.1 coordinate 73,754,271, forward strand.
TTGAGGTACCACACCACACCCAATTTTTTACGTTTGGCGCTGTGAGCAGGAGAGAAATGCCACACTCATTTTTAACATTTCGCGCTGTGAGCTGGAAAATACTACCTATTTACATATAATTATGTGTACGTGTATGTTGTGAGGTGGGGTACTGTATAATCTCCTGTTAAACGCTTTACTATGTTCGGTTTAAAAAAAAAAAATCTTTATGTTGATGGTGATTGACGCACAAACACTACTAATGGAAGATAAATATCGTATCGACTCGTTACAAGCCCCCTCCCACACACAGTTTACCACCGAGAAGTAACAAAACAATACAAACTTACAAGATGAAATTACATACAGATGAAATGATAAGATTTAACAAGAAGTATAGGAAATAACGATTTATATCAATAAAATAAAAGAAGATAAAAGGCTATTTAATGAAATACAGGACACAGTCTAATTCAACAACAATAATACAGAATCTAGCCAGCCTAAATTTTAAAGTAATACAGTTAATTCACAGTGTCTATCAGTGGAAGTTTATCATTGTTCACAGTGAGGAAAGATAAATATACACTGTTCATTATTCTCTTTCTTATTCCGAATCTCTTCTTATGAAAAAAAGTCACAAAGTATACTATTCAAAATCTGTCTCAGATTCCAAGACTAGCTAGCAAAAATCATACAAGAAAATATCTGAATGAAAATCCTCTCAAGTTGCATCTAAGGAAAATCATTAAAAAAATATATTTGAGTGAACAGTCATATAACTTATCTCTCTTTAATTAAAAATCCTATTAATCTGAGTGAAAAATCATACAACTTATCTCTCTGTAATTAAAAATCCTATTAATCTGAGTGAAAAATCATACAGCGTAAGTCTCCTAAATTAAAAATCAATTTTTAATCTGTGAAAACTTATAGAATGTATCTCTCTATAATTCAAAATCATATTAAACTGTGTGAAAAATCATACACCTTAACTCTGCATGAAAAATCCTATTAATCTGAGTGAAAAACCATACAACGCGTTTCTCTCAAATTAAAAATCCTATTAATATGAGTGAAAAAGCAAACAACATAAGTCTCTAAAATTAAAAATCCTATTAATGTGAGTGAAAAATCTTACAACATAACTGAGATACAATGCCACCCTAGTTATTGGTTGTAATTATGATTATCATTAATAATCAACCATAGTTTGCTAATACGTTTTTAAAATACAGTATCATTCATACTTAAACAATTAACGTTATCTTATTCTTTAGGATTTCTGGTCTCACAACTCAAAATAAAGAAAGCACAAATTCCTTTCTCTATCGTCCTTGTCAATTATTTAGTGACTATATTACGCACAACTAACTGGGCAGTCATTTTCTACTTTACTAAGCACAACTATCTGGTTAGTCATTTAGTGACTATACTACGCATGACTATCTAGTCAGTTATTTGGTGACTTTGCTGCCCACAACTATCTCAGTATCTGATCAGTCATTTAGGGACTCCACTACACACAATTATGAGGTCAGTCATTTAGTGACCCCACTATACACAACTATCAGGTTAGTAATGCATTTAGTGACCCCACTACAAAAAAATGTCAAGTTTGTCATTTAGTGACTATACTACATACAATTATAAGGTCAGTCATTTAGTGACTATACTACAAACAACTATGAGGTAAGTCAAAGGAGACCTTCTATCCAAACGTCTATTCTGTTTTTGTAATGAAAAGCGACAAAAATTGATTCACAACATCACGTGACACAGGTTTATCCCTTCCTTTATTGTTTTTCATGAATTGGCTTTAATTCTCTGTCCCTGTGGTTAATGCTTGTGTGTGTGTGTGTGTGTGTGTGTGTGTGTGTGTGTGTGTGTGTGTGTGTGTGTGTGTGTGTGTACATAAGTACATGTATACATAGGGAATTTTTTTACAATACATATTATGGGATTATATGGTGCAGCTCTAAGTGAGGTATATATATATTGTTAATTTAAAACGGTGGGGTAAGCTTAGCTCATTATTAATCTAGATAGTTCCAGAACTACATCTGATTTATTTTTCAAGGGGACCTATATCTTCCTATATATCAGAGTCTCCTTTTGAAAACCCGTGGCCAGGCAACTGATTTGTTACTTAAGGGACGACGTAGGAAGACACTAACACACCACGTTGTAAACACATGGAATCATGGATAGACGTCACTACAACATATACAGGAAAGAACGCTCAAATTGACAACAATTCAAGTAATTCATATAAATAAAACACTGTAATGAGAAGGAAGTATGAACCAATCTAAGAAGAAATAAAAAATCAGTACAGTACGTCTACTGTTAGAACAATACATTTCCCAGGGGGAAAAAGATAAATCACTACAGAGAAGTTGTGTTTACTTTTGACAGTAAAATTAACAGTTGTTTTTATTCACAGAAGACCACGTGAAAGCTACATTCACCACTCATCCATATTCACTGGATGACCTTAGAACTCCGTTTACTCAGAGTCCTTTTCCAATGAAAAACACTCACGATGTCCCCTGTCCCCCATATAACGTCCACTACACCCGTTATGACATCCCCTGTTCCAGTTATGACGACCTTGCATCTGTTATGACATCCCCTATTCCCGTTATGACGACCATGCACCCGTTATGACGTCCCCTGTTCCAGTTATGACGGTTATAACTAAGAATATGGCACCGGGCTTACTCGAGAGTTCAGATACAATTCCAAGTCAGACGACAGGAGTACGGCAACATTTGTAATTTATGTGTTGGCCTTCTGGCTCTAATATTAACCAATGCCGACGTATGAACTTCTCCCTTGGGTTTTCCCCTTCCCCTGTCAGAGAGTCCTGTTTGACCTTGGCCCTGAACTGACCCGCATCGGGTGTGCACGCTCGCTTCCACAAGACTTGTCAAACAAAGAGCCACAACATAATACAGCCAGCTAAATATAATACACAAGACTTGTCAAACGAACAGCCACAACATAGTACAGCCAGCTAAATATGATACTCAAGACCTGTCAAACAAACAGCCATGACGCTACAGACAGGACAGTCAGCTAATTATGGCCACATACAATGCACTAGACTTGTCAACAAATTACCAGAACACTGTACAGACACCTAATTATAGACACATAATACAAAAGACTTGTCAAACAAACGACCACGACACAGTACAGTCAGCTAATTATGACAGGGACAGTGGTTTTCAGAAACGTCATACAGAGAGAAATAAAGTTTTTCTCTCAATGAATGGTCACATACTTATCATTGTGTGTCTTTAAAATAAATTATCACACACTTCTCATTATGTGTCTTTAAATTATTACACACGTCTCATTATGTGTCTTTAAATTATTACACACTTCTCATTATGTTCTTTAATTGTCACACTTCTCATTATGTGTCTTTAAATTATTACAAACTTTTCATTATATCTTTAAATTATTACACACTTCTCATTATGTTCTTTAAATTATCACACACTTCTCATTATGTGTCTTTAAATTATTACACACTTCTCATTATGTGTCTTTAAATTATTACACACTTCTCATTATGTCTTTAAATTATCACACACTTCTCATTATTTCTTTAAATTATCACACACTTCTCATTATGTGTCTTTAAATTATTACACACTTCTCATTATATCTTTAAATTATTACACACTTCTCATTATGTTCTTTAAATTATCACACATTTCTCATTATGTGTCTTTAAATTATTACACACTTCTCATTATATCTTTAAATTATTACACACTTCTCATTATGTTCTTTAAATTATCACACACTTCTCATTATGTGTCTTTAAATAATTATACGCTTCTTATTATGTGTCTTTAAATTATTACACACTTCTCATTATGTTCTTTAATTGTCACACTTCTCATTATTTTTTTAAATTATCACACACTTCATATTTTGTGTCTTTAAATTATCACATACTTCCCGTTAAATGTCTTTAAATTATCAAATTCTTCTCAGTAGGCGTCTTTAAATTATCACATTCTTCTCATTATGTGTCTTTAAATTATCGCATATTATTCTGATTATGTGTCGTACACTTCTCATTATCGTACACTTCTCATTATGTGTCCATGAGTTTTACCAATGAAATGAACTATTTTTTATAACGCATGGTCATTGAAATTATTGTTAGTGTTGTCACATGGAAGGAATTTTACTTAAGAAAAGTATGATTAAGAAAACATAGTTTATGTGTGTGTATGTGAGAGAGGGAGAGAGTATGTTTGGGTTTGGGGTTGTGTTTTTTTTTGTTGGTGGGGTCGATCAGAGAGTTGGGAAAAAGGGGAGATATATTTTAAGAATTTTAGCTGGCTATCCTGGTAGATATTGTAGGCCTATAGTTTCGGAAGCAAAACAGATGTAATGAAATACATGTGGTGAAATGTCATTCAGGTATACTTGCCTTGACCCCTGTGTTCTTTCTTAACTGCTTTACATGGTATCCTGACTCTATTCGTTATTTATTTAACGCGTGTTCAGCACTTTTACATATTTGGGTCATTGTCTACCTGCGGCCAATATATTAATTTCTTGATGGCAATATAAAGCAGAAACTTAAACTGTCTTTAAATTAGTAAGGTTCTTCTTTCTTTCTTTTTTTTTTCTTTTTTTTTTTTTTTTGGGGGGGGGGGGGTAGTGATGTTATTTTTTTCCTCATCCTTGATAGTTTATCTCAATGACATGATAGGAAGTAGATCCACATCGTGACGTCACATGTTATGTTGCTATGGTGAGAAGTAAGTCTGGCAAATGATCGAGAGCTTTGAATTCTTTCAAAAAATTGAAATAAATGCATTTATACTAATCTCTGAAAGTTTAAATTTTGCAGTCTTAATTCTAATAATGGGAATTACTCATTTCATACGGATTTATTCGTATCTGTGGCTGACCCTGATTCCATTTCAATTGATCTTTAGTTAAGATATTTACTAACTTCCTAAGGCAATGACGGACCAAGGGGGGGGGGGGGGAAAGTAAAATATCGAACAAATTGTAAGTATGTGGTTGGCCAGCTCACACAGCACTACCCAATAGATAGAGGCGTGTGATTTATACGAGTAATATAAACTAATTTAGAATTTAACAAATAAATATAGAGTATGCATACTGACAGTCTTCTTTTCAATAGCTAGAGTTTAAATCTGTTGGAAATAGCCTAAATGGGCTAAATGTAAATCAAATAATTTATTCTATGCCTCTCATTAAGGGCTTCAAATCAGAAGCAGCAAATATATATTAGTTTATAGAATTCTTGTCTTTTATTCTTAATTAAGAAATTCTAAAGTGCATTTTTTGAATCGATTTTTCAAGTTTTAAGTGATTAGAGAATGTTATCAACGAATATTTTCGAGTTAATATATACGTTGCCATATTGCGAACCCAATCTGTGGCAAACTGGTTACAGACATTAAGTCCTTTGTAATTTTTGTAATCATTAGGTATATTTGAAATTGGATGAAAAATTAAGAAGTAGTGATATACATAATACTTCAAATAAAAGATATCCCATTGACAATGAGATATCATCCAACCAGTGCCGAATTAGCCCAAGGCAGGGGCCTAGGCTTCGAGCTTCTTTCAGCATCCCCCTATGATCCTCCCCCCTCACAAATTTCACGTTCACCTTCCTACAATTTATTAAAATACTACTACAAATGAAGTAATTAATGAAGTAACAAAGAAAATAATATAATTTGGTTGGCCCCTGCTCTTGGCGGGTCACTAGGCTTCAGCCTAGTCAGCCTTGTGAATAATGCGGCACTGCATCCAACCAAAGCAAAACTCTTCATTTCTTGTGGATCTTCTTCCTCTATTATATTAAACTTAAATATGTTGGCTTCGTACCTCAATCTTTCTGTCTTCCCCAAATTCAGAATAGTACTTAGTTGCTAAATCTTACACTGTCTCTAATTACTTTTCTTTAATTTCATCATTTAGGCTTACATACGACCTGTTACTCAGAAGATTCCAAATTAGCTGCTTATCCAGACTGAATGCAAACTAATGACATTCGTGAAACCCGTCTTTAAAAAAAATAAGTTACATAACTTAGCCGAAGTACCAAACTGATCTAAACTCCAAAATTAGAAAAGAGCAGCTTTCTGTAATCATCATCACAAATATACCTGTCGATAGCACTAAATCACCAAGTAAAATAGTTTTCAGTCCCATTTTCACTTTTCGGAGTGACTATTGCGCAACTGTCAGCTACTTCCGTTCAGCCTGTTGTTCACGTTTCTTTTTGAACCATGACTGACTCTTTAGGACGGTAAACGCCAGTATGCAAGCAGTTCTATTTATCTGAGAGGAGGTAGTAAGAAACAAGTCACGCAAACCATTTTTTTAAAGTGAAACGAAGAACAGGCCATAAGACAAACTTAACTGTAAAGTGTATACGGATTGCAAGAATTGTAGTTTCTGCAAGCGAGATACGCCAACCGCCAAGGATAGACAAGTACGTGGCATTTTCACTATTATGCTGTACAATTATTATTTTAAAAAAAGAGTATGTATATTTGATAAATTTATTAAACGATTTATTTTATTTGTTATTTTACCAGTAATATTATTTTTAAAGGAGTCTATGTTATATCTACGAATCTATGTGCATAGGGTCTATAATATTATTAATATATACTAATATAGCCTTTTAGGCCTATATTTATATATATAAATACATGTATATGTATATAATATACCTATCATCTGTCCGTCAGTAATTGTTTTGTCTGTTTCTAATTCTATATCTGTTTCACTCTCTCTCTCTCTCTCTCTCTCTCTCTCTCTCTCTCTCTCTCTCTCTCTCTCTCACTGCTCAGGGATCCAACAAAAGCTTATGAATGAGCAAGAATAATAATATATTGTTTCTTCTGTGTTATTATTTATTCAAACTGTACACTTGTAATTCCTTTTAATATGTTTCATTCTGTAAATATATTTATTTGTTTATGTTGTCATTTTGAATAGGATTTATTATAGTTTATACATTTGATATATTTAATTTTCTCTCTGTGTGTAAGAACAGTGTAAGGCATTAAGAGATAAAAATTATCACTTTCATGATAATCAGCATTTAGTTAAGTCATCATGAACACCACCACTACATAAATGACATATTTAGATCTTAACTATACTACACATAGTGACATACTGATTTCAATGTCTCCTATAAATAGAGCACACTCATTTCATTACTTGAAAAAAAGAGCTGTATTGAACACCTGGCTATATGTTATACTGTCTTTTGCAGATTATTTTCTGCCTGAGTTGAAATGACATGAGACTCTTGCATGGAATATTGCAGTCAGTTATCTTTCACTTTCAGTGACTCTAGATCTATTAGATGTGACTCTAGATACAACTTTCCATGCCAACTTGTCAGATTTAGCAGAGTTATTTTTTAAATGTGACATGCTACCACATCTAAAGTGCATTCACATAATTTGATCAGTTTTTATCAGTAAATATCAGCAGTGATCATTCTTGATTATCACCATCCACACAATATATCACAATTGTTTCCATTCAATTACATTAACTGAAAATGTGGAATTGATAATTTTTCATTCACTGGAGAATGGTTTCTAGGGAACAGAAAAAGTAATGATTTAAAATGGCAACACTATGCACCAGAATTACAGACTATGATTGTCTAGTGTGCAATGATTTCTTTAAAAAGCCTAAGCTGTTAGTGTGTGGCCATGTTCTATGCCGAAACTGCATTGTGTCTTGGCTCCAGTCTAATGCAGAAGCTCTCTGTCCACTATGTCAGGATACTATGGTAGATATCCAAGGGCTAGTAAGTCAGAGTTTTGAGGAGATTGCTGACACACTTTCCGATGATGTTGCTATGGCAGAACTGGTGGGGAGTGCAATATTTTTAGGCAAGAAACATGTTTGTTGTCTTCACGTTGATATTATGGCTGTGTCACTTTGCCTTCAATGTAATGATACATTTTGCCAAGACTGCTCAAATTATCATCGGAACTTGCCTGCAACTCGTCATCATTGTGTGGAAAATCTGGCCACTCTGACTGTTGAGGCGCTTGCTGCCAGTCACCACTCATCATGTGTGACTCATCCTGATAAATCAGCAGATGTCTTCTGCTCTGCACATCACATACCCATCTGCCACTCATGTGCCTTTCTTGATCACCGTGAATGCAAAGACTTAACAGATCTGAAGGCAAAGACAGATGAGGTACAAGGACAACTTACCCAGTTTTTAACTATGCTGACAGATACAGAGTTGTCCTTGAAACACACTGCATGTAAATTAGATCAGCTGGTAATGCAGATTGACAGGAACACACAAATTGAAATTCATACTTTAGAAGAAGCTTTCTCTCACTTGCAAAAGTTAGTTGAGGTTTCTCGACGACGTCTTTTGGAAGTTGTTCAAAATGTAAATATGCAAACTAAGACAAGGGTAAATGTTGTAAAAGAAAATTTGATCAAGCATCAGAAAAGGGCATTGTCACACAGATTTTTAGTACAGCGCATGCAAAAGATTGCTTCTGATTTCAAACTCTTTGACATGATTTCAAATCTTAAGAAATTCATTGATAACCTTAATTTGGTTGCTTGCATACCATCAGAATTAGAGTCTGCTTTGTGTACAAAGCTAGCAGTTGATCCAGAGATGCTTAACTTTCTTGAACAAAGCCTAAATCATCTCAGAATGGTACCTGTTTCAAAGGTGAGTAGCCAAGGTAAAGTTCTTTGCATACCAATTTTTACTAGTTGAGTTTTCTTAATTTGAATTATCACTGTTAATATTGAAAAAATCTATCTACCTGTCTGTCTCTATCTATCCACCCATATATCTATGCATCTGTTTTTATTTGTCAGTCTCTCTATTTGTATTTTAATCTGTTCATATTATGAAGTATTCATTCATCTGCCATCATTCCTTCAATCCATTTATCCAAATTATTAACCCTCCAGACAGTCTTTGATCTGCTCTTTCTAGATTCAGTATTAGGTGAAATCAACTAAAGCTGGAAGCAGACATTGAACCAAAAATAATCACTCACAAGTTTGTAAGAAAGAAATTTGTTGAATTACTGTATCAACAATTCATATGTTAAAACTTTGGATTATAGTTAGCTAAAAATTCTTGTACATATATGTAATCTTTAGATTATAGTAAGCTAATGATTTACATGCACACACACACACACATACACACACACACACACGCACGCACGCAAGCATGCACGCACACGCACATGCACACACACATCTTTAGATTATTGTTAACCACCTTTTAAAAACGTGCACCAAAACATGTGAAAACCATACTGAGGCTGAAGAATTAATTTCAGTATAACAGTTATTATAATGAAAACTTTAACTTTCCTTGTGCCATGAATCATTTGAATATTGCATTGAAATTTGAATGCTCACTAGTTCCAACCAAACCCATTAGAGACATATGATTATTAATTTACATTGTATAACAATTCACATTTGTATAATAATTAGTTTGTGTATGAGGATATACAAATTTTATTTTACAGCAAAGAGTTTTGGGTTTTTTTGCATTAGGCATTGACTTACTGTTATAATCTAATGAAGTTTTGTTTCTTGCATTAGATTTACTATTATAATCTAATGAAGTTTTCTTTCTTGCAGTAGGCATTGACTTACTATTATAATCTAATGAAGTTTTAAATGAGTTCGGTATAAGTATTTCAAATAATAATTATTTATATATTGTTTGGTGAATACAGAATAAATCATTTTCATATGCCTTCTGTTTATGAATAATATTAATAATGTAACAGATAATATCATGGTTAGCTTTCAAAATTAATATTGGATTGCTTATGCACTCAAACATTATGGATCTTTGCATTAATAAATTCTGATATATGCTGAATACAATTTTAAAATTATTATTTTAAAAGGCTTACTTTTGCTCTATGCATTTCATCCAAATGATATAACCAACTTGAAGAGCACAGTTGGAATAATTGTTTACTAATTTCTAAATTACATTATTCTGTCATGCCGTACTAAATACTGCTCTTTGTCACTCCGACTTTGGGCTGTAGTGCATTAATTACAGGTTAACAACAGGATGTATCATGCATCATGTTTCTTTGGGGCAAGTGTGCACAATAATCGGGCTTCTGGAAAGGGTAACTCTGAGGCAGAGTAAGCATTTGAAACAGAAGAGGATATATATATATATATATATATATAGTGATGATTTTTAACAATCAGGCTCAGATATAAATCAGACTATGATATTACATTTTTGCACTCTTAATAGCCTTTCATTCCTTACTAGAAAACAGCGGTAATCTTTATGACCTGGACAAGGGAAATTAAAATTCAAGATTTTTGTTAATCATTATTGTTTAATTTTATTAAAATATTTATAGTTAAATGAATTAATAACATTCACAGTACATATTCACTTGTATCATTTTACAAAGGACACAAAAGAAAAATCACCAGAAGTAGAATTGGATGAAACGATGGCTCAGATTAATACTGCAAACTCTGGTAAAGAGCTCATGTTGATGACAAAATCAACCTTCACTGAGATAGAATCCAAGATGGCATCAACAGTTATATCTGCAGAATCAGTTAGTATTGTATGATAATTGCATGCAAGTTTATTTCTGGTGGAAAATAAATAAAATTAAGAAGAAATGTATTCGTGAAGCCCTTTGAACCTTGTGCTGAGTGTTATGAGAATATAATAGCTAAGTTCCTATTAGTTAGATAAGACTTTAAACCAGTATCTCAGTTAAAGGCAATTAGGTGTAGGATTTGGGCTTATAATACTCATCATAGATTAGAACTGAACTTATTTAGAAAAAAAAACATTAGCTAATGGTTAATAGCTAATGGATGATTATGAAGTTTGACTTTCAGTACACAGATAATATGAAATGTTGAAATGTTGTTACATTTTGCATATTGATCCAGACTGCTGACTCACCAAAAAGGAAAAAGAGAAGTGGAAGAAGAAACGCAAAGGCAAAACCACTCAAGAAATGTGAAATAAGTGAACCGCTTGAGAAAAATGAAATTCCTAAACTGCTTGTGGAACCTGAAATAAGTGACCCCCTTCAGAAATGTGAAACAAGTGAACTGCTTGGAAATTGTGAAACAAGTAAACCACTTGAAGAATGTGACAAACGTGAACCACTTGAAAAATGTGACAAAAGTGAACTGCTTGAAAAGTGTTACAAAAGTGAACTGCTTGAAAAATGTGACAAAAGTGAACCACTTGAAGTAATTGCCACTACTGTCAAGTCCAGCGAGAACACTAACAGTAGAAACAAGAAATATATTTACAACGAAGGCAAGTGATTACTATATATGTTATTTTATTTCACTTAATGATTAATAGCTTTACTGCATTGTAAATGTACTTGCACATGAGTATCATTATGGTACAAGTGCTTTAGTAAACTTATGTAAGTTGACATATTTATCCTGTCTTGTTACTCACTTTTACAGGTCAGTGGTCGCCAGTCAACCCTGAAAGAAAAAGGCAGTATGACAGAGATTTTCTGATCATGCTGCGAGGAAATCCACAGTCGTGTATATGGCCAGCATACTTGGAAAAAGTTCCAGAACTTGACCTTAATAAAATAGTGAGAAATAATCTATTGAGTTGTATTTTGGCTGAATAATGCTAATTGAATTGATAAGCCAAGTGGTTTTATTTAATATTGATTGATCATTAAAGGTATTAAGGTAATTAACATCCGATACAAGCCTTAGAATGAAAAAGGATTAATTGAGGATGAAACTTTTTATAAACTCATTTTAAATAATGTTTTTCATTAATTTTAATCTTTGTAGTTTCATAAGAGATTGAGAAATATAGTAAGTCTTTGTTTAGCATCATCTCGGTTAATTGTTCTTTTAGTTACTATTCTGGAAATTATTAAATACCAGATGCTGTACAGAGTTTAGTAATTATTTTCCCTATTTCACTATTACATCATTGTCCAATCATCCTTTATTTTTATATTGTTCCATGTTGTCCCTAATATTGCCATCATTTTGCACCAATCTAACAGTTGGATGTTGTTACCTGTTGTCTATGACACATTGTCTCATATTTCTGATATTCTTGAACAGTACAGTCCAGAAATTACAATTTGTAATTAAAAAAACATTGTGTTAACTCACTTAAATGTTTGGCACTTCATGTGAACAAAGGAAGCAAAGCTAATCTATCTGTTTTTTCTATTTATTTTTAGATAAATTAATCTGCTTATCATTGTTTCATTGACCATCTTAAATTTTAAGAAGTTAATCTTGTTGTTAACTGATGACCTACTGTAACTTCTTTTTTGTTAACTGAGGACTTACTGTAACTTCTTTTCTGTTATGTGAGGACTTACTCAAACTTCTTTTTTGTTAACTGAAAACTTATGTAACTTGTGTATTCTTTTGCTAAGTGAGGACTTATTATGACTTGTGTCTTTTGTTCACTGAGGACTTATTTTGTCTTCTATCATTTTATATATGGTTGTTTATGAGTTATTTTTTTTACCCCATTTTATTTGTTGTTGTTGTTTTAGTTGAGTGAATTTGTTCTTTTTACAGAACATTCCATCCAATTGGAAGCACAGTACAATTTAAAATAACTCGATAGATTACTATCATGAACAAACAAATGATAACAAAATTAGTTTTAAACATTTCTTAAGCTCTTTATTTTCTCCTCAACAATACAGTTTTAAAGATTATGAGTTGTGTGGTGTTCGAGAGATGATTATACATTAAAATGAGAGTTACTACATGCAAAAGACCCTTAGTATTTTTTTTGAAGATTATATTTCTAGTGATATTCATCACATGAAATCCACAAATATGCAAACATGTACCATATGAAAAATGGTAGTCAAGCTCCAGGATCCAATTTTGATGTATTTTTTCTTCTTCTTTCTGAACACATTCTGATGGTGGTTTGCAGTCAAGTCAATCAATTTACACTGAAATATGCTAGGAAACAAACGCACAAAACTGAATATGTCAGAGGAAAAGAACAAAGGAAGTACATGTACATGGAATGCAGAAGAACAAAAGAAGTGAATGGTGTGCAAAAGAACAAAGAAAATGTAAGGTGTGCAAAAAGAACAAAAGAAAATATCTGGTGTGCAAAGAACAAAAAAATGTATAGTGTGCAAAAGAGCAAAGGAAATGTATGGTGTGCAAAAGAACAAAGGAAATTATGATGTGCTAAGAACAAGGGAAAGGCATGGTGTGCAAAAGAAATGCATGGTATACAAAAGAACAAAGAAAAGGCATGGTGTTCAAAAGAACAAAGAAAATGTAAGGTGTGCAAAAAGAACAAAAAAAATATCTGGTGTGCAAAGAACAAAAAATGTATAGTGTGCAAAAGAGCAAAGGAAATTTATGGTGTGCAAAAGAACAAAGGAAATTATGGTGTGCTAAGAACAAGGGAAAGGCATGGTGTGCAAAAGAACAAAAGAAATGCATGGTATACAAAAGAACAAAGAAAAGGCATGGTGTTCAAAAGAACAAAAGAAATGCATGGTATACAAAAGAACAAAGAAAAGGCATGTTGTGCAAAGGAACTGCATGGTGTTCAAAAGAACTAAGAAAGTGCATGGTGTGCAGAAGAACACTGGAAAGGCATGGTGTACAAAAGAACAAAGGAACTGCATGGTGTACAAAAGAACAAAGGAACTGCATGGTGTGCAAAGAACAAAGTAAAGACATGGTGTGCAAAAGATAAAAGAAAGGTATAGTATGCAAAGAAAAAGGAACTGCATGGTGTGCAAAGAACAAAGTAAAGACATGGTGTGCAAAAGATAAATGAAAAGTATAGTATGCAAAGAAACAGGAAGTGCATGGTGTGCAAAACAAATGGCTTACCATGTGCTGAATTCCAGAAGAAACAATTTGTTGAATAGCAACTGCCTAGTCATATTCTGTATTTGTGCACACAGTTAACTGTCACTAAAACCTTGGCGAAAAGAAAAAATTCAGTGGAAAGTTAAATTGCATAGACAAAATATTGCTGGCTACTATATTGTTGCCTGTCTCTGTTCTTTGCTGTGTGAAAGCAGATCCTGACACCAGTCTCATATTAAATGGCTGCACCCCTAACCATAGATATATAGAATTGATCCCCACTAATATGAAACAGATACACAAACAACTTGGAGAGTATGTAATAATGATAATGACTTTATAGTATATTTGTACTTATAAATGCTCCAAGCACTTAATAAATATATATCAAAAATTTTCTTAAGTTTTAAATCGTGTAATTTATTACTTATCATCCAAAACTTGTCATCAAAATCACAATCCCTCTTTGCCAGATAGCGGATATGATTATGTTTGGGCAATGATTCATACTGTTGAGTGCATAAACAAGCGGTAGGAAACAAGCTGATGATTTCTAACAGTGGACAAGGATTGCATATACAGAATCTGGTTCAAGAATGGAGGTCTTTGAGATGCCATGTCAAAAATTATCTTGGCTGGAATGTTTACCATTTACTGGCACAGTTAGATTTCTTTAGGGCAGACATGATCAAAGAGTACCATGGAAGCCAAAAAACATGCTGAGGACAAAAAGTGCAACATATCATGGTCAAATGATGTGAACTGAATTTTTTTTTCATCACCCAAGCAGAGAGAATGTTGTGTCATTAACAACTTTTAAACTGATTGAAAATTGCTGAAAAGACTATTGAAATGAAACAACTTTGCCATGATGTATGACAAAAAAAATGATAGATTAATGGCTGGACAACAGTTTTCAAGTCATTAGGGCCAAGAGTTTTTGTTTTTTGTTTTTAAATTAGGCTTTGCAATAGTTGCTATAAAAATGATAGAAAAATTTGTCTTATAATTTAAGTATTTCTTATGAAGTCAGAACATATAATATAGAACAGTTTACTCCAGCACCATTGTCAGAATAGGGTCAAGTTCACATGACCTTGGAATTGCTCATAGGAAATCCATAGATACTGGCTGAATTGTGAAAGGTAATTGTTGAAGCTGTGTGTAAGGAAATGACTTGTAACTTGGTAGGTAACTTGCTTCTGACAAGATAATCTCTAATAATTTCTACCTTGATGCAGGCAAAATTGCAACTTGATCTGTAAGACTGTGCAGACCTTGTGGTAGGAAGTGGTTAAAAATAATTCCTATACGTGAGTAAGCAGATACAATCATGTAAAAATTAAGATTATAGATATCTACTCTATATAGTAAATAAATCTATCTTTATTACATATCTTCTGTACCTTGAATAGTTACACCAACTAAGGTACACAACTTTGAAATAGAATATGTTTCGATGTTGGTGTGGAAGAAGCTACAATGGGCAAATAGATAGAAAGATAAATATAAGGGTAGATTGATTGATTGTTTTTAATTTTTAAATACATTTATTAAAAATTAAAACTGCTTTCTTGCTGTGGACAGATTGCTGTGGGCGAGGAGCAGTTCAGCACAAAACTTTGTTAAACCTCAGTGTTCATCTGCACAAAGCAGAAAATCCTTACAAACCGCGAATCCTGTTACACACTGCAGACAATGACCAGATGAAGAACGAAGTTAGTTTTTTTTCTTTCTTTAAATTTTTTCCTTAAATTTATTTTTCTGTGAAAAAAAAATAATTCAAAACTGATATATCACACATTCATTAAACTAATCTATTCTGATGTATATATCTAGCTCAAAGACTGATTTGACTATACTACTCTGATGTATATTTCTGATGAAAATAAGTATCTGATCTATATAAATATATATATAAAATCATGATTCACTACATGCTTAAAATTTAGTCTTTTTATTTGTTTGATTTTGAAATTCAAAACTTTTAACATTTCTAGTCTTAAAAGCTTCAATAACTTCAAGGCTAGAAAACAGCTAATGTACATTTGTAGTTGTATACATTGTCTCTGTTCTCTCTCTTTTTTAAAAAATGTTTTCTTTCTTGCTTCACAAAATAAATGTAATTTTACATTTTATCTCTCTTCCTCATAATACAAATTTATCATAACTGGCAGGGCAGTTTCAAAGATTAGCAATAATATGTTCATGGAGTTTTTTAATTATTATTTTTTTTAATTAGGAATTGTTTCATTTGTAAAATTAACTAACATCTCTAGGCTATTTGTATTTTGGCTGAATAATGCTAATTGAATTGATAAGCTGAGTGGTTTTATTTAATTAACTAACTGTACTCAGTGATTGGTTTTGTTAATTAGCTAACTACTCTAAATGATGGACTGTGTTAATTGACTGAATGCTAATAAATGATAGCTGTATTCAATAAGAGTTGTGCTAATTGGTGGAACTCTGCTAATCAAGTGGTTGTTTTAATTGATTGTTTTTGCTATCTTTTTAGTAGCTCTACTAATTGATTGGCTGTACTAAGTGGCTTTCTTAATTGTGTGGCTGTACTATGTGAGCAGTTATATCAAATGAGTGACTATTAATTGAATAGTTAGTCTACTTGAGTGGCTATTCTAGGTGAGTGACTTTGATAAATAAGTGGTTTGAGGGGCTGCTGTTGTTGAGGACTTTTACTAATTATTGGCCAAGCTAAATGAGTGGCATTAACTAAATGGATATTGTACTAATTATTGGCCATGCTGAGGGGTGTTAACTAAATGGGCATTGTACTAATTATTGGCCAGGCTAAGTGGTAGCATTAGCTAAATGGATGATGTACTAATTATTGGCCAGGCTAAAGGAGTGGTGTTAGCTAAATGGGCATTGTACTAATTATTGGCCATGCTAAGGCAGTGACATTAGCTAAATGGGTGTTGTACATAATTCAATGGTTGACTCTCTCCTTGTTAGAACAAACAGCCACATCCTGATGAGAAAAACCAAGATTCCACAAAATAAATAAATATTTTTGTGCATACATTAAAAATAAAATTTAAATGCAAATTAATGAAAGTTTGTAAAATTATATTATTTTTCTTCATGCATTTACTTTCAGACACTCTACAGACAATTTAGAGCCATTTTGAACAAGCTTACTCGAATGAAATTCTCCACCCTTGTGCAAAAGGCACTGATGCTGGAAATTTATACAGAAGAGAGAATGCAAGGAATTACTCATCTTTTATATGAAAAAGTACATTTTATTTTCTCATATATTTTTTTTTTGTGACATAGCAGTTTTTTTTTCATCTATGTGAAAAATCTTTTTTAATTCTTTGTAGGCCTATTATGAGTATAAATAAATGATCTCACATATAAGTCATGGTGTTCTTGTTTGCAAGCATTACTCTCAGTTATTGCTCTTTTCCTTCAACTGACAATGATTTCTTGCATTTTAAAACAAAATAGGGGGTTGTGGATTTAAATATAGACATATTTTTTTACCTGATTATTATAAAACTCAACACTGCTAAGTCCTTGTTATTATATCAAATAAATATTTTGTCAAAAATGCTTTGAATACATCATTATTGATGTTATTAACATATCAGTTATTTTTAATAGCCTTGCTTTTATTTAGTGGTGACATGTAAACAGTGGAGTAGATTTTCTTAAAATTACTTGAAATGAAAGATAGTTTATGTGACACAACACCATCCCAGTTATGATTATCATTATTATTAATTATCCATAACTAATTACAAGTGATGAGAATCTCAATTTATGTTATTAATAATTTTCAAGCAGACAATTCAAATCATAGATCAAATCATAGATCAATAGCAAACATTTATGAAATATTTCTGAGTCCATTCTTTCTTTATCAGTCAGTTAACTTACCATACGCTAACAATCATCTTTATAACCAGTCAAATTATGTCAAAAATCAAAGTGATTAGAATAGAGACTTTCTTCAACAAAGTAACTTTCGGTCCAACCCAATTGAATGAATTTGTTACAAACAGGTATATGACTATTAATCAGAAAAACTACTCATCCAGTTGGGACTGGTTTATATTGCATCAACAAATTCTATCATATTCTTTACCTGAGTTGTGTACTCCAATTCTGACACGAAATAAATACCATCATAAGCAGAACAGGTCTGGTCAATTTGGCGTTTAACAATTTATATAACAATAAAGTTTAGAAACAAGGCTAGGCAAAGTTACTCCACCATAGTGTAATTCTGAGATGATCTGCATTTCAGTTAAGTATTTATATAAGTTAAGTATTTATTTCTGTTTTAGTATATCACATATCTACTTATCAGAGACAATGAAATCAGAACATTTTATAGTTGTCTTTCATACTTTCCTCAAGATTTTTTAAGGACTACAACAGCAAAACTGACAGCAATAAATAAACAAACAATGGGGAAAGGTTATTGTTTAAGAGCTGTAAATTGTTTCTGTTTTGTCTTGCTGGAAATTTTAAAATTTGTTTCCTCTAGTTTTCAAAAAAAGGTCATTTGAAGTAATTTTAGTTATTTATTATGAAATTTAACCAATTATTTCTCTAGGTGTTTGTCAGAATACCTAAGTAAAATTTATTTCTTACTAACTTTTCATTCATCTAAAAAAAAGTTCTTTTTTAAAACACACCTGTCTTCAATTAACAAGTTGCGGCTCTCATGATTTACAGATCATAAAGGGAAACAATTCTGCCTACACTACCTATGGTCTTGTTATACCCAAATCCCTAGTTGACCTTTGCTTTTCGTAAGAATATTTTCTAATGTAGCCCTTGTTAGTTTAGGTATTTGTGTGTGTGTGTGTAGCGTTTGTTCTGCCGTGCAGCAAAGTAGGTCATCGGCCGCTAGTTTGAATCACCCGGCGCGGTTTGCTAACAGCTATATAGTAATGTGTATGACTGTGCCGTTGAGTGCATATTTTTATTGTTTATGATCACTCCCTTTGTTTCAAATCGCGCGCTATATTGACGTTAGCTGTGTTAGAGTGCATGCTTTTATTGTTATATATTGCTTTAGGTAGTTAGTAAGTGAAGTTCATATAAATATATTTAGAAAGGAGAGAGTTTATATTTTTAATTAATGTATTTTTGTATGATGTATAATGTTATTGTATTTGTGTATTTTGCAATTTATGTGTGTGTGAATGCTTTTCCTGAAGCCCGCCAACACAGATTTTATTTTATTAAAGGTTTAATTTTTTAGATTATATGTATGAAAAGATTTGTATATTAAAGGATAATTAAAGTAGTTTTATTGTATATTTGAATTATTATGTAATTGTTAGGCATATAGCTATAATTGTTAGTTGAAAGCAAGTAAAGAAACACAAAAGTTATTTTTAGAAGCCTTTCCACACTAGATTTTTATTTTTATAACTCGTGGGCTTCGGGGAGGGCCGCTCCTATAGGATATAATGAGCGTGTGTGGTTTGAGTGAGACTCTCGGCATTGGTAGCAGAACTACTTTGAGTGTCTGCCTCTGAGTCATCCTTGGTCGTCTGTTGGCGGTGTGTCGCCTAAATAAAGATCCTATGAAAATGTAAAACACGTGTTGCGTGTTCTGCCTCTCTCCTGCTGTGGCTGCCGTAGCGGTATTGTCTGCTTGTCTGTCTTATCATCATCGTCATCGTTCATCCAGTCATCTCCTCGCATCCTAGAGTGACCCATATGACGAACAAATACAACACCACACTCGATCCATCCACAACAAAATGGCGCTGCGAGCAGGATGGGCCCAAAGGGTGCGAGGAATGGCCAAACAACATTTTCTGGCTGGACAGACGGACGGCAGCCATTAACATCATAGCAGAGAGGGACGGCAGTGGCAGCCGACATGGCCCTGACAGCACACCGCATGGCACTAACAACACGCCGACGACCATCCATTGCGGCACGACGGACGCCAACTTCATGGCAGAGAGGGACGGCAGAGGCAGCCGACATGGCCGTGACAGCACACCGCATGGCACTGACAAAACGCCGACGACCATCCATCGCGGCATGACGGACGCCAACTTCATGGCAGAGAGGGACGGCAGAGGCAGCCGACATGGCCGTGACAGCACACAGCATGGCGCTGACAACACGCCGACGACCATCCTTCGTGGCATGACGGACGCCAGATATCACCAACAGCAGCAAAAAAAAAAACGGTCAGGACAAGCTAAAGACGTATTTTTCACTCAACTACATAAATCACAAACTTTGTGCCCTTTGTTAAAAAGGTATGGACGGTATTAGACATTTTTTTTAGAAAGAAGAAGAATGGAACAACAAAAAATGTGTCACAAACATTTGCTTTATTTGAAAGACACAAAGTGACCTTTTTTTAGTGCTAGTACTTAGTGTAGATTTTAATTTTAATTTGTGTGTTTATGTGATTATTTTAGTTAGGCTAAAATGTGCAGCATTAGAAAGTTGTATTGAATATGATTAAGTTTTTTTTTTAAAAAAAAAGAAAGAATATATAGATATTTAGATGTTTTATTGAAATTGTGCTAAATTCGGGCGTGCATTTATTTTGCTGTGTGATGTTACTGAATAGGTATTGGAATGTAAGTTTTTGTGGCAATACCTATTTTGTTAAGTAAGAACTTATGTCCCATGTGGTAATACAGTTTGTAGTTGTATCTTTGTTTTAGAGTTTCGCTGGGTTAGGAATTTGGAATTCCTTGGCTAGCCCTAGTTCATCACTGAGGTTTGGCAAAAGATAGTTTGCATCCTAGTGAGTGGTCTATGTGTTGCTAGCTTTAGTCAGGTCACTGTGGACGCTGGCTGGAAAGTGTTTCTCTTGTTACGTGTTGTCGCGTCTGATTAGATGTGTAGCAAATATTTGTTTACCCATACTGTGTACTTGTAAGTAAGAGCGAATGGGCTGAGATGGGTGCACATGTGATGTTAAGTCTCTTTGTTTGTTGAATGTAGTACGATGATGCAAATAGCGTTATAGGAAATCTACGTGTACTGGAGCCAGGGTGCTCGGAAGGTATTTATTTTGGTTACTTTTTTGGTTCTTTTTTTGACAGCTGATATGCTGCAGTTTTGTTTAAATATTGCTCTCAAGGTAGGTGCACAAGAGGGGAGGAGCTTAAAAGCACCCTGCTTGTCTGCACTGGCGTCAAGCCCCTTGAGGTTTGCAATATAGGTTTTAAAGGAGCAGGAGGAAGCTCCAGGAAAGTTTTAGTGAGTTCAGTTGACAGCTGTTATGCTGTAGTGATTTTGTGAGTATTATACATTGCCCCTAGAGGTTATGTAGCAGTGAGGGGAGGAGCTTAAAAGCAACCCCATTGTTCTACATTGTGCGTAAAGCAACTCTGGTTTAGCAGATGTGATCAGAAGTCTCGGTAGTGGTATAAAGCATTGGATGGACAGAATTCAAAAGTAACCATAGAACATTTCTTGTATTTAGAGGTTTCCATTTGAGATTGTTAAAGTGGTACTACTTTCGTATGTTAGCGATTTGTTTGTTGATTTTTTGTTCTAGACCTTCGAATCATGGAGGACCATGATTATTTTTAGTAGGGGGGAATAATGTAGCCCTTGTTAGTTTAGGTATTTGTGTGTGTGTGTAGTGTTTGTTCTGCCGTGCAGCAAAGTAGGTCATCGGCCGCTAGTTTGAATCACCCGGCGCGGTTTGCTAACAGCTATATAGTAATGTGTATGACTGTGCCATTGAGTGCGTATTTTTATTGTTTATGATCACTCCCTTTGTTTTAAAGCGCGCGCTATATTGACGTTAGCTGTGTTAGAGTGCATGCTTTTATTGTTATATATTGCTTTAGGTAGTTAGTAAGTGAAGTTCATATAAATATATTTAGAAAGGAGAGAGTTTATATTTTTAATTGATGTATTTTTGTATGATGTATAATGTTATTGTATTTGTGTATTTTGCAATTTATGTGTGTGTGAATGCTTTTCCTGAAGCCCGCCAACACAGATTTTATTTTATTAAAGGTTTAATTTTTTAGATTATATGTATGAAAAGATTTGTATATTAAAGGATAATTAAAGTAGTTTTATTGTATATTTGAATTATTATGTAATTGTTAGGCATATAGCTATAATTGTTAGTTGAAAGCAAGTAAAGAAACACAAAAGTTATTTTTAGAAGCCTTTCCACACTAGATTTTTATTTTTATAACTCGTGGGCTTCGGGGAGGGCCGCTCCTATAGGATATAATGAGCGTGTGTGGTTTGAGTGAGACTCACACTTCGCATCGGACCACCGACGGAGAAGCACGCAGGAAATTACTATGGAAAAACGTACCACCCGCTCTACCATCAACACTTCTACCCTGCCTTTCTCAGACCGGGAAGAGCAAGCCAAATTACAAAATCACCACCTGTGCAGAGTTGTAGAAGTATATGATGAGGAGGTGCGTGCCCACCGCCGCATAAATCTTGTACATTACTGCCTCCATATCAATACAGGCAACGAGAAAGTCAATAGAGCATACAGGTATTTACTGCGCTTTGTATTCGAACAAGCAAGTGAGGTAGGCGTGCGTGAGGCCTACACAATTTTCAAGAATTGGCACCTCATCAAAATAGAGGATAAGAAATCTACATGTGCTGACAACGAAACACAAACGTCCACCAACACGACTGACCAAGAAAGTAACACGCACATCGTGTGGAAAATTCCACCAACCACAAAAGTCAACGCCACACAGACATCGACTGGAAAAATTAACACCAAAGTGGCATTTTCCCAGACACCAACTCCAGCGTCGGAAGAAAAGAAAACGCAAACGCAAAGGACTACAAGTGAGGAAAAAAAAACCCAAACAGAGACAAAGAAGAAAAATGAAAAACCTCATAAAGCCGCTAATACACAGACTACCAACATCGAGACGAAGGAAAAAAAAAATCCAAACGACAAACGTCCACATGAACGAACCTCAACAATCCAACGAATTTGATAACCTACTGGACCAGGTTTCAAGGGAACTCGAGGCCGTGCCCCTCTCACCCATACCAGCGACGCCGCCTCGACCACCAACAACGGCGACAACTACAACAGCATCAACAACAGAATGCCAGCCCACACCACCAACACCAACACCAACAAAACAGGGCGAAAGGAAAAAAAGACGGCGCCCGCCACCACATATTCGGAGGCAACAACAGTGCCCTCGACAACAACCTCAACAACATCGCGGACAACAACAACAGGGGCAGTACCAGGAACAACATTACCCCTCTTGGGGTTATTTTAACCATCCAATGGCTGATTTAATCCAACTGCTACTCGACCGTCTGTACTGGCCGCCAGCGCCCACCTTCAGGCATCCCAACGGACACCGGGGACAGCCACAACAACAACAACGACGCCGCCAGCGCCCACAGGCAAGCAGCCCAACGGACACCGGGGACAGCCACTCCAACAACAACGACGCCACCAGTGAAGAGACCGGGAAGTCGAACAACCCGGGCACATGTACACACTGGATATAGATCTGGTGTGTTACTAGCCTGGGCTCTGTAAGACACCCCCCCCCCTCACCATAACACCAGAAACGGCAACAACATCAGAGCCACTGCCAGGAACAACAATAACATCGACTTCAACCCACGGATCACCGGGTTTGGAGTCCGCCTTTGCCGGCCAGACATGTTTTTCTCAACGGGCACACGCAGCAGCAGAAAGGCACCCCCTCCCTCTCCCCCCCCCTCTCCAAACGCGAAAGCGGCGGAAGCCGGAAGCGTTCCCCACATTAACAACAACATGAGTGAGACTCTCGGCATTGGTAGCAGAACTACTTTGAGTGTCTGCCTCTGAATCATCCTTGGTCGTCTGTTGGCGGTGTGTCGCCTAAATAAAGATCCTATGAAAATGTAAAACACGTGTTGCGTGTTCTGCCTCTCTCTGCTGTGGCTGCCGTAGCGGTATTGTCTGCTTGTCTGTCTTATCATCATCGTCATCGTTCATCCAGTCATCTCCTCGCATCCTAGAGTGACCCATATGACGAACAAATACAACACCACACTCGATCCATCCACAACACTAAGAAATTGTCAGATTCTTACCAGGACAGACTTAGAGCACTTTTTATCTATCTTTATGGATACAATTTCAAGTTTTCACTTCCTTGGTTCCTCAACAATCATACTTTACCATTTTGATTTTTTTCTCTACCAAGGGGAGAGCATGTAGTTTCCATTTCCTTCTAAGATTTGAATTAATTGACATGCAAATCACAAGCTAGCTTTGACTGGGTAGATAAGTATCATTTCAGAGTAGGGTTGGTCCATTCATTGATCTTAAGACCTATGACATGTAAACTGTATAACATCCTTATAGTAATACTGAGCATTAGGAAAAATAGGCTACAGGAATGAGTTTTTGTTATTTTCAACAGCAAACTGTTAAATTGAAAACTTTTAAACTAAATTGCTTTTATTCATTGCATATTTATTTTTTTGTGTTTAGAATTTATATCAGTCCATTCATAATTTTGATATTTATTATTTGTTCTGTTTTTAGGCTTTGAGTGAGCCCACCTTCTCTGTGGCTTATGCAAACATGTGCAAAAGCATGATAGCGCTAGTAAGTGATTAATTTTATTCATTTAAATTTTTTAAAAATTCTGTATCTAGGAAAAAAGATCTAAATTCCAACATCTAGAATTGACTTAGTAGAATAATCCTGCCAATATTTATAGATATGTTAATTTCATTTACTTCAAAAATTGCTGCCAGCTTGAATAACTCTTTATCTTGTACATCGTACTCTTGATTATCAAAGCTAATGGATGGGAGCCTAGAGGGGATGCACAGATAATTGAAAAACACATAATGTGAACTTTATATTTCATTGCGTTTTATGGATATATGTAAAGCAATTTTTTAGTTCTATCTTCAATAGCTCTTATATTATTTAATCAGATAAATATTCATACATATGCAGTTCATGATTTTATGAACTAAATTTTATGTGTATATATTTTATAGTGCATAATTTTATTAATCAATAAACTAAAGAAAAAATCTTGCACAAATAATCCACACTCGGATAATCAACAGTACACTGTAACTCACACGGGTTTTGCAGAAAATGACTTTTTTCAATTATCCAATCTCTTTCAAATTTTTTTACATGTGTAGCCCGTGTTAGTTTAGGTATTTGTGTCATCATCGTGTATGTATGTGTATAGTCGCATCCCCACGCTCTGCAGCAAAGTAGGTCATCGGCCGCTAGGTGAATCACGCGTCGCGGTCTGCAAACAGGTATATAGTAATGTGTATGACTGTGCCATTGAGTGCGTATTTTTATTGTTTATGATCACTCCCTTTATTTTAAAGTGCGTGCTATATTGATACTAGCTGTGTTAGAGTGCGTGCCTTTACTGTTATATATTGTTTTAGGTAGTTAGTGAGTGAAGTTAATATTTATATATTTAGAAAGGAGATAGTTTATATTTTTAATTGATGTATTTTTGTATGATGTATAATGTTATTGTATTTGTGTATTTTGCAATTTATGTGTGTGTGAATGCTTTTTCTGAAGCCCGCCAACACAGATTTTATTTTATTAAAGGTTTAATTCTTCCGATTATATATATAAAAAGATTGGTATATTAAAGTATAATTAAAGTAGTTTCACTGTATATTTGAATTATTATGTAATTGTTAGGCATATAGCTATAATTGTTAGTTGAAAGCAAGTAAAGAAACACAAAAGTTATTTTTAGAAGCCTTTTCACACTAGATTTTCATTTTCATAACCCGTGGGCTTCGGGGAGGGCCGCTCCTATGGGATATAATGAGCGTGTGTGGTTTGAGTGAGTACTTTTTTTTTTTCATTCGAGGAGCAGCATCGCAGCCAGACGGACGCATTTTTCGGAACGGTCGCCATCAGCTTTTCGGTCAATTTTTATCACGCGCGCGCGGTTTGTATTCAATTCGATATCACCTACATGTTCATTGTCATTCTCATAATCATTTCATATTTCACATCCATTTTTTCACCTTTCCTCATCACGTTTGCTTGGCTCGGTGAGGGTTTTCAGTTCTTTTTTAGGACTTTTACCTCGACCGGGTCTGTTAGGTCACTTAACCAGCACGCACCTTCCCTTCTAGAATTCGCAGCCGACTTTCGAGAACAACCAGAACAACGCATCTTCAGCTTCAGTGCGAGAGCTCTGGGGGCCGCACTCCTAAAACACAGAAGTACCTAGACTTTTTTTTCTTTCTTCCATCATCGACTCTAGAGCAACAAAAGTTAAACCGTGAGTAAAACATTTTGACTTTCTCTGAGCTCTTGTGGACGGACTGTGTATAAGGAGGACATCGTAATAAATAAATTTAAATAAAAGGGAAAGAATATTAAAAAGTATTTTAAAATAGAATTATTCTTCGCAGAAGTAAAAATATTTTTTTTTTTTTTTTTTAAAAAGTGTGTAATTTAGGGGGGAGCGAAATACAGATAAAGATAAAGAATTTATTATAAATTTTATAACCTAAATTTTAATGTTGTTTTTTTTTTTTAGAACTAAACTAACATTGGAAAAGAAAAGAACCCTTTAAAAATAATTTTTACATACGAGGGAGCCCAAGTATTCCAAATAAATTTTTAGTCAAGTTTTGTTAATTTTTTTTTTTTCCCCCCAAAATTTAAAAGAATTTTATATAAAAGGAAACATTCTTAAATAAAATATAGTTTGATCATTTGGGGGAGAGTTAAATAGTATAAAGCAGTGTTATACAAACCGTATAAACCTTATATTTTTTATCGGGGGAGGGACGCTTTAAAGGAGAATTTGTATGCAAACTTAATATATCGTTATATGTATTGATGAGAGGAAAATGCTTCCATTGTAGTTATCTTAAGTCCGTTAAAGGGACCGGTCTATTGTTTGAAGGGTAGGTTTCCCGCCAAATAAATACAACACTGGAAGCGTTTACCCGCATATAAAACCGACCAATCAGTGACCGAGTCCTGGGAAGGCTTGGTGCGGCTCATAGGCCCCGCACCTACACTAACAATCTAGTAAGCTATTATCAACCAATCAGAAACAGGTAGAGACGTGTGGTGCTCCCCAGAGGCCCACCTCGCCTATGAGCGTAGTACCAGCAGCGAACTAGTTCAAACTAAATAATACATATAGGGGTTTAGTATTTTAATACAAGATATCACGACGACCAGACGATAAAACGAAATTTAATGAAGCCACCAAACTAGCAAAAGAGACAATAACCAAGACCAAAACACAAGAGTGGCTAAATTTTTGCAATTCGATAGACACACAAACAAACATCAGAGAGGGATGGAGAAAAATAAAAATGATTAACAACCCGAAAAAACAACATATGCCCACCCTTTTGGTAGACAAGACCGAATTTAAGACGACCAAAGACAAAACCAACATATTAGCCGACACGTTTCAAAGACACAGCTCCAACGCCAACCTCGACCCACGTTTTCTACCAACCAAGACTTTTACTGAAGAAAAATATAAGGACCCCACAAAAACGAACAAACAAATACTAGACGAAGACATAACGCTTCACGAACTACTCGTAGCTCTTAAAAACAAAAGAAAAAGCTCATCCCCGGGTCCAGACCTGGTTACATATGAAATGATCAAAAAAGCACACACCAACCTCCAAAAAACGATCATTCAACTGTTTAACCGCATCTTCGCAGTGGGTGAATTCCCTGCTAAGTGGAAGAAAGCATTCATAATCCCCATTCTTAAACCAGGAAAACCTAAAACAGACCCCAACAGCTACAGACCCATATCACTCACCTCCCAACTAGGGAAAACTTTAGAAATAATAATAAAACAAAGACTCATGCACTATTGCGACACAGCAGGAATCTTACCGCCGCAACAAAGTGGTTTTCGCCCAAACCGCTCCACCCAAGACCACCTGGTAAGCCTAAACCAAGCAATAATAAATAGGATAAATAACCCAATCACCAAAAAACCTGCGTCTAATACGAAAGGACTATGTGCGGTGTTCCTGGACATCGAGAAGGCCTATGATATGTTATGGCATACTGGCCTTCTCAATAAATTAATTCAAATAGGAGTAACAGGAAATATGTTTAGTGTGATAAAATCATTTTTACAGAATAGAGAAATTTCAGTCAAAATCGATAATGAAACATCAGAATATAAAAAACTAGATAACGGAGTACCTCAGGGTAGTGTCATCAGCCCGCTTTTATACATTATCATGGTCTCAGACCTATCAAAAAACATCAATAAACAAAACACACTAAGCCAGTTTGCTGACGACACCTCCCTGTGGGGTAATGTCACACACAAAAAAACAAGAAACAGACCTGTCACCACAGGTATCCAAGAAATACAAAAAGATCTCGACAATATCACAAAATGGTTCATAGATAACGGTTTTAAATTATCAGCACCCAAAACGCAAGCTATAATATTTCAGGGCAAAGCAATAGGGAAACGCACCTATCCTAGACTAAAAATAGATGGTGTAGAGGTAAACTACCAAACCAAAATAAAGTTCTTAGGAGTGATATTTCAGGAAACCCACCAGATAAAAGAATATGTAGACCAATGTATAGTAGCAGCAAACAGAGGTTTAAACCTGATGAAGGTAGTATCAAAACCATCATGGGGGGCCAACATTAAAACTATGCTTAATCTATATCATGCCTTTGTGATGTCCAGGCTACTATATGCACCAACCTTATTATTAAATCTAAATATTACAACTCTAAAAAAGCTCTCAGACACCCAGGCCAGAGCTCTAAAAATAGCACTAGGAGTACCAACATCATCATCTAATATTAGTACAATAGCAGAAAGTGGACAAAGACCAATAGAGATCACGATAATGCAAAGAGCAATAAAAACGTATCTAAAACTACAGACAATGCCGGACAACCACCCAGCCAAAATAATAACAGCTCCTGACTCATCAACGCTTAGCCAAATAACCAATTATATAGAAGCAAGTTCAGGGCAAAAACTTATTATTAAGCCACTGATTAACCTGACAAACAAGACACCCACCTGGAAACTCAGACCACCCAACGTCAACAGAACATTAGAACAATACTCGAAAGTAAACTCCCCAACACTAATGAAACATATATTTTTACAACAACTGGAAGAGTGCTATAAAGACTGGACTATAATTTATACGGACGGATCTCACGACCCAACTAATGGTAAGACAGGAATAGGAATATTTATCAAAAACCAAGCCGAAATTAGCCTCAAAATAACGGATAACACTACTATATTTACAGCTGAGATGATGGCCATATTAACTGGACTAGTGCAAGCTAGCAAAAACAAACCACCAAACACCAATTATTTAATAGCAACTGACTCTCTATCGGCACTAAAGGCGCTGGAAAAAAACTCGGGACAAAGACCAGATATTAATTATCTAATACTAAACAAAACAAACGAACTAATTGACAAGGGCAGTAAAGTAGACATAATATGGATCCCAGCCCACATTAATATACCAGGAAACGAAAAAGCGGACAAACTAGCGAAACAAGGACTGACCCAAAATAAAGAACTAAATATTTTAATGTCGCCTCAGGAAAACTTTAACCTACTAAATAAACAACTCAACAAGATATGGCAAGGAAAATATAATATACTAGCTAAAGGTAGAAGACCCAAGATAGACAAAACTATCAAGACAACCCCAACATATTTTGACTCTACAAGAAGGGACCAGACAAGAATAACTAAACTACGTCTAGGTAGCGAAAGAACACACTACACAGATATTAAATGCAGTTGTGGGCAACGCCTGACATTCGAACATATATTAAAAAATTGCCAATTGATAGCCCAGGAAAGAAGGGATTTTACAGAATATTTGATAGAAAATAACATTCAGACTACAATAGAAGGGGTACTCAACCCTCCAAAACAGCTCTGGCAGGGGTGTCTTAGCAAACTTAATAGTCTCATCACCAAACACCCCCTTCACAGACTACTATGACAGAAACTAGAGGGAAGATATCCCAAATTAAAACCCCAAAATACACTTAGGTGGTCCTATGCGCCCCACACCAAATTGAGACCAGTGGTGGGAAGCTAACTGTTGGGATGACTATACTCTCTCCATGTACATAACAGTATCCCATCCAGGGCCCGAGAATATATAGATAATTTTAAATATTTAGAAACTTTTTTTTTTTTTTTTTTTTATTTTTTTATTTTTTTATTTTTTTATTTTTTACAATAGCCGATTGCTGGCTTTGTCCGCCAGCAAGGCGGGGGAAATCCGACATGAGGCGACGCCCCCCAAAATCCAGCCCTTGTGGGGGGCTGGGTGGCGGCAGACAAACCGACCCAAAACAACGTCCCAAAATAACGGACCTGGCGCGCCCCATAGTACCACCACCCAATGTGGCAAATACGATGGGCAGGTCCCACCCACCCACATTCCCCCACCACCCCACAAGGCCACGAACCCAACCACAACATAACCTTTCCCTCTCGCACAAACCACAGGAGGTATTGCGAGATGGTTCCCGAGCAATAGATGCCTACTATAGACATAGCTCGAGATATATAATCACCTTTTTTATAGTCCCCACAATCTCACACTGGATACCTCAGACACACAGCTCGCAACGAAGCCTAAAGGGGTGCTCTGGTTTCAGTGTGAAATTTACCCCCCAAACCTTGATTTTTGATTTATTCCCAAGACCTATAACCCCCCAAACCGGTGCCGGTAATCTGCCTCCACTCAGTCACCCACTGGGTATGAGTTGGGAGCTAGTGTCGGATTATAAACCTATGTTTTTTCCCCGGATGGGACCTATGTGTTAAAGGAACTTTTTTTTTTTTTTTTTTTTTTTGTGAGTGTGTGTGTGTTGTATTGTTGAAGTATCGTCTGGAAAGTGCATGTAATAACATATATGTTTATTATTTCATCCCAACCCCATTGCACCCATGAGGTCTGTCCTTTTTTACATTCCGTCTGCTTCCCCAGTGATGCCCCCTACCGCCCCACCATTGGTCGACTAAAGTAATGATTGGGAGGACCACCTAAATTTATACAACAAAATTACAAAGTAAATAAGGAAATAATAATGGATATATAAAAACAACTAATTAAATTATTATAACCAGGTAAAATTGAACAAATAATAAGCCAAATGATAAATGATTAACAGGAGAAAGGAAAAAATAAAAGGGAAAAAAGAATAATAATCAGAACTGCTAAATAATATAAAAAGAAAAAAAAAAAAGCGAAGAAAAACAAAAAGGGTGTTGGATTCTTTGTTGTTTTTTTTAAAAATAAAAAAAAATAAAATAAAATAAAAAATTTAAAAAAAAAAAAAAAGGGAAACACCCGAACAACAAGAGCTCAGAACGACAGACAGCCTTGACCGGCCAGGCATTAGGTAACGAGTAAGCCACCAAACAACTCTGTGGACATTTGGAAACAATACAAGAGAACTACTTTGACATAGCCAGTGGGTTAAACCATCCCCTCCCTTTTCCCCCCACACACCCCTCACCCAGCGCGAAAGCGGCGGAAGCCGGAAGCGCCCCCTACACTCCATCCTAATACAAGATATAACAAAATAAATAAATAAATAAATTATAAAGTTTAAGAAAGAAAGAGACTGGCTAATATGTAATAATAAACTAACCAAACCACAACAGTAAAAGTGTATGGTTTTTTTTTTTATATATATAAACAATTAACTAGATAAAGGAAACCAGGTTTTTTTCCTTTTTTCATATAATAAACGGGGAAAATGCCCCCCAAAACCCCCCAAAAACGGGGTACCATAGAACCATATCCAGTCACTGGCATAGAACCAGTACAAATGGAAATAACCAAAACCAATGATAAAATTAAACAACCAGCAATGGTTAAACAACAAATCAATCCAAAAACGCGAACTAGAAGTTCTGCCAAAAATACAATGGGCAACAATTCACACTCTGACGATAGCAACTCGGAGTCAGAAATAGATCAGCTTCTAACTAGTAATGCCCAAATGAACAAACAAATCACTGTCAAAATAGAGAGTGACCTAGCTTTGTCAGAAACGGACTCGAACGCTTCTACAACGCCTCCCAACTCACCGACCACAACCCAACAAAAGGCTACATTACAAGGGGCAAACAACAGGGATGGCCACAACGAGGCACATCGATCATCCACTGACCCCCAAAACAAACAGTATGGATCAGACAGGAAAACTATCACACCATTCCAATTCCCGGTGATAGTAACACCTGAACAAAAAGACGGGTTTACAAAAAAAACCATAAACGGCATACAGGCACAAATAAAAATCTCCCTGTCCCAAGAGAATATTTCTCTCAAAAACATTAGAAGAGGGCACAACGGATCCTTGATCCTGGATGTTATGACAAAAATACAACAGGATAAAATGATCAACACAATTAAGAGACTAGGAGACACAAAGGTCTCATGCACCACTCCTAAACCAAAAATAACAAAACCTCTAACAAGTCTAGGGGTTATTAGGGGGTACGAACTAGAAGAGTCCCTTGAAGAATCTAATGAAATTATCAAAGATGCTAAAATCAAAATCCTAAGAGCTCTGTCCAAGTACAAAACAAACCAAAGCACTATCTTGGTACAATTTATGGGACCACTTCCCAATTCGACCATAATAGGCTGCAAAACGTATACAGTCGAACAGTACCGCAGCAGAGTACTGCAATGTAAAAAGTGCAAAAAATTTGGGCATCGAGAAACAAACTGCAATAGGGATGAGAAATGTGGGAAATGTGGGAAAGATCACAAAACCGATGATTGCGAAGACAACCCAAACAACTTACACTGCTCCAACTGTAAAGTAAGTGGACACGGGGCCACATCTGCCGATTGCCCATCCATAATGACACATGGAATAGCCTCGCAATTAAGTGCAACTGGCCGATACACCTACGCAGATGCCCTCAGAATTAATAAAGGCAAAACTGTAGAAGAATTACAAGAGTTAATAGAGCCTACAAAGCAAACATATGCTAAAACACTCACACAAACAAACACACACCACTCAAGCAGTACAGCCTCTATTGAGAGACAACAGGACTGCCCAAACCAACCATTTGGCCATGAAGCACTACAACAACCTCCACTCCAGACCGAACAAAACAATAACACTGCAAAACCAAATAAACAGACTGCATTTAACTCAGAAACAATCATACCTCTCCTAAAAGATCTCCTTGCTCTTCTCCTACACCTGTTCACATCACAAGCAACCCCTCGAGACCTAATGCCAGTCACAGAGCACCTGTGCCAATTACTAAAAGAATTAAATAAACCAGGAAACTAATTAAACACTCTCACCTTAATAATAAGTACCCAAATAAAAAGCATTGCCATGGTTCCCCTAAACCCCATAACTATCCTCCAGTGGAATAGCAGGTCCCTCCAAAGGCATAGAGGTGAACTGGAGGAATATATTAAAAACAATCCCCCAACCTTACTAATTATACAAGTACTGGGTCTCCAACCCAAAAACCAAAACCCAATTAAAATAAATGGATATCACTTCCCTCCGATACAAACCACCCGACCGACCAGGGGTGGGGGGGTGGCCATTTATTCCAAAATAGGCACAATAATCACCCCAACCGTAACAAACTTAAATAACCCGAATATCGAAATAATATCAGCAAAAATTGACGTCACCACAATTAATAACAGACAGACAAAGACGTACACCATACATAACGTGTATATAGCAAACGACGCACATTACAATACAATTAACGCAGACACGCTAAAAGCATTAGACGGACCAAACACCATTATCAGTGGAGACTTCAACGCAAAAAACCCACTGTGGGATGACTCAGCCACACAAAAATCCCAGGGAGGTAGAGTAATCGAACAACTACTAGACGAAACGACCCTAACAATACTCAACGACGGACAACCAACTCACGTTTACCACTACGGTGACGAATTACGAGAATCTGCTATCGACCTTACCCTAGCGTCATCAGACATAGCACACCAAATAAACTGGGAAACTGACAGAGACGAACTATTAGGATCTGACCACCACCCCATACATATAACCATACTTAACACAATAGACACCGAAGATACACCTAATAATGACTTCAGAATAAATTTGAAAAACACGGACTGGGACAAGTACACGACGATCACCCAAAACCCACCCGACATCACCAAGCAAACAATAAATCTAGCCACTGAAACAGTAACCAAATTCATAATAAGCAACATCAAAAAGTCCTCTCCGCCCCCAAGAACTAAAAGAAAACAAAAACCAGGCACCCCCTGGTGGACAGCAGAGTGCTCTGCGGCCACGAAAAACAGGAAAAAAGCATTTAGAAGATACAAACGCACACGACGACCAGACGATAAAACGAAATTTAATGAAGCCACCAAACTAGCAAAAGAGACAATAACCAAGACCAAAACACAAGAGTGGCTAAATTTTTGCAATTCGATAGACACACAAACAAACATCAGAGAGGGATGGAGAAAAATAAAAATGATTAACAACCCGAAAAAACAACATATGCCCACCCTTTTGGTAGACAAGACCGAATTTAAGACGACCAAAGACAAAACCAACATATTAGCCGACACGTTTCAAAGACACAGCTCCAACGCCAACCTCGACCCACGTTTTCTACCAACCAAGACTTTTACTGAAGAAAAATATAAGGACCCCACAAAAACGAACAAACAAATACTAGACGAAGACATAACGCTTCACGAACTACTCGTAGCTCTTAAAAACAAAAGAAAAAGCTCATCCCCGGGTCCAGACCTGGTTACATATGAAATGATCAAAAAAGCACACACCAACCTCCAAAAAACGATCATTCAACTGTTTAACCGCATCTTCGCAGTGGGCGAATTCCCTGCTAAGTGGAAGAAAGCATTCATAATCCCCATTCTTAAACCAGGAAAACCTAAAACAGACCCCAACAGCTACAGACCCATATCACTCACCTCCCAACTAGGGAAAACTTTAGAAATAATAATAAAACAAAGACTCATGCACTATTGCGACACAGCAGGAATCTTACCGCCGCAACAAAGTGGTTTTCGCCCAAACCGCTCCACCCAAGACCACCTGGTAAGCCTAAACCAAGCAATAATAAATAGGATAAATAACCCAATCACCAAAAAACCTGCGTCTAATACGAAAGGACTATGTGCAGTGTTCCTGGACATCGAGAAGGCTTATGATATGTTATGGCATACCGGCCTTCTCAATAAATTAATGCAAATAGGAGTAACAGGAAATATGTTTAGTGTGATAAAATCATTTTTACAGAATAGAGAAATTTCAGTCAAAATCGATAATGAAACATCAGAATATAAAAAACTAGATAACGGAGTACCTCAGGGTAGTGTCATCAGCCCGCTTTTATACATTATCATGGTCTCAGACCTATCAAAAAACATCAATAAACAAAACACACTAAGCCAGTTTGCTGACGACACCTCCCTGTGGGGTAATGTCACACACAAAAAAACAAGAAACAGACCTGTCACCACAGGTATCCAAGAAATACAAAAAGATCTCGACAATATCACAAAATGGTTCATAGATAACGGTTTTAAATTATCAGCACCCAAAACGCAAGCTATAATATTTCAGGGCAAAGCAATAGGGAAACGCACCTATCCTAGACTAAAAATAGATGGTGTAGAGGTAAACTACCAAACCAAAATAAAGTTCCTAGGAGTGATATTTCAGGAAACCCACCAGATAAAAGAATATGTAGACCAATGTATAGTAGCAGCAAACAGAGGATTAAACCTGATGAAGGTAGTATCAAAACCATCATGGGGGGCCAACATTAAAACTATGCTTAATCTATATCATGCCTTTGTGATGTCCAGGCTACTATATGCACCAACCTTATTATTAAATCTAAATATTACAACTCTAAAAAAGCTCTCAGACACCCAGGCCAGAGCTCTAAAAATAGCACTAGGAGTACCAACATCATCATCTAATATTAGTACAATAGCAGAAAGTGGACAAAGACCAATAGAGATCACAATAATGCAAAGAGCAATAAAAACGTATCTAAAACTACAGACAATGCCGGACAACCACCCAGCCAAAATAATAACAGCTCCTGACTCATCAACGCTTAGCCAAATAACCAATTACATAGAAGCAAGTTCAGGGCAAAAACTTATTATTAAGCCACTGATTAACCTGACAAACAAGACACCCACCTGGAAACTCAGACCACCCAACGTCAACAGAACATTAGAACAATACTCGAAAGTAAACTCCCCAACACTAATGAAACATATATTTTCGCAACAACTGGAAGAGTGCTATAAAGACTGGACTATAATTTATACGGACGGATCTCACGACCCAACTAATGGTAAGACAGTAATAGTAATATTTATCAAAAACCAAGCCGAAATTAGCCTCAAAATAACGGATAACACTACTATATTTAAAGCTGAAATGATGGCCATATTAACTGGACTAGTGCAAGCTAGCAAAAACAAACCACCAAACACCAATTATTTAATAGCAACTGACTCTCTATCGGCACTAAAGGCGCTGGAAAAAAACTCGGGACAAAGACCAGATATTAATTATTTAATACTAAACAAAACAAACGAACTAATTGACAAGGGCAGTAAAGTAGACATAATATGGATCCCAGCCCACATTAATATACCAGGAAACGAAAGAGCGGATAAACTAGCAAAACAAGGACTGACCCAAAATAAAGAACTAAATATTCTAATGTCGCCTCAGGAAAACTTTAACCTACTAAATAAACAACTCAACAAGATATGGTAAGAAAAATATAATATACTAGCTAAAGGTAGAAGACCCAAGATAGACAAAACAATCAAGACAACCCCAACATATTTTGACTCTACAAGAAGGGACCAGACAAGAATAACCAAACTACGTCTAGGTAGTGAAAGAACACACTACACAGATATTAAATGCAGTTGTGGGCAACGCCTGACATTCGAACATATATTAAAAAATTGCCAATTGATAGCCCAGGAAAGAAGGGATTTTACAGAATATTTGATAGAAAATAACATTCAGACTTCAATAGAAGGGGTACTCAACCCTCCAAAACAGCTCTGGCAGGGGTGTCTTAGCAAACTTAATAGTCTCATCACCAAACACCCCCTTCACAGACTACTATGAAAAAAACTAGAGGGAAGATATCCCAAATTAAAACCCCAAATTACACTTAGGTGGTCCTATGCGCCCCACACGAAATTGAGACCGGTGGTGGGAAGCTAACTGTTGGGATGACTATACTCTCTCCATGTACATAACAGTATCCCATCCAGGGCCCGAGAATATATAGATAATTTTAAATATTTAGAATTCTTTTTTTTTTTTTTTTTTTTTTTTTTTTACAATAGCCGATTGCTGGCTTTGTCCGCCAGCAAGGCGGGGGAAATCCGACATGAGGCGACGCCCCCCAAAATCCAGCCCTTGTGGGGGGCTGGGTGGCGGCAGACAAACCGACCCAAAACAACGTCCCAAAATAACGGACCTGGCGCGCCCCATAGTACCACCACCCAATGTGGCAAATACGATGGGCAGGTCCCACCCACCCACATTCCCCCACCACCCCACAAGGCCACGAACCCAACCACAACATAACCTTTCCCTCTCGCACAAACCACAGGAGGTATTGCGAGATGGTTCCCGAGCAATAGATGCCTACTATAGACATAGCTCGAGATATATAATCACCTTTTTTATAGTCCCCACAATCTCACACTGGATACCTCAGACACGCAGCTCGCAACGAAGCCTAAAGGGGTGCTCTGGTTTCAGTGTGAAATTTACCCCCCAAACCTTGATTTTTGATTTATTCCCAAGACCTATAACCCCCCAAACCGGTGCCGGTAAGCTGCCTCCACTCAGTCACCCACTGAGTATGAGTTGGGAGCTAGTGTCGGATTATAAACCTATGTTTTTTCCCAGGATGGGACCTATGTGTTAAAGGAACTTTTTTTTTTCGTGGGTGTGAGTGTGTGTTGTATTGTTGAAGTATCGTCTGGAAAGTGCAGGTAGTAACACATATGTTTATTATTTCATCCCAACCCCATTGCACCCAGGAGGTCTGTCCTTTTTTACATTCCGTCTGCTTCCCCAGTGATGCCCCCTACCGCCCCACCATTGGTCGACTAAAGTAATGATTGGGAGGACCACCTAAATTTATACAACAAAATAACAAAGTAAATAAGGAACTAATAATGGATATATAAAAACAACTAATTAAATTATTATAACCAGGTAAATAAACAAGTAAAATTGAACAAATAATAAGCCAAATGATAAATGATTAACAGGAGAAAGGAAAAAATAAAATGGAAAAAAATAATAATAATCAGAACTGCTAAATAATATAAAGGGAAAGGAAAAAGGGAAAAAAAAAAGAGAAGAAAAACAAAAAGGGTGTTGGATTCTTTGTTGTTTTTTTAAAAATAAAATAAAAGGTTTAAAAAAAATAAAAAGAAAAAAAAAAAAAAAAAAAAAAAAAAGGGATACACCCGAACAACAAGAGCTCAGAACGACAGACAGCCTTGACCGGCCAGGCATGAGGTAACGAGTAAGCCACCAAACAACTCTGCGGACATTTGGAAACAATACATGAGAACTACTTTGACATAGCCAGTGGGTTAAACCATCCCCTCCCTTTTCCCCCACACCCCTCACCCAGCGCGAAAGCGGCGGAAGCCGGAAGCGTTCCCCACACTAACAACAACAACAACGGCGTCGCCTCATGTCGGATTTCCCCCGCCTTGCTGGCGGACAAAGCCAGCAATCGGCTATTGTAAAAAAAAAAAAAAAAAAAAAAAAAAAAAAAAAAAAAAATCTAAATATTTAAAATTATCTATATATTCTCGGGCCCTGGATGGGATACTGTTATGTACATGGAGAGAGTATAGTCATCCCAACAGTTAGATTCCCACCACTGGTCTCAATTTCGTGTGGGGCGCATAGGACCACCTAAGTGTAATTTGGGGTTTTAATTTGGGATATCTTCCCTCTAGTTTCTTTCATAGTAGTCTGTGAAGGGGGTGTTTGGTGATGAGACTATTAAGTTTGCTAAGACACCCCTGCCTGAGCTGTTTTGGCAACTTTACAGTTGGAGCAGTGTAAGTTGTTTTGGCAATCTTTGTTTTGGTGTTCTTTCCCACATACCCCACATATCTGATCATTATTGCAGTTTGCTTCCCGATGCCCAAATTTCTTGCACTTTTTGCATTGCAGTACTCTGATGCGGTACTGTTCGACTGCATAGGTTTTGCAACCTATTATGGTCGAATTGGGAAGTGGTCCCATAAATTGTACCAAGATAGTGCTTTCGTTTGTTTTGTACGTGGACAGAGCTCTTAGGATTTTGATTTTCGCATCTTTGATCATTTCATTAGATTTTTCAAGGGACTCTTCTAGTTCGTACCCCCTAATAACCCCTAGACTTGTTAGAGGTTTTGTTATTTTTGGTTTAGGAGTGGTGCATGAGACCTTTGTGTCTCCTAGTCTTTTAATTGTGTTGATCATTTTATCCTGTTGTATTTTTGTCATAACATCCAGGATCAAGGATCCGTTGTGCCCTCTTCTAATGTCTTTGAGAAAAATATTCTCTTGGGACAGGGAGATTTTTATTTGCGCCTGTATGCCGTTTATGGTTGTATGTAGAAACCCGTCTTTTTGTTCAGGTGTTACTATCACCGGGAATTGGAATGGTGTGATAGTTTGCCTGTCTGATCTATACTGTTTGTTTTGGAGGTTGATAGATGATCGATGAGCCTCGTTGTGGCCATCCCTGTTGTTTGCCCCTTGTGATGTAGCCTTTTGTTGGGTATTGCTCGGTGAGGTGGGAGGTGTTACAGAAGCGTTCGAGTCCGTTTCTGACAAAGCTAAGTCACTCTCTATGTTGACAGTGATTTGTTTGTTCATTTGGGCATTACTAGTTAGGAGCTGATCTATTTCTGACTCCGAGTTGCTATCGTCAGAGTGTGAATTGTTGTCCATTGTATTTTTGGCAGAACTTCTAGTTCGCGTTTTTGGGTTAATTTGTTGTTTAACCATTGCTGGTTGTTTAATTTTATCATTGGTTTTGGTTATTTCCATTTGTACTGGTTCTATGCCAGTGACTGGATATGGTTCTATGGTACCCCGTTTTTTGGGGGTTTTGGGGGGCATTTTCCCCGTTTATTATATATGAAAAAAGGAAGAAAAAAACCTGGTTTCCTTTATCTGGTTAATAAAAAAAAAAAAAAAAAAAAAAAAAAAAAAAAAAACCATTCACTTTTACTGTTGTGGTTTGGTTAGTTTATTGTTACATATTAGTCAGTCTCTTTCTTTCTTAAACTTTATAACTTTTTTGTTATATTTTATATTAAAATAGATGGATGGAGTGTAGGGGGCGCTTCCGGCTTCCGCCGCTTTCGCGCTGGGTGAGGGGTGCGTGGGGGAAAAGGGAGGGGGTGGTTTAGCCCACTGGCTATGTCAACGTAGTTCTCATGTATTGTTTCCAAATGTCCGCAGAGTTGTTTGGTGGCTTACTCGTTACCTCATGCCTGGCCGGTCAAGGCTGTCTGTCGTTCTGAGCTCTTGTTGTTCGGGTGTATCCCTTTTTTTTTTTTTTTTAAATTTTTTATTTTATTTTATTTTATTTTTAAAAAAAAACAACAAAGAATCCAACACCCTTTTTGTTTTTCTTCTCTTTCCCTTCCCTTCCTTTTATATTATTTAGCAGTTCTGATTATTATTATTTTTTCCCTTTTATTTTTTCCTTTCTCCTGTTAATCATTTATCATTTGGCTTATTATTTGTTCAATTTTACCTGGTTATAATAATTTAATTAGTTGTTTTTATATATCCATTATTATTTCCTTATTTACTTTGTAATTTTGTTGTATAAATTTAGGTGGTCCTCCCAATCATTACTTTAGTCGACCAATGGTGGGGCGGTAGGGGGCATCACTGGGGAAGCAGACGGAATGTAAAAAAGGACAGACCTCATGGGTGCAATGGGTTCAACAAAAGTTAAACCGTGAGTAAAACATTTTGACTTTCTCTGAGCTCTTGTGGACGGACTGTGTATAGGGGGTCATCGTAATAAATAAATTTAAATAAAAGGGAAGGAATATTAAAAAGTATTTTAAATTAGAATTATTCTTTGCAGAAGTAAATTTATTTAAAAAAAAAGAAAAAGTGTGTAATTTAGGGGGGAGTGAAATGCGGATAAGGAATTTATTATAAATTTTGTACCCTAAATTTTAATGTTGTTTTTTTTAGAATAAACTAACATTGGAAAAGAAAAGAACCCTCTAAAAAATATTTTTTTACATACGAGGGAGCCCAAGTATTCCCAATAAGTTTATAGTCAAGTTTTGTTAAATTTTTTTTTTTTTTTTTCTTTTTCTTTTTTTTTTCTTTTCTTTTCTCAAAAATTTAAAGGAATTTTATATAAAAG
Source organism: Sinotaia quadrata (assembly GCA_028829895.1). NCBI lineage: Eukaryota > Metazoa > Mollusca > Gastropoda > Architaenioglossa > Viviparidae > Sinotaia > Sinotaia quadrata. Next base: position 73,795,652 of record CM054179.1, read on the forward strand.
GAAACATTCTTAAATAAAATATAGTTTGATCATTTGGGGGAGAGTTAAATGGTATTAGGCAGTGTTGTACAAACCATATAAAATTGTTGTTGTTAGTGTGGGGAACGCTTCCGGCTTCCGCCGCTTTCGCGTTTGGAGAGGGGGGGAGAGGGAGGGGGTGCCTTTCTGCTGCTGCGTGTGCCCGTTGAGAAAACCATGTCTGGCCGGCAAAGGCGGACTCCAAACCCGGTGATCCGTGGGTTGAAGTCGATGTTATTGTTGTTCCTGGCGGTGGCTCTGATGTTGTTGCCGTTTTTGGTGTTATGGTGAGGAGGGGGTGTCTTACAGAGCCCAGGCTAGTAACACACCAGATCTATATCCAGTGTGTACATGTGCCCGGGTTGTTCGACTTCCCGGTCTCTTCACTGGTGGCGTCGTTGTTGTTGCAGTGGCTGTCCCCGGTGTCCGTTGGGATGCTTGCATGTGGGCGCTGGCGGCGTCGTTGTTGTTGTTGTTGTCGTGGCTGTCCGTTGGGATGTCTGAAGGTGGGCGCTGGCGGCCAGTACAGATGGTCGAGTAGCAGTTGGATTAAATCAGCCATTGGATGGTTAAAATAACCCCAAGAGGGGTAATGTTGTTCCTGGTACTGCCCCTGTTGTTGTTGTTGTCCGCGATGTTGTTGAGGTTGTTGTCGAGGGCACTGTTGTTGCCTCCGAATATGTGGTGGCGGGCGCCGTCTTTTTTTCCTTTCGCCCTGTTTTGTTGTTGTTGGTATTGGTGGAGTGGGCTGGCATTCTGATGTTGATGCTGTTGTAGTTGTCGCCGTTGTTGGTGGTCGAGGCGGCGTCGCTGGTATGGGTGAGAGGGGCACGGCCTCGAGTTCCCTTGAAACCTGGTCCAGTAGGTTATCAAATTCGTTGGATTGTTGAGGTTCGTTCATGTGGACGTTTGTCGTTTGGATTTTTTTTTCCTTCGTCTCGATGTTGGTAGTCTGTGTATTAGCGGCTTTATGAGGTTTTTCATTTTTCTTCTTTGTCTCTGTTTGGGTTTTTTTTTCCTCACTTGTAGTCCTTTGCGTTTGCGTTTTCTTTTCTTCCGACGCTGGAGTTGGTGTCTGGGAAAATGCCACTTTGGTGTTAATTTTTGCAGTCGATGTCTGTGTGGCATTGACTTTTGTGGTTGGTGGAATTTTCCACACGATGTGCGTGTTACTTTCTTGGTCAGTCGTGTTGGTGGACGTTTGTGTTTCGTTGTCAGCACATGTAGATTTCTTATCCTCTATTTTGATGCGGTGCCAATTCTTGAAAATTGTATAGGCTTCACGAATGCCTACCTCACTTGGATGGTCGAATGCTTCGCGCAGTAAATAACTGTATGCTGTATCGATTTTTTCGTTGCCTGTATTGATTTTAAGGCAGTAAGGTGCAAGGTATATGCGGCGGCGGGCACGCACCTCCTCATCATATACTTCTACTAATCTGCACCGGGCGTGTCTTTGGATTTTTTCTTCCTCCTCCTGGTCTGTGAAAGGCAGGGAAATAGTGTAGATGGTAGAGCGGGTGGTACGTTTTTCCATAATAATTTCCTGCGTGCTTCTCCGTCGGTGGTCCGATGCGAAGTGTCAAAAAAGTTATATTAAAATAAAATACTAAACCCCTATATGTATTATTTGGTTTGAACTAGTTCGCTGCTGGTACTACGCTCTTAGGCGAGGTGGGCCTCTGGGGAGCACCACACGTCTCTACCTGTTTCTGATTGGTTAATAATAATAGCTTACTAGGACTCGGTCACTGATTGGTCGGTTTTAAATGCGGGTAAACGCTTCCAGTGTTGTATTTATTTGGCGGGAAACCCACCCTTCAAACAATAGACAGGGCGAAAGGAAAAAAAGACGGCGCCCGCCACCACATATTCGGAGGCAACAACAGTGCCCTCGACAACAACCTCAACAACATCGCGGACAACAACAACAGGGGCAGTACCAGGAACAACATTACCCCTCTTGGGGTTATTTTAACCATCCAATGGCTGATTTAATCCAACTGCTACTCGACCATCTGTACTGGCCGCCAGCGCCCACCTTCAGGCATCCCAACGGACAGCCACGACAACAACAACGACGACGCCAGCGCCCACATGCAAGCATCCCAACGGACACCGGGGACAGCCACTCCAACAACAACGACGCCACCAGTGAAGAGACCGGGAAGTCGAACAACCCGGGCACATGTACACACTGGATATAGATCTGGTGTGTTACTAGCCTGGGCTCTGTAAGACACCCCCCTCACCATAACACCAGAAACGGCAACAACATCAGAGCCACCGCCAGGAACAACAATAACATCGACTTCAACCCACGGATAACCGGGTTTGGAGTCCGCCTTTGCCGGCCAGACATGTTTTTCTCAACGGGCACACGCAGCAGCAGAAAGGCACCCCCTCCCTCTCCCCCCCCTCTCCAAACGCGAAAGCGGCGGAAGCCGGAAGCGTTCCCCACATTAACAACAACAACATTTTAATATAAAATATAACAAAAAAGTTATAAAGTTTAAGAAAGAAAGAGACTGGTTAATATGTAACAATAAACTAACCAAACCACAACAGTAAAAGTGTATGGTTTTGTTTGTTTTTTTTTTTTTATAAACAATTAACCAGATAAAGGAAACCAGGTTTTTTTCTTCCTTTTTTCATATATAATAAACGGGGAAAATGCCCCCCAAAACCCCCCAAAAACGGGGTACCATAGAACCATATCCAGTCACTGGCATAGAACCAGTACAAATGGAAATAACCAAAACCAATGATAAAATTAAACAACCAGCAATGGTTAAACAACAAACTAACCCAAAAACGCGAACTAGAAGTTCTGCCAAAAATACAATGGGCAACAATTCACACTCTGACGATAGCAACTCGGAGTCAGAAATAGATCAGCTCCTAACTAGTAATGCCCAAATGAACAAACAAATCACTGTCAACATAGAGAGTGACCTAGCTTTGTCAGAAACGGACTCGAACGCTTCTGCAACGCCGCCCAACTCACCGACCACAACCCAACAAAAGGCTACATTACAAGGGGCAAACAACAGGGATGGCCACAACGAGGCACATCGATCATCCACTGACCCCCAAAACAAACAGTATGGATCAGACAGGAAAACTATCACACCATTCCAATTCCCGGTGATAGTAACACCTGAACAAAAAGACGGGTTTCTACATACAACCATAAACGGCATACAGGCGCAAATAAAAATCTCCCTGTCCCAAGAGAATATTTCTCTCAAAAACATTAGAAGAGGGCACAACGGATCCTTGATCCTGGATGTTATGACAAAAATACAACAGGATAAAATGATCAACACAATTAAAAGACTAGGAGACACAAAGGTCTCATGCACCACTCCTAAACCAAAAATAACAAAACCTCTAACAAGTCTAGGGGTTATTAGGGGGTACAAACTAGAAGAGTCCCTTGAAAAATCTAATGAAATGATCAAAGATGCGAAAATCAAAATCCTAAGAGCTCTGTCCACGTACAAAACAAACGAAAGCACTATCTTGGTACAATTTATGGGACCACTTCCCAATTCGACCATAATAGGTTGCAAAACCTATGCAGTCGAACAGTACCGCATCAGAGTACTGCAATGCAAAAAGTGCAAGAAATTTGGGCATCGGGAAGCAAACTGCAATAATGATCAGATATGTGGGGTATGTGGGAAAGAACACCAAAACAAAGATTGCCAAAACAACTTACACTGCTCCAACTGTAAAGTAAGTGGACACGGGGCCACATCTGCCGATTGCCCATCCATAATGACACACGGAATAGCCTCGCAATTAAGTGCAACTGGCCGATACACCTACGCAGATGCCCTCAGAATTAATAAAGGCAAAACTGTCGAAGAATTACAAGAGTTAATAGAGCCTACAAAGCAAACATATGCTAAAACACTCACACAAACAAACACACACCACTCAAGCAGTGCAGCCTCTATTGAGAGACAACAGGACTGCCCAAACCAACGATTTGGCCATGAAGCACTACAACAACCTCCACTCCAGACCGAACAAAACAACAACACTGTAAAACCAAATAAACAGACTGCATTTAACTCAGAAACAATCATACCTCTCCTAAAAGATCTCCTTGCTCTTCTCTTACACCTGTTCACATCACAAACAACCCCTCGAGACCTAATGCCAGTCACAGAGCACCTGTGCCAATTACTAAAAGAATTAAATAAACCAGGAAACTAATTAAACACTCTCACCTTAATAATAAGTACCCAAATAAAAAGCATTGCCATGGATCCCCTAAACCCCATAACTATCCTCCAGTGGAATAGCAGGTCCCTCCAAAGACATAGAGGTGAACTGGAGGAATATATTAAAAACAATCCCCCAACCTTACTAATTATACAAGAACTGGGTCTCCAACCCAAAAACCAAAACCCAATTAAAATAAATGGATATCACTTCCCTCCGATACAAACTACCCGACCGACCAGGGGTGGGGGGGTGGCCATTTACTCCAAAATAGGCACAATAATCACCCCAACCGTAACAAACTTAAATAACCCGAATATCGAAATAATATCAGCAAAAATTGACGCTACCACAATTAATAACAGACAGACAAAGACGTACACCATACATAACGTGTATATAGCAAACGACGCACATTACAATACAATTAACGCAGACACGCTAAAAGCATTAGACGGACCAAACACCATTATCAGTGGAGACTTCAACGCAAAAAACCCACTGTGGGACGACTCAGCCACACAAAAATCCCAGGGAGTAGAGTAATCGAACAACTACTAGACGAAACAACCCTAACAATACTCAACGACGGACAACCAACTCACGTTTACCACTACGGTGACGAATTACGAGAATCTGCTATCGACCTTACCCTAGCGTCATCAGACATAGCACACCAAATAAACTGGGAAACTGACAGAGACGAACTATTAGGATCTGACCACCACCCCATACATATAACCATACTTAACACAATAGACACCGAAGATACACCTAATAATGACTTCAGAATAAATTTGAAAAACACGGACTGGGACAAGTACACGACGATCACCCAAAACCCACCCGACATCACCAAGCAAACAATAAATCTAGCCACTGAAACAGTAACCAAATTCATAATAAGCAACATCAAAAAGTCCTCTCCGCCCCCAAGAACTAAAAGAAAACAAAAACCAGGCACCCCCTGGTGGACAGCAGAGTGCTCTGCGGCCACGAAAAACAGGAAAAAAGCATTTAGAAGATACAAACGCACACGACGACCAGACGATAAAACGAAATTTAATGAAGCCACCAAACTAGCAAAAGAGACAATAACCAAGACCAAAACACAAGAGTGGCTAAATTTTTGCAATTCGATAGACACACAAACAAACATCAGAGAGGGATGGAGAAAAATAAAAATGATTAACAACCCGAAAAAACAACATATGCCCACCCTTTTGGTAGACAAGACCGAATTTAAGACGACCAAAGACAAAACCAACATATTAGCCGACACGTTTCGAAGACACAGCTCCAACGCCAACCTCGACCCACGTTTTCTACCAACCAAGACTTTTACTGAAGAAAAATATAAGGACCCCACAAAAACGAACAAACAAATACTAGACGAAGACATAACGCTTCACGAACTACTCGTAGCTCTTAAAAACAAAAGAAAAAGCTCATCCCCGGGTCCAGACCTGGTTACATATGAAATGATCAAAAAAGCACACACCAACCTCCAAAAAACGATCATTCAACTGTTTAACCGCATCTTCGCAGTGGGCGAATTCCCTGCTAAGTGGAAGAAAGCATTCATAATCCCCATTCTTAAACCAGGAAAACCTAAAACAGACCCCAACAGCTACAGACCCATATCACTCACCTCCCAACTAGGGAAAACTTTAGAAATAATAATAAAACAAAGACTCATGCACTATTGCGACACAGCAGGAATCTTACCGCCGCAACAAAGTGGTTTTCGCCCAAACCGCTCCACCCAAGACCACCTGGTAAGCCTAAACCAAGCAATAATAAATAGGATAAATAACCCAATCACCAAAAAACCTGCGTCTAATACGAAAGGACTATGTGCAGTGTTCCTGGACATCGAGAAGGCTTATGATATGTTATGGCATACCGGCCTTCTCAATAAATTAATTCAAATAGGAGTAACAGGAAATATGTTTAGTGTGATAAAATCATTTTTACAGAATAGAGAAATTTCAGTCAAAATCGATAATGAAACATCAGAATATAAAAAACTAGATAACGGAGTACCTCAGGGTAGTGTCATCAGCCCGCTTTTATACATTATCATGGTCTCAGACCTATCAAAAAACATCAATAAACAAAACACACTAAGCCAGTTTGCTGACGACACCTCCCTGTGGGGTAATGTCACACACAAAAAAACAAGAAACAGACCTGTCACCACAGGTATCCAAGAAATACAAAAAGATCTCGACAATATCACAAAATGGTTCATAGATAACGGTTTTAAATTAGCAGCACGTAAAACGCAAGCTATAATATTTCAGGGCAAAGCAATAGGGAAACGCACCTATCCTAGACTAAAAATAGATGGTGTAGAGGTAAACTACCAAACCAAAATAAAGTTCCTAGGAGTGATATTTCAGGAAACCCACCAGATAAAAGAATATGTAGACCAATGTATAGTAGCAGCAAACAGAGGATTAAACCTGATGAAGGTAGTATCAAAACCATCATGGGGGGCCAACATTAAAACTATGCTTAATCTATATCATGCCTTTGTGATGTCCAGGCTACTATATGCACCAACCTTATTATTAAATCTAAATATTACAACTCTAAAAAAGCTCTCAGACACCCAGGCCAGAGCTCTAAAAATAGCACTAGGAGTACCAACATCATCATCTAATATTAGTACAATAGCAGAAAGTGGACAAAGACCAATAGAGATCACAATAATGCAAAGAGCAATAAAAACGTATCTAAAACTACAGACAATGCCGGACAACCACCCAGCCAAAATAATAACAGCTCCTGACTCATCAACGCTTAGCCAAATAACCAATTACATAGAAGCAAGTTCAGGGCAAAAACTTATTATTAAGCCACTGATTAACCTGACAAACAAGACACCCACCTGGAAACTCAGACCACCCAACGTCAACAGAACATTAGAACAATACTCGAAAGTAAACTCCCCAACACTAATGAAACATATATTTTTGCAACAACTGGAAGAGTGCTATAAAGACTGGACTATAATTTATACGGACGGATCTCACGACCCAACTAATGGTAAGACAGGAATAGGAATATTTATCAAAAACCAAGCCGAAATTAGCCTCAAAATAACGGATAACACTACTATATTTACAGCTGAGATGATGGCCATATTAACTGGACTAGTGCAAGCTAGCAAAAACAAACCACCAAACACCAATTATTTAATAGCAACTGACTCTCTATCGGCACTAAAGGCGCTGGAAAAAAACTCGGGACAAAGACCAGATATTAATTATTTAATACTAAACAAAACAAACGAACTAATTGACAAGGGCAGTAAAGTAGACATAATATGGATCCCAGCCCACATTAATATACCAGGAAACGAAAGAGCGGATAAACTAGCAAAACAAGGACTGACCCAAAATAAAGAACTAAATATTTTAATGTCGCCTCAGGAAAACTTTAACCTACTAAATAAGCAACTCAACAAGATATGGCAAGGAAAATATAATATACTAGCTAAAGGTAGAAGACCCAAGATAGACAAAACAATCAAGACAACCCCAACATATTTTGACTCTACAAGAAGGGACCAGACAAGAATAACTAAACTACGTCTAGGTAGTGAAAGAACACACTACACAGATATTAAATGCAGTTGTGGGCAACGCCTGACATTCGAACATATATTAAAAAATTGCCAATTGATAGCCCAGGAAAGAAGGGATTTTACAGAATATTTGATAGAAAATAACATTCAGACTACAATAGAAGGGGTACTCAACCCTCCAAAACAGCTCTGGCAGGGGTGTCTTAGCAAACTTAATAGTCTCATCACCAAACACCCCCTTCACAGACTACTATGAAAGAAACTAGAGGGAAGATATCCCAAATTAAAACCCCAAATTACACTTAGGTGGTCCTATGCGCCCCACACGAAATTGAGACCAGTGGTGGGAAGCTAACTGTTGGGATGACTATACTCTCTCCATGTACATAACAGTATCCCATCCAGGGCCCGAGAATATATAGATAATTTTAAATATTTAGAATTTTTTTTTTTTTTTTTTTTTTTTTTACAATAGCCGATTGCTGGCTTTGTCCGCCAGCAAGGCGGGGGAAATCCGACATGAGGCGACGCCCCCCAAAATCCAGCCCTTGTGGGGGGCTGGGTGGCGGCAGACAATCCGACCCAAAACAACGTCCCAAAATAACGGACCTGGCGCGCCCCATTGTACCACCACCCAATGTGGCAAATACGATGGGCAGGTCCCACCCACCCACATTCCCCCACCACCCCACAAGGCCACGAACCCAACCACAACATAACCTCTCCCTCTCGCACAAACCACAGGAGGTATTGCGAGATGGTTCCCGAGCAATAGATGCCTACTATAGACATAGCTCGAGATATATAATCACCTTTTTTATAGTCCCCACAATCTCACACTGGATACCTCAGACACACAGCTCGCAACGAAGCCTAAAGGGGTGCTCTGGTTTCAGTGTGAAATTTACCCCCAAAACCTTGATTTTTGATTTATTCCCAAGACCTATAACCCCCCAAACCGGTGCCGGTAATCTGCCTCCACTCAGTCACCCACTGGGTATGAGTTGGGAGCTAGTGTCGGATTATAAACCTATGTTTTTTCCCCGGATGGGACCTATGTGTTAAAGGAACTTTTTTTTTTTTTTTTTTTTTTTTTTTTTTTTTTTTTGTGTGTGAGTGTGTGTGTGTTGTATTGTTGAAGTATCGTCTGGAAAGTGCATGTAGTAACATATATGTTTATTATTTCATCCCAACCCCATTGCACCCAGGAGGTCTGTCCTTTTTTACATTCCGTCTGCTTCCCCAGTGATGCCCCCTACCGCCCCACCATTGGTCGACTAAAGTAATGATTGGGAGGACCACCTAAATTTATACAACAAAATTACAAAGTAAATAAGGAAATAATAATGGATATATAAAAACAACTAATTAAATTATTATGACCAGGTAAATAAACAAGTAAAATTGAACAAATAATAAGCCAAATGATAAATGATTAAACAGGAGAAAGGAAAAAATAAAAGGGAAAAAATAATAATAATCAGAACTGCTAAATAATATAAAAGGAAAAAAAAAAAAAAAAAGAGAGAAGAAGAAAAACAAAAAGGGTGTTGGATTCTTTGTTGTTTTTTTTAAAAAAAATAAAATAAAAAATTTAAAAAAAAAAAAAAAAAAAAAAAGGGATACACCCGAACAACAAGAGCTCAGAACGACAGACAGCCTTGACCGGCCAGGCATTAGGTAACGAGTAAGCCACCAAACAACTCTGCGGACATTTGGAAACAATACAAGAGAACTACTTTGACATAGCCAGTGGGTTAAACCATCCCCTACCTTTTCCCCCACACCCCCCTCACCCAGCGCGAAAGCGGCGGAAGCCGGAAGCGCCCCCTACACTCCATCCATAATACAAGATATAACAAAATAAATAAATTATAAAGTTTAAGAAAGAAAGAGACTGGCTAATATGTAATAATAAACTAACAAAACCACAACAGTAAAAGTGTATGGTTTTTTTTTTTTTTATATAAACAATTAACTAGATAAAGGAAACCAGGTTTTTTTCTTCTTTTTTTTCATATATAATAAACGGGGAAAATGCCCCCCAAAACCCCCCAAAAACGGGGTAACATAGAACCATATCCAGTCACTGGCATAGAACCAGTACAAATCGAAATAACCAAAACCAATGATAAAATTAAACAACCAGCAATGGTTAAACAACAAATCAATCCAAAAACGCGAACTAGAAGTTCTGCCAAAAATACAATGGGCAACAATTCACACTCTGACGATAGCAACTCGGAGTCAGAAATAGATCAGCTCCCAACTAGTAATGCCCAAATGAACAAACAAATCACTGTCAACATAGAGAGTGACCTAGCTTTGTCAGAAACGGACTCGAACGCTTCTGTAACACCTCCCACCTCACCGAGCAATACCCAACAAAAGGCTACATCACGAGGGGCAAACAACAGGGATGGCCACAACGAGGCACATCGATCATCCATCAACCTCCAAAACAAACAGTATGGATCAGACAGGCAAACTATCACACCATTCCGATTCCCGGTGATAGTAACACCTGAACAAAAAGACGGGTTTCTACATACAACCATAAACGGCATACAGGCACAAATAAAAATCTCCCTGTCCCAAGAGAATATTATTCTCAAAAACATTAGAAGAGGGCACAACGGATCCTTGATCCTGGATGTTATGACAAAAATACAACAGGATAAAATGATCAACATAATTAAAATACTAGGAGAAACAAAGGTCTCATGCACCACTCCTAAACCAAAAATAACAAAACCTCTAACAAGTCTAGGGGTTATTAGGGGGTACGAACTAGAAGAGTCCCTTGAAAAATCTAATGAAATTATCAAAGATGCGAAAATCAAAATCCTAAGAGCTCTGTCCTCGTACAAAACAAACCAAAGCACTATCTTGGTACAATTTACGGGACCACTTCCCGAATCGACCATAATAGGTTGCAAAACCTATGCAGTTGAACAGTACCGCAGCAGAGTACTGCAATGTGAAAAGTGCAAGAAATTTGGGCATCGAGAAGCAAACTGCAAAAATGATCAGATATGTGGGGTATGTGGGAAAGAACACCAAAACAAAGATTGCCAAAACAACTTACACTGCTCCAACTGTAAAGTAAGTGGACACGGGGCCACATCTGACGATTGCCCATCCAAAATGACACATGGAATAGCCTCGCAATTAAGTGCAACTGGCCGATACACCTACGCAGATGCCCTCAGAATTAATAAAGGCAAAACTGTAGAAGAATTACAAGAGTTAATAGAGCCTACAAAGCAAACATATGCTAAAACACTCACACAAACAAACACACACCACTCAAGCAGTACAGCCTCTATTGAGAGACAACAGGACTGCCCAAACCAACGATTTGGCCATGAAGCACTACAACAACCTCCACTCCAGACCGAACAAAACAACAACACTACAAAACCAAATAAACAGACTGCATTTAACTCAGAAACAATCATACCTCTCCTAAAAGATCTCCTTGCTCTTCTCCTACACCTGTTCACATCACAAACAACCCCTCGAGACCTAATGCCAGTCACAGAGCACCTGTGCCAATTACTAAAAGAATTAAATAAACCAGGAAACTAATTAAACACTCTCATCTTAATAATAAGTACCCAAACACCCTAAAAAGCATTGCCATGGCTTGCCTAAACCCCATAACTATCCTCCAGTGGAATAGCAGGTCCCTCCAAAGACATAGAGGTGAACTGGAGGAATATATTAAAAACAATCCCCCAACCTTACTAATTATACAAGAACTGGGTCTCCAACCCAAAAACCAAAACCCAATTAAAATAAATGGATATCACTTCCCTCCGATACAAACTACCCGACCGACCAGGGGTGGGGGGGTGGCCATTTACTCCAAAATAGGCACAATAATCACCCCAACCGTAACAAACTTAAATAACCCGAATATCGAAATAATATCAGCAAAAATTGACGCTACCACAATTAATAACAGACAGACAAAGACGTACACCATACATAACGTGTATATAGCAAACGACGCACATTACAATACAATTAACGCAGACACACTAAAAGCATTAGACGGACCAAACACCATTATCAGTGGAGACTTCAACGCAAAAAACCCACTGTGGGATGACTCAGCCACACAAAAATCCCAGGGAGGTAGAGTAATCGAACAACTACTAGACGAAACAACCCTAACAATACTCAACGACGGACAACCAACTCACCTTTACCACTACGGTGACGAATTACGAGAATCTGCTATCGACCTTACCCTAGCGTCATCAGACATAGCACACCAAATAAACTGGGAAACTGACAGAGACGAACTATTAGGATCTGACCACCACCCCATACATATAACCATACTTAACACAATAGACACCGAAGATACACCTAATAATGACTTCAGAATAAATTTGAAAAACACGGACTGGGACAAGTACACGACGATCACCCAAAACCCACCCGACATCACCAAGCAAACAATAAATCTAGCCACTGAAACAGTAACCAAATTCATAATAAGCAACATCAAGAAGTCATCTCCGCCCCCAAGAACTAAAAGAAAACAAAAACCAGGTACCCCCTGGTGGACAGCAGAGTGCTCTGCGGCCACGAAAAACAGGAAAAAAGCATTTAGAAGATACAAACGCACACGACGACCAGACGATAAAACGAAATTTAATGAAGCCACCAAACTAGCAAAAGAGGCAATAACCAAGACCAAAACACAAGAGTGGCTAAATTTTTGCAATTCGATAGACACACAAACAAACATCAGAGAGGGATGGAGAAAAATAAAAATGATTAACAACCCGAAAAAACAACATATGCCCACCCTTTTGGTAGACAAGACCGAATTTAAGACGACCAAAGACAAAACCAACATATTAGCCGACACGTTTCAAAGACACAGCTCCAACGCCAACCTCGACCCACGTTTTCTACCAACCAAGACTTTTACTGAAGAAAAATATAAGGACCCCACAAAAACGAACAAACAAATACTAGACGAAGACATAACGCTTCACAAACTACTCGTAGCTCTTAAAAACAAAAGAAAAAGCTCATCGCCGGGTCCAGACCTGGTTACATATGAAATGATCAAAAAAGCACACACCAACCTCCAAAAAACGATCATTCAACTGTTTAACCGCATCTTCGCAGTGGGCGAATTCCCTGCTAAGTGGAAGAAAGCATTCATAATCCCCATTCTTAAACCAGGAAAACCTAAAACAGACCCCAACAGCTACAGACCCATATCACTCACCTCCCAACTAGGGAAAACTTTAGAAATAATAATAAAACAAAGACTCATGCACTATTGCGACACAGCAGGAATCTTACCGCCGCAACAAAGTGGTTTTCGCCCAAACCGCTCCACCCAAGACCACCTGGTAAGCCTAAACCAAGCAATAATAAATAGGATAAATAACCCAATCACCAAAAAACCTGTGTCTAATACGAAAGGACTATGTGCAGTGTTCCTGGACATCGAGAAGGCCTATGATATGTTATGGCATACCGGCCTTCTCAATAAATTAATTCAAATAGGAGTAACAGGAAATATGTTTAGTGTGATAAAATCATTTTTACAGAATAGAGAAATTTCAGTCAAAATCGATAATGAAACATCAGAATATAAAAAACTAGATAACGGAGTACCTCAGGGTAGTGTCATCAGCCCGCTTTTATACATTATCATGGTCTCAGACCTATCAAAAAACATCAATAAACAAAACACACTAAGCCAGTTTGCTGACGACACCTCCCTGTGGGGTAATGTCACACACAAAAAAACAAGAAACAGACCTGTCACCACAGGTATCCAAGAAATACAAAAAGATCTCGACAATATCACAAAATGGTTCATAGATAACGGTTTTAAATTAGCAGCACGTAAAACGCAAGCTATAATATTTCAGGGCAAAGCAATAGGGAAACGCACCTATCCTAGACTAAAAATAGATGGTGTAGAGGTAAACTACCAAACCAAAATAAAGTTCTTAGGAGTGATATTTCAGGAAACCCACCAGATAAAAGAATATGTAGACCAATGTATAGTAGCAGCAAACAGAGGATTAAACCTGATGAAGGTAGTATCAAAACCATCATGGGGGGCCAACATTAAAACTATGCTTAATCTATATCATGCCTTTGTGATGTCCAGGCTACTATATGCACCAACCTTATTATTAAATCTAAATATTATAACTCTAAAAAAGCTCTCAGACACCCAGGCCAGAGCTCTAAAAATAGCACTAGGAGTACCAACATCATCATCTAATATTAGTACAATAGCAGAAAGTGGACAAAGACCAATAGAGATCACGATAATGCAAAGAGCAATAAAAACGTATCTAAAACTACAGACAATGCCGGACAACCACCCAGCCAAAATAATAACAGCTCCTGACTCATCAACGCTTAGCCAAATAACCAATTATATAGAAGCAAGTTCAGGGCAAAAACTTATTATTAAGCCACTGATTAACCTGACAAACAAGACACCCACCTGGAAACTCAGACCACCCAACGTCAACAGAACATTAGAACAATACTCAAAAGTAAACTCCCCAACACTAATGAAACATATATTTTTACAACAACTGGAAGAGTGCTATAAAGACTGGACTATAATTTATACGGACGGATCTCACGACCCAACTAATGGTAAGACAGGAATAGGAATATTTATCAAAAACCAAGCCGAAATTAGCCTTAAAATAACGGATAACACTACTATATTTACAGCTGAGATGATGGCCATATTAACTGGACTAGTGCAAGCTAGCAAAAACAAACTACCAAACACCAATTATTTAATAGCAACTGACTCTCTATCGGCACTAAAGGCGCTGGAAAAAAACTCGGGACAAAGACCAGATATTAATTATTTAATACTAAACAAAACAAACGAACTAATTGACAAGGGCAGTAAAGTAGACATAATATGGATCCCAGCCCACATTAATATACCAGGAAACGAAAGAGCGGATAAACTAGCAAAACAAGGACTGACCCAAAATAAAGAACTAAATATTTTAATGTCGCCTCAGGAAAACTTTAACCTACTAAATAAACAACTCAACAAGATATGGCAAGGAAAATATAATATACTAGCTAAAGGTAGAAGACCCAAGATAGACAAAACTATCAAGACAACCCCAACATATTTTGACTCTACAAGAAGGGACCAGACAAGAATAACTAAACTACGTCTAGGTAGTGAAAGAACACACTACACAGATATTAAATGCAGTTGTGGGCAACGCCTGACATTCGAACATATATTAAAAAATTGCCAATTGATAGCCCAGGAAAGAAGGGATTTTACAGAATACTTGATAGAAAATAACATTCAGACTACAATAGAAGGGGTACTCAACCCTCCAAAACAGCTCTGGCAGGGGTGTCTTAGCAAACTTAATAGTCTCATCACCAAACACCCCCTTCACAGACTACTATGAAAGAAACTAGAGGGAAGATATCCCAAATTAAAACCCCAAATTACACTTAGGTGGTCCTATGCGCCCCACACGAAATTGAGACCGGTGGTGGGAAGCTAACTGTTGGGATGACTATACTCTCTCCATGTACATAACAGTATCCCATCCAGGGCCCGAGAATATATAGATAATTTTAAATATTTAGATTTTTTTTTTTTTTTTATTTTTTTTTTTACAATAGCCGATTGCTGGCTTTGTCCGCCAGCAAGGCGGGGGAAATCCGACATGAGGCGACGCCCCCCAAAATCCAGTCCTTGTGGGGGGCTGGGTGGCGGCAGACAAACCGACCCAAAACAACGTCCCAAAATAACGGACCTGGCGCGCCCCATAGTACCACCACCCAATGTGGCAAATACGATGGGCAGGTCCCACCCACCCACATTCCCCCACCACCCCACAAGGCCACGAACCCAACCACAACATAACCTTTCCCTCTCGCACAAACCACAGGAGGTATTGCGAGATGGTTCCCGAGCAATAGATGCCTACTATAGACATAGCTCGAGATATATAATCACCTTTTTTATAGTCCCCACAATCTCACACTGGATACCTCAGACACACAACTCGCAACGAAGCCTAAAGGGGTGCTCTGGTTTCAGTGTGAAATTTACCCCCCAAACCTTGATTTTTGATTTATTCCCAAGACCTATAACCCCCCAAACCGGTGCCGGTAATCTGCCTCCACTCAGTCACCCACTGGGTATGAGTTGGGAACTAGTGTCGGATTATAAACCTATGTTTTTTCCCCGGATGGGACCTATGTGTTAAAGGAACTTTTTTTTTTTTGTTTGTTGTGTGAGGTGTGTGTGTTGTATTGTTGAAGTATCGTCTGGAAAGTGCAGGTAGTAACATATATGTTTATTATTTCATCCCAACCCCATTGCACCCATGAGGTCTGTCCTTTTTTACATTCAGTCTGCTTCCCCAGTGATGTCCCCTACCGCCCCACCATTGGTCGACTAAAGTAATGATTGGGAGGACCACCTAAATTTATACAACAAAATTACAAAGTAAATAAGGAAATAATAATGGATATATAAAAACAACTAATTAAATTATTATAACCAGGTAAATAAACAAGTAAAATTGAACAAATAATAAGCCAAATGATAAATGATTAACAGGAGAAAGGAAAAAATAAAAGGGAAAAAATAATAATAATCAGAACTGCTAAATAATATAAAAGGAAAAAAAAAGAGAGAAGAAAAACAAAAAGGGTGTTGGATTCTTTGTTGTTTTTTAATAAAATAAAATAAAAAATTTAAAAAAAAAATAATTAAAAAAAAAAAAAAAAAAAAAAAAGGGGATACACCCGAACAACAAGAGCTCAGAACGACAGACAGCCTTGACCGGCCAGGCATGAGGTAACGAGTAAGCCGCCAAACAACTCTGCGGACATTTGGAAACAATACATGAGAACTACGTTGACATAGCCAGTGGGCTAAACCACCCCCTCCCTTTTCCCCCACACCCCCCTCACCCAGCGCAAAAGCGGCGGAAGCCGGAAGCGCCCCCTACACTCCATCCATGAGTGAGTACAATTAGAGTCACCTAGAGTCTCGGCATTGGTAGCGGAACTACTAAGAGTGTCTGCCTCTGAGTCGTCCTTGGTCGTCAGTTGGCGGTGTGTCGTCGAAATAAAGATCCTATGAAAATGTAAAACACGTGTTGCGGGTTCTGCCTCTCTCCTGCTGTGGCTGCCGTAGCGGTATCGTCCCATTGTATCTCCATCGTTTCAATCATCTCCTCGCACCCTAGAGTGACCCATATGACGAACAACTACAACACCACACTCGATCCACATCACAACAAAATTGGCGCTGCGAGCAGGATGGGCCCAAAGGGTGCGAGGAATGGCCAAACAACATTTTCCGGCTGGACAGACGGACGGCAGCCATTAACATCATGGCAGAGAGGGGCGGCAGTGACAGCCGACATGGTACTGAAAGCACACCGCTGGCGTCGTGGCCAAACATTTTCTGGCTCGACTAAGGGACCACAGAAGACGGACGGCAGCCATCAACACCATGGCAGACGGGGACGGCAGTGGCAGTCGACCGGACCCTGACAGCACACCGCATGGCGCTAACAACGCGCCGACGACCATCCTTCGTGGCATGACGGACGCCAGATATCACCAACAGCAGCAAAAAAAACGGTCAGGACAAGCTAAAGACGTATTTTTCACTCAACTATATAAATCACAAACTTTGTGCCCTTTGTTAAAAAGGTATGGACGGTATTAGACATTTTTTTTAGAAAGAAGAAGAATGGAACAACAAAAAATGTGTCACAAGCATTTGCTTTATTTGAAAGACACAAAGTGACCTTTTTAGTGCTAGTACTTAGTGTAGATTTTAATTTTAATTTGTGTGTTTATGTGATTATTTTAGTTAGGCTAAAATGTGCAACATTAGAAAGTTGTATTGAATATGATCAAGTTTTTTTTTAAAAAAAAAGAAAGAATATATAGATATTTAGATGTTTTATTGAAATTGTGCTAAATTCGGGCGTGCATTTATTTTGCTGTGTGATGTTACTGTATAGGTATTGGAATGTAAGTTTTTGTGGCAATACCTATTTTGTTAAGTAAGAACTTATGTCCCGTGTGGTAATATAGTTTGTAGTTTTATTTTTGTATCTTTGTTTTAGAGTTTCGCTGGTTTAGGAATTTGGAATTCCTTGGCTAGCCCTAGTTCATCACTGAGGTTTGGCAAAAGATAGTTTGCATCCTAGTGAGTGGTCTATGTGTTGCTAGCTTTAGTCAGGTCACTGTGGACGCTGGCTGGAAATCGTTTCTTTTGTTACGTGTTGTCGCGTCTGATTAGATGTGTAGCATATATTTGTTTATCCATATTGTGTACTTGTAAGTAAGAGCGAATGGGCTGAGATGGGTGCACATGTGATGTTAAGTCTCTTTGTTTGTTGAATGCAGTACGATGATGCAAGTAGAGTAGCGTTATAGGAAACCTACGTGTACTGGAGCCAGGGTGCTCGGAAGGTATTTATTTTGGTTACTTCTTTGGTTCTTTTTTGACAGCTGATTAGCTGCAGTTTTGTTTAAATATTGCTCTCAAGGTAGGTGCACAAGAGGGGAGGAGCTTAAAAGCACCCTGCTTGTCTGCACTGGCGTCAAGCCCTTGAGGTTTGCAATATAGGTTTTAAAGGAGCAGGAGGAAGCTCCAGGAATATTTTAGTGAGTTGACAGCTGTGATGCTGTATTGATTTTGTGAGTATTATACATTGCTCCTAGAGGTTATGTAGCAGTGAGGGGAGTAGCCTAAAAGCAACCCCATTGTTCTACATTGTGCGTAAAGCAACTCTGGTTTAGCAGATGTGATCAGAAGTCTCGGTAGTGGTATAAAGCATTGGATAGACAGAATTCAAAAGTAACCATAGAACATTTCTTGTATTTAGAGGTTTCCATTTGAGATTGTTAAAATAGTATAACTTTAGTATGTTTAGTGATTTGTTTGTTGACTTTTTGGTGTGCTAGACCTTTGAATCATGGAGGACCATGATTATTTTTAGTAGGGGGGAATAATGTAGCCCGTGTTAGTTTAGGTATTTGTGTCATCATCGTGTATGTATGTGTATAGTCGCATCCCCACGCTCTGCAGCAAAGTAGGTCATCGGCCGCTAGGTGAATCACGCGTCGCGGTCTGCTAACAGGTATATAGTAATGTGTATGACTGTGCCATTGAGTGCGTATTTTTATTGTTTATGATCACTCCCTTTGTTTTAAAGCGCGCGCTATATTGATACTAGCTGTGTTAGAGTGCGTGCCTTTACTGTTATATATTGTTTTAGGTAGTTAGTGAGTGAAGTTAATATTTATATATTTAGAAAGGAGATAGTTTATATTTTTAATTGATGTATTTTTGTATGATGTATAATGTTATTGTATTTGTGTATTTTGCAATTTATGTGTGTGTGAATGCTTTTTCTGAAGCCCGCCAACACAGATTTTATTTTATTAAAGGTTTAATTCTTCCGATTATATATATAAAAAGATTGGTATATTAAAGTATAATTAAAGTAGTTTCACTGTATATTTGAATTATTATGTAATTGTTAGGCATATAGCTATAATTGTTAGTTGAAAGCAAGTAAAGAAACACAAAAGTTATTTTTAGAAGCCTTTTCACACTAGATTTTCATTTTCATAACCCGTGGGCTTCGGGGAGGGCCGCTTGTTACGTTTCCAGTATTTATTTAAAGACCCTGCTTAGAATAATTAAAAGACTTTAAATATAATTAATTCTTTCTCTCATATCCTATGCAGACTGGTTGCTCAATTTACTATTTGACTGGTTAAAAGTGTGTCTTGTAGTCAGACGACAAATTTACAAACTAATAAATTGCGAACTTTTAGCTAGATTGAAAACCGTTAAATCCCTCTAAATTAATATGCATTCATTTCAACATCCTGCTCATTCGCCCCCATTTCAATCTAAGAATCTATTGGTCTATCATGCATATAAATTAACTACTAAGAGGTATTAACAAGAAAAATAAGATTTAATAAAGGTTTAACAAGTTAACAATAATCAAAATACGATCGCGAATAGTCTACTGCTCTATCTCTACGCGCATGAATTCGATTCTTGTCACACTTTAAATTGCCTTCGATTGTTCATTTAACATTTGTATTCTGAACTTGTACTCAGCTGGATTGCTTGTATCAGCCTGGTCTCTTTATTTGGTCAGTCAGTTTATTTCACAGTCCCACTCTAGCGACGCACGTGGTGCATGAGGAAAACGCTCCTTTTTCATGTAGCTAGGGAACTTGAACTTTAAAGACATGGACCCTCAATGTAGAGTTCACCAGCAGAACCAAAGCAAGACGAGGTAAGGCATGGACGATAGGAACCGATCTGGGGAACAATGGCTCTAATATACTTTCGATTGAACACTTCCTACTAAAGCATGTCCCAGATAAAATGCACTGAGTAAGAGTTTCGACCTCGTGTCGTTTTACAATTAGATTTAGAAAAAATGTAATCATCTCACGCATGTTTTCATTTAACAGCGTGACGTATGAAACAATAAAATAGATACAACGTTAAATTAATGTTCATACAAGGGGTAATTCAAACTAACAAAAGCGCTTCACAATTTACAATTAAAATTACACGCAATAATTGAATTACATGAAGAACTCATATCGAGTACAGGCATTCTGACTCTTAATGAATTGAAACAATATAAATTAAAGTACAACATGGAAAAGGAGTTACAATCAATTTATATTCCGTAACTTATAGGTTTTTCTCAGCCATTTCTCTGGACCATGCTCAAGTGTTATGGAAATATAATACATAGCATAAATACATACTTAAACAACATAGGCAAAATACTATTAAATAAAATGATACCTTTTTATGAGAAGTCGAATGGTGTCTTGATTCTCAACGGCTTGTCGGCTTGCCCCTCGTGACCGGAGTTAGCTGAAATGGACCTAGCTAATGTGTTCTCCCAGTGACGGAGCGGAGGCGTGTAGGCACATATATAGAAAAGCATATTGCGTATCACGTGACTGTTCGCGAAGCATGTGGTTGGTTCGAGAACCGGACAATGGTCCTAAAGTTACATAACATCTTGACCTGTTCTAGAAGCACTTCGAAAAAGGAAGCTTTGAACAAAGGAGTCAAGGGTTTCAAATATTCGAATTTGAAGTAAACAAGCTAAGTGGGTCATCAGGTCGGACATTTTTATCAGACTTGTGACACCGCTCCTATGGGATATAATGAGCGTGTGTGGTTTGAGTGAGTACAATTAGAGTCACCTAGAGTCTCGGCATTGGTAGCGGAACTACTAAGAGTGTCTGCCTCTGAGTCGTCCTTGGTCGTCTGTTGGCGGTGTGTCGTCGAAATAAAGATCCTATGAAAATGTAAAACACGTGTTGCGGGTTCTGCCTCTCTCCTGCTGTGGCTGCCGTAGCGGTATCGTCCCATTGTATCTCCATCGTTTCAATCATCTCCTCGGACCCTAGAGTGACCCATATGACGAACAACTACAACACCACACTCGATCCACATCACAACACATGTATCTCAGGCCATGAATATCAGTTTTTAATTATCCATAATACAGAATCTGTCACATTTAGGGTTCCTTTTAACATAAATTATTACTGACATTTGTAGTTTATCATTCAGACTGTGCACAAACTGATGACAATGTGTTTAATCATCATAAATTTCTAATAAATTTTGATTCTAATCATTCACCCTTTGATTAAAAGAAAAAAGTAAACAAAATCTCACACTGTTTATACCAGGGGTGGGCAACTTCTTCAGTCGGCGCGCCGGGTATGGGAAAATGAAGTCCTTGGCGGGCCGGATTACTAAATCAATACCTTAATCGCGTATTAATCCACCTATGCAAGGAATAAATCGTATTTAATGTAAACTTTAAACTTATAAACATTAAAGCATAGAGACCAAAAACAGTATTAATGAATTTAACGTAATGTACTTCAATAGCTGCTGAAGTCAATGAGACATCTGTGGTCGATCAAAGTTTTTAACAAGTTGTTTGAACTCTGGCTGCATGTCGGACGTAGAAATTCTCAGTAAAGACTGCACGTGAACATCAGTTAGATTGGAACGCAGCTTTGTCTTGTTAATGTTCATGGTCGAAAATGTTTGTTCGCAAATGTATGTAGATCCGAACAGAACAAGTAGTTTCATGGCCATCTTTCTCAGGTTGGCAAACTTGGACTCATTCAGTGACGCATAAAATGTGTCAATGCTTTCAGATTGGAATTTTTCTTTCAGTGTAGAGTCACACTGCAGATCAATCAGTTCCAGCTGTAGAGCATCCTGCGCCTTTTCAAAGTCAGTTGTAAACGGTGATGATAAGATATCAATCTCAGCAGCAAGTTTCTGGAAGTCCGCAAAACGACGAGAAAATTCATTGTCTAGTGCAGATATCATATGGGTGTACTTCTCAGTTGACATCATCTGGGGTGCCATAGTTTCGAGTGTTGGAAAGTGTGTTGTGATATTCTGACTGAACTGGCGAGAAAACAGTTTTAGCTTCACCTTGAATGCCTTCACTTTTGAGTACATTTCGTGAGCAAAAGTGCCCTTCCCTTGGTCTGGTGTTCAATTCATTCATATGTTCAAAGAGATCAACTGCAAACGCCAGATCTGGCAGCCATTCTGATTTTCTGAGTTGATGATATTCTGTATCTTTCCCTTTCATCTCCAAAAACAGTAAGATTTCTGTTTTCAGGTCCCAGACACGTCTCAGAACTTTCCCCAAACTCAACCAGCGTACAGCGGTATGATACAAAACACCACTGTGATCAGAACCGCAATCTTCCAGAAGTGTGATAAACTGTCTGTGATTTAGACCTCTCGCCCTGATGAAATTAACAATTTTCACAACTGGATCCACAACATGTTTCATGTCAAGCACACTTTTACACACCACTTCCTGGTGTATTATGCAATGTAGAAATATCAATTCCCTGGTGCAATCGACCTCTGCAACACTGTCACCCAGTCTCTTCAGTAGACCAACTTTCTTTCCTGTCAAAGATGGAGAACCATCCGTAGTAACACTTACCATTTTCTGCCATGGTAATTGCATTGTGTGCAAGGCATTTTCCACACGTTCGAAAATATCTTCCCCAGTAGTAGTGTCTTTCATTGATTCCATTGACAGCAATTCTTCTGTGATTTCAAAGTTTTCTGAAATGCTTCGTACAAAGATGAGCAACTGTGCAGTGTCATCGATGTCAGTGCTTTCATCCAATGCCAGGGAAAACAGCTGAAATGAAGGTACACGCCCTTTCAGTTGTGATGTCAGGTCTTCACCAATTGCTTCAATGCGGCGAGCCACAGTTCTTCTCGACAAACTGACTTCTTCAAACTTCTTTCTGTGTTCTGGACAGACTTGATCAGCTACATCGAGCATGCACTTTTTGACAAATTCACCATCACAAAACGATTTGCTGTGCTTAGCAATGTTGTATGCAGCCACAAAGCTGGCATGAGTAGCAGCTTTCTGGGCTATTTTGGCTTTTCCGAATACATTCTGCTGCTTTACAAGTTTTCTGTCCAGTTCTGTTGCTTTTGTTTGCCGTTCCGCTGCTGATAAAGTACTGCCATAGCCTGCATGTTTCGTCACATAATGGCGGCTAATGTTGTACTCTTTCAACAGGGCAACACTTTCACTGCACAGCAAACATACTGCTTTCTTGCCGACTTCTGTGAAAAAGTACTTAGGCATCCAATCTTTGTTAAATGCGCGACACTCGCTGTCAACTTTACGTTTCTTGGCAAAATCCATGATAAAAATTTTATTGTAAATTCTAAATCTAACCGAAAACAACCAAAGAATAACTAACAGTCACTATTACTGCGACACAGTAAGAAAGTAGTGGGAGATTGGGCAGGATGTGGCAGGATGTGGACGGGGCCACATTACCATGGCGGTTAATGTTGTACTCTTTCAACATGGCAACGCTTTCACTGCACAGCAAACATACTGCTATCTTGCAGACTTCTGTGAAAAAGTACTTAGGCATCCAATCTTTGTTAAATGGCTACACTTGCTGTCAACTTTATGTTTCTTGGCAAAATCCATGATAAAAATTTTATTGTAAATTCTAAATCTAACAGAAAACAACCAAAGAACAACTAACAGTCACTATTAACTGCGACGCAGAAAGAAAGTAGTGGGAGATTGCGGCGGGATGTGGACGCGGGCCACATTACCATGTATGGCCAGAAACAGTCAGCGGGCCGGTCAAAATCCCTTCGCGGGCCGTATGTTGCCCGTCCCTGGTTTATACTGAATTCACCTGATAGCTTAAATAGATTTAAGCAACAAATTATAAAAAGAGCAAACTTAGAGCAATTGTTCCAAAAACTGAGTTATCTGAGTTGTTGCAATCAGAAATATAAATATGTCAAACAATAATATGACTAATGGCACTGTTCTTGATTATATAATACAAATTTTACAAAAGTGCAAAGTGAGTATTGCTGTTTAGTCATATATATATACATGTATATATATATATATATATATATATATATATATATATATATATATATATATGTACACTCGGCGTATTAAAATGCACATTAAGAAAACATATTTGAACTGGCCCAGTTTGTTATTTACATGTTACACACATCATTATAGTTTTTAATGGTTAATATAACATTTGATCTCGTGTGCTTCTTTAATCTAGGACAATTAAGATTTTTAAGAGTTATTATTATTATTTGTTTCAACGTTCTAAATCTGCGCTTTCTTTTTCTTGTAATAAAAAACCAAATAAGGTAGCAAGAAATTTCTTTACTGCTGTAACTGTAATCATTAACCTGCTAGTAGATTCAATCAAAGTGCTAATGTTCAATTACTATTTCTCTGTCAGTATTGTGAGACTTGATTCCCTTTTGTAAAGAAAAGTTACCTTCGTCTTAATTAAAACAACAGACTCCTACATTATTGTCTTGAACATTGTCGACTGAAGACAGAAAGGTCAGTTACGTTTTCCTTTAGTAATATATTATATTTTACACTTATGAAGTAAACCTCATTTATGCGTGATAGACTGCACATTTAATTCAAACTTAATTCAAACAATAAGGAAAACAATTTTTCACAATTAAAGATTGTGGAACTTTTAGAATTGATGTCACAAATGCATCCCACAATTCGTATTACTTAATTAGCTATTTAACATTCCTCCCCACCACCACCTCCACTACAGTGACCTTAAAATCTACAATTCGCGTTTAGTCTTAAGTATCAACATGGTCATTGATCTCTACAAGAAACTCTTCACTTCTTACTGCATAGGCTTGCATTGACACACATTTTATTTAGAACATGATAGCTATTTATAGCTTTAGTTTTCTAAAATTAGCCAGATGACGGTATTCAGAATTCAACAAAATCTGACATCAGAACAATGATGACGTTAAACAATCTAAATAATAGATTAGAGTTTTCAAAAACAAAGCGTTACAGCCTAGTCCTACTTCATTATTTCCCTTCTTTTCCCACACTTAAAAAATTATTTTCGCCTAAAGTAAAGTTAGCGGAAATGACATCATATGCCCATATCGTCAATAGTTTCGGTGTAGCGCCCGGAAGTACTTCTGAGCGCGCCAGTGAGCGACCATTCTGTCTCTGTGAAGCGGCGGTCTTACATCGACGGGAGATTTCTCAACGGTGTCTAACTTGTGACGATTGTTAAGCCTTGGTTGAACACAGCTCCTTCTAACGGTAAGAATCGCTCACTTTTTCTCAAAGGTCACGAGAACATAAGATACAATGCGGTTAAAACAATGTCTATTTTAAATGCTAAAGATTGAACAGGAAAAATATATCTACTTTCGGTTTTATAACTTAAATGAGACTTATAGCATGGCGGAATATTAATCCTTTCTAAGTGTTCTCTACTTTCGGTTTCTAGTTTACTCTCTATAATAAGTAATCCGATTATTTGCTAAACATTTATTGACTCTCTATCGATGTGTGCGTGTGTGTGTGTGTGTGTGTACCTCTTTGGACTGGGGTGGTGTGGGGCTGTCTGCCACTAAGCAGTATTTAATATTCGATTGATGAACACTTCTTTCATTAAAAACGGTAGAGATAATGCGTTTCACAACAGTTCGAAAATTAAAAAACTAACGTCACTAGCTCAATGAAACACAATTTAAGCAGTTCTTGACTACATCAGGTTATCTGTGCATACAAGCTCTAAAATGTTAGGCTACTTTCGCTTTTCGAAAGAAGGCTTAATACCATTACCAAAATTCCACGCTAGTCTACTTTCGTTTTGCAGAAACAGATTTAATAATACCCGTGACGCAAGCTTTCCAGATAAAAGAATTACTCGCCTACATTCGTTTTCTCATTCGCTATTTCACTTTCACTGTACATCACTGGAGTATGATTAGGCCTGCTTGCAAACTGCACATACTAAACATAGCTAAGGTTCAGCTTACAGCGTTTACGCACTATGCAATACACGTACACGATTCATTAGGCTGTTCATTACACCATGTACGCCTTAAATTCAACTTATTACAGATAAAGACCACAAGATGAACACAGGATTCAGCTTACAGCATGTACGCACTAGTCGATGTAAACACAGCTGTACAATGAAGAATACTGTAAAGCACATTCCTAGTCGCCACTGTAATGCATTTCGCCCTGTTTTCTAGAAAGAAGACCGAATGGGGAAAAACATCGTTATTGCTGCGCACGTTCATTGCAAGAAATATCAATAACATACGATACATTTACAATTACTAGTTCTGGTGCGGGATGGGGGTGGGGGAATCTTAAAACACGCGCATGCCTTAATTTTGTCATGAAAAAAAGAAACTGTTTGCAATAGGACTGAATTATAATTATTTTTGCTTGTCAAATGAGTCATTTATAGTGTGATTGTATGAGTATGTGTGTATGTGTGTGTGTGTGAGAGAGAGTGAGAGAGAGAGAGAGGGAGAGAGAGGGAGAGAAAGAAAGAGAGAGAACAGTTCTGCGTAGCTTTGGACTGTTGATGTATTTTTCGTTGTTTGTTTTCATTTTGATTTACACACGACATTTTGGAAGTCTATCTCTATAATTATATATATTCTAATTCAAAAAAACACTTTCTCTCAAGATGTGGACCGAATCCACAGATCTTAGTGAAATGACCTGCCCCGGCTGCCTCCAAATTTGTAACGTACCAAAAATTCTCAAGTGTGGTCATCTACTATGTTGGGATTGCCTGAAGAGTTTGCTGACTTCAACGTCTAGCTCATTCACCTTACAATGCCCTTCATGTGGAACCTACATCTCGTCGTGCCTTGAGTGGCGTTTAAAGACACAGGATGACCTTGATCGCGCCTTCCCGACCGATCGGGCCTTGGAAGGCATAGTCAGGAGCTCAGAGCTGTTGAGTGGAAGTCATGTCTGCCATAAACATGAAGCGGAAGTGGCGTCATCCATATGCCTGCAGTGTGAGCATATGTTATGCAAGTCTTGCGAGAGTGATCACCTGACGAAGACGTTACCAAACCAGCACATGGTGAAGGACTTGGCGACGCTGACTCCACAGACTCTTGCTGACAACCGTCTCGGGATTTGCCCCTTTCATCGGCAGCAAATCTTTGGAATTTGTTCTGACCATCGGGTGGCTGTTTGCCCGTCGTGCATTAATTTCCACCACCGGTCCTGCCCTCGAGTGACGGATTTACAAACTGTTCGAGCAGAAGCAGAAAAGTCATTTGCCAAAATGGAATCGCAGTTAAGCACAGTGGAGTCTCTGTTTGCGGAAAAGGCGCGTTATTTCGCAAGTCAGTTGGACAAAACAGAGAGTATTGCAAGAACTGGGATCAAGGCCATAGACCAAACTTTTAATCAGCTCCAGGAGTGTTTGGAAACTTGTCGAAAACGTTTGAAACAGCTGATGCAAGATGACGTCGAGAAAATTAAACAGATTATTGATGAGACGAAAAAGGTCGTTGATCAGAAACTCGGAAGAGTGACGTCACACAGGCAGTTATTACAACGCGTCCAGAACACAGTCTCCAGCAGTGACATCACTTACATGGCAACCATTCTGAAGAACCGAACCAACGAAATTGTCATGGATACCATTATGCCAGATGACCCGGTTTTTACTCAAACGATTATGATCATTGACATGGAGATGTGTAACCGACTACTGAAAGACGTTGACTGTCTTATCCAGCCAAGCATCCCAGACACGCGCACAGAAAGCGTTTCAGAAAAACGTTTTCAAACGAAAACGTCTGAATCCAATTATGAGGTCAGTAGATTATGTAATGTTATGAGAGAAATGTTATTCCTTCCACAATTTCAAAATAAACAAATCCAGCACTTTTACATACAATACATTTTAACCTTACTATAAAGTCGAAAAACTTTGAGCCTCTAGTGTATGTTATAGATGTACACACGTGTATACGTAGACATTTATATTGTAATGGGAGTAAATGTGTGTGTGTGTGGGGGGAACAGAATATATGAACACCAGTCATTCCCCGTCTATAAAGAAACTCCTTTCGTTAACCGGTATTACTAGCAACCTTTGCGGTCCAGTGATAATTCATGAAATAAAAAGCAAATGAAATAAATAACAATGTAGATACTTCGAATAAAGAGTATAAGATATAAATGTCTTTCTTTCCTTCTTCACTCTTTTCCCGCCCTTCCGTCCTTCAAGTATTCTTTCTTTCTTTCTTTTCTTTTCCTTCTTTCTTTTTTCTTTTCTTTTCTTTCTTTCTTTCTTTCTTTC
Organism: Sinotaia quadrata; assembly: GCA_028829895.1. Lineage (NCBI taxonomy): Eukaryota > Metazoa > Mollusca > Gastropoda > Architaenioglossa > Viviparidae > Sinotaia > Sinotaia quadrata. The sequence goes on from CM054179.1 coordinate 73,824,291, forward strand.
TTTCTTTCTTTTTTCTTTTCGTTTCTTTTCTTTCTTTTCTTTCTTTCTTTCTTTCTTTCTTTCTTTCTTTGTTTCTTTGTTTGTTTGTTTCTTTCTTTCTATTCTTTCTTTCTTTCCTTCTTTCTATTCTTTCTTTCTTTTCTTTTCCTTCTTTTTTCTTTTCGTTTCTTTTCTTTCTTTTCTTTTCTTTCTTTCTTTGTTTCTTTGTTTCTTTCTTTTCTTTTCCTTCTTTCTTTTTTCTTTTCGTTTCGTTTCATTTCTTTTCTTTCTTTCTTTCTTTCTTTCTTTCTTTCTTTCTTTCTTTCTTTCTTTCTTTCCATTCTGAATGCTATGTAATTACTGACAATACAGTTATCTACACGGTTCGTACCATACTGTCTTTCTAAAAGAGAAAGTACCATTTCTGGAGCCAAAATTAGTAGATGTGATTTGTTGATTATGTGGATATTGTTAGAAAGTAAGGATATTTATTATAATATCATATAATATCTGAATGCAGTAATAATATTCTTTGCTGGTTGACTTTTGTGCAAGTGTTCTGGTCTCTAATTATTTCTCTCATGTAATTGTTGTGGTTTTTTTCTTTTCGTTTTTTAAATCCCGGCCTTCAGTTGCGGCATGACTTCGGTGACCTGCTCACCTGTTCCTACACTGATTCTCTGGCTCATTGTGTCAGCGAAGATCTGGCCATGTTTAAAGGCATCGCGGATGACTTCAAGAAAAAGTTTGAGGGCGTAGAAGAACTCCTAACACAAGGTTGTTATTATGTTGAACAATTTATATTATTTTAACTCTTTCATATATAAACTGCAAGTAACGAAAATAGAATTATGAAGAGAATACCAGGCTGTCTGGCACTACAATGAATCAGATCCCACTTTTCTGTCATCACTCAATGTGATGTTCAAACTGCAAGTTGTGGGAATTTTAAAAACAAATTTAAAGTCGTAGTTTTCGTTTCTTTCGTTTTCTTCATAAATATAATATATACATAAAAGTATATAATACTAGTGTCTTCATAAAGTTCTTCTCGTTTAATTTTTAAGTAAATAAAAGATAAGTCTGCTTTAAATTTAGACTAACAATAAAATGTAATTATGTATCTATCGAAAATTTGCTTAGATATCTTACTGTGTTAATAAATATTTATTGTTTATAGAAATAATCTTTGAATCACCACGAATGGATAAATCTTGAGGAACAGTCTTTGTTCCTCACATTAAGTAACGTGGACTTAACCATGAAAACGTTGCCCGCAATAAAGTAGAATGTCACACATTAAGTAACGTGGGCTTAACCATGAAAATGTTGTCCGCAATAAAGTAGAATGTCATTTTCATGCAATAGTTCATGTGCATGTGTGCTAAGTCAAAGCAGCAGAAACATGCTTGAAATGTTTATGCTCAAGTTCTGTTCACAACAAGCATGGAATAGGCCTTTAAAAAGGTTCTTGATGGAAGTAAAACAATTGATAAATTATTATATGTATTCAGTTTTTACTTTATCGTTTAAGCGTGTTTCACCTCTTTTAGAAAACATATTTCTTGGATAAACACTTAACGTGATAGGGTACTGAGGATATATAATGTATCGTGGGGTGTAAACGATGAGTGACTGAGGTTGAATGAGGAAGAATGAAAGATGACGGTGCTTTGCTTCCCTTTCAACCTCTGGTAGTTGTGAAAACAATCACATGGAATATGTTTACAAACACATATTTAAATGGACACTGACATTTCTCTTAATGACAATCAGTTTCTTTGAGTGTACGCGCGCACAAATATTAACGCCTTAACTGCTATGGATTGACATATTATTTTTACGACTCGTAAAAATTCGTAACGGATAATACATGGAACTTCTTTCCAATTTCATATTTCTTTTCTCCAGGTAAAGTTGTGGGCGAAGCCGCAGTACTGAAAAGAAATGGTCGCTTTATTTACTACCTGATAACAAAACCCAAGTTTTCCGACAAGCCGACGTATGCAACACTGCGCTGGTCACTGGAGTCCATGAGGAAACATTGTCTGGAAAACGGAGTGACCAGCCTTTGTATCCCGGAGATCAGATGTGGCAGAGACGGGCTTGAATGGGATAAAGTGTCACAAGTGATCAAAGACGTCTTTAAGGACACCGGCATCTCTATAACTGTATACATTATGTGAATATATATGCAGTCACTCGAACGAATACTGACTTGCACATTTGCGAGGAGAGAAACAAATGATTGATCTTGCTTTGATTATATTTATTTATCCTCAAATAATATTCATGAAAGTATTTTATAAAATATATGGCCTCTACGGGGAATGTTGGTTCCTTTGGTTATGATGAAAATTACTTAATGCAGATACAGGAGGAGCCACCCTATATTGTCATAAAGCTAATGGTCACAAATTAATTAGCAAAAAATGGTCTTTTCCATAAACAGTTTCCACAGTAAAATTAAATTAACAACAAATCAAACGTGCTAAAACAACACGTTCCACACTGAAGAAATAATTGTTAGAGCTTAAAGTGTGAATTCTGGGCTGCCTGGCTGTGTATTCAAGGTGGCTCTACTCCAGGTAGGATGGCTACAAACTGAAGTGTAGTTATTATATTGGAAATGACCGAGTTCTGGAGGCTGTCCCAGGAATGGGCGATTCCTATATACAGGGTACTCGATAGCATTAATGTCTGTGTTCGTTTACACATCTTGTGATCTGTCAAACGCGTAATTTTTATATCCATTTCTTTCGCTTGAAGATTCAATTACAAGATTCTTTTTATAATATAATATTAACACATTATCCGAACTGCCTGATACGCGCTCTCTCTCTCTCTCTCCTCCCTCCCCTTTACCACCTATACCCAAACTTCTTATTTTGATTGTTTTCTTGAGAGAGGAGGTTCTACTATATTAAACAATGAGAAGCCAGCACAGAGAACCAAGTCCCACCAAAGACGACTAATAACTTTAAATGGAGGACAACGCTTTCGAAACACATTATAAATTATGTTGGGTTAATCTGAGCATTGTTTTTTAAATTTTTGTTGTTGTCATTTTCTTACCTATAATTGTGCGTTAAACTTGTTCAATATTCCCACCAACCAAATTTTTACTTTTATATAATTTTTTTTTTTTAAATTTCAATTGTTGTGCTGAAGTTT